>OY992888.1:78210239-78250239 GCA_963921405.1 Cepaea hortensis | reverse complement strand
GTGTGTTATAGATGGTATAGATTGCTTGATATTCGTGTGTTAGAAATGGAATATATTGCTTTATATTCGTGTGTTAGAAATGGTATATATTGCTTGATATGCGTGTGTTAGAGATGGTATATATTGCTTGACATTTATGTGTTAGAAATGGCATATATTGCTTGACAGTCATGTGTTAGAGATGGTATATACTGCTTGATATTCGTGTGTTAGAGATGGTATAGATTGCTTGACATTCGTGTGTTAGAGATGGTATACATATTTGGGCATTCACGTGTTAGATATGAAATAGTTTGTTTGGTCATAAATGAGTGGTTTGGTTGTTGATAAATAGGTTCGCACTGAGTAAGTTAGATCTATGTCACCTGCCATGGACCGATATGAGGTAGACAGCGGTAAACGGATAGAGGAAGAACATGTTTACAAGAGAAGAGGAATCGGCATCGTGAGAACGGTTCACATTATCACTATGAACAAAGAACACACGATTAAGTTGAGAGAAGTCGGTGAGCAACAGATGATGATAAGAAACAAAGGGAAGTGACTCCAAGGTGTTGCGTATCACGTCACATTAGTTGTGTGGTACACGGGACAGACGCGGCGAGATGGAGTTAGTCTTGCCAGGGTCTTTGTACAAGACGGTTGTGAAAGCGAGTGCAGAAGTCAAGCGACATGAAGTCGACATTACTCCAGGGTTGCAAAGATACTTCAACCTGAGGCCAGAGTGCGTCGCCCAAGTTGAGCGGCTGATTACTCAAGCCTGTCACGCTCGACAATCTGTACGCCGAGTGAACGGCAATTGAGCTCAGCACAAGCCAGGTCAAGCCAGGCCGTAAGTTGGTGATTAGCGATAACTATCTATTGTATAGGAGATAGTGAACAGCGTTGAACTTTAGGTAACTTGAATTAGAATAATCGCATGTCAACCCACACCTGTTGGTAATTGATTGTATAACGGCGGCGATGACTTTCAAGAATAAACACTGACCACAATGGCGAGGACATTGGCTTGTTTGATATTCTCCGTTGTTACATGTTCCTGCTTACAACTGTCCTTGTGGCTGAATAGATGAGCCGGTAATCAGCTACATGGCAAGTGGGAGGCTCGAATAGATTAAAGCAGGAGCACCAAAAATAAGAGTTACCTTCAAGAATATTCGGTAACATTCAGACAAAGAACAAGGAAGGCCACATTGGGCGCCATTTGCAATTTTGAATGAAGGCGTCAACAAACAAGTTTAACTATCAAAGCGTGGTGTGAATATCGCTTTATAATACAAACATTTAAGCCACAACGCTGAACACAACAAATGAAATACCAATTTTGACAAATATTACCCTGGCTGAGAAAACGTTGGAGTTGTGAACCCCGAATAAACTCTCAAAGACATTCACGAGTGTCAAGAATTAAGTGTCAATAAGTCTAGAAAGAAAGACTCATTAATTACCGGGAGACATTCAACACCTGAAAAGAAAAAAGAGTCAAGAAAGTGAACCTACAAATACAAAGACGGCACATGATCAGTTGTGCAAAGTGCTAACAGACAGTCCTGTCAACAGTTAAAACGCATCATATAAGAGAATATATCAAAACAACGATGATTGCTGAATTTTGCCTGAAATCTCGCAACTACAGTTATATAAGTAGTAAGGAGTGCGACAACTGAGTCGATTTTGGCGGACAATCAAAATTTCAATTGAATACTTCAAGACGACAAAGATGATCATAACTACATGTGGAAGAAGGGTAGAAACCATCTAGCAGTTGTATACCAAGTTATTTTCATCTGGATTCAAGAATAAGACTTTTTCTAAGACATATTTCCAAAATTCAATTTTAGTCTCCAACCAACATGGAACAATTTAAACAACCGAAGTCAACATATCGATTCAGTCCAGAACAATAACATGACATCACAACAGTGAATCTACATAATATTACAGTTTTCCATTCAAGTTACAGAGGCCAGAATTTCTTGACAAATCTATCTGACGTTTGAGCCTACGTCAACTATCAACACTCAAGACCTCGACTACTGGAGGGAAGACGCCGGACCAGTGAAGAACCGCACCGCAGCAGCAGCAACAAGGCATCAGGCGAGTGAAATTGTCTGACTGTGTTTGTATCATTTTGTGCGGCTGATTAGAGTGAATATTTGGTTATTTTCGCCACAGGTTTTTGTAATTTTTCTCCGTCACAGGTGTTGATCTTACATCAAGCAAAAGTACTGAGATAATTTATGAATTAATTCAAGATCTCAATAAGAATTCTCAGTGACCAAAAACAAGATCAACGAGCATCACACATATGTTCTGAGTGTTCAAGTGTTGATAAATTAAGATAGTATACTTCATATAGACACTCATAGTATACATCACCTATCTTTTCTGGTGTAATATTTAAAACCTTGTGACACCACGATAACGTTTCACAAAGGTTACTTCTAGTTGTGAGTATCAACAACAATCAACTCTAAATAAGCACACCATCAGTCACCACTTAACCAAAGACAGCATATGCTAGATACTATTGATACCTTGGGCTGCTAAGACATCACATTTGTAGCGGAGTAGGTGAGCATATCTAACAAACATGTCATTACAAGACTTCATAGCCATGGGAGAGAAGTGTGGCATGACAGGGCCTGACCTAGCAGCATGGGCCAAACAAGAATTAAAAGACCATTAGCACAACAACGTGAAGAGAGAGCAGCTGCAAAGGGAGCCAGGGAGGCACAAGCAGCGATAGATAAAGAAACGATGGAGGCACAAGCAGCCATAGATAAAGAAAAAATGGAGGCACAAGCACCAATAGAAAAGGAAAAAAAATAACCCTGGAGAAAGAAAGACTTGCCTTTGAGAAAGAGAGACTGGCAACTGAGTTATTAATTAAAGACAAAGAGATTGAGGGCAACTTAAAGGTTAAGACACTAGAGAAAGACAAAGACGCAGAGATAGCCCAGGCAAAGGTAAAAGCAAAAGCTTTAGATCCTATTAAACGATATAGCGGGCTTATTAGAAACTTTACGCAAGGGTATTCCATCTCGGCATGGGTAACAAACTTCGAACTGTTAATGAACCACTACAAAGTTCCATCTGAAGACTGAGCCATACTCTTTCACAGGTATTTGGCCTTTGAGCCCTTAAAAGTGGTGGAGGTGATACCTGAAAAGCTTCGCACTAACTATACATATGTTAGAAACAGTGTTCTATCACATTTCTCACTAGACCAAGCAGGATTACGAACCAAATTTAGAACCTTAGCACCAAAAGCCAATCAAAAGTTTCTAGATTACGTAGCAGAGACGACGTCACTCTTTGACAAATGGCTCAAAGCTGCCGACATAGGGTCGGACTTCAATAAACTACGCGATCTCATGGTTCGAGACAAACTAATTTCCTCAGTTCCAGCAGAAATGGCAACATTCCTAGTAGAGAATAAATTTACAACGGTAGCAGAAATGGAAGCCAAAGGCGAAGCATTCTACAACGCCCATAGGGATATTTTCGCAGAAGGGGCGCAGCCAGACTTAGTGATAGGGGCAGCAGCCAATGGGTCCAACCAAATATATGATACAAAACCAAATAATTCCAACAATATGGCCCACAATATCGAGGAAGAGGACCGTATTACAAGAATGCGAACGCACAAAGAGAACCAGAGAGAGCCAATAAAAAGGATACTGGATACAATGTCCTTATTATAAGATACAACACGGCTCCCTAGAAATGCGTGACAAGAACCCGGATTATGACACATATCTTCAGAACTGGATATCACAAAAAACTAGCAAGTACACTGCTTACAATAAGAATATAAAATGTTATGTATGTAATACGTACGGACATGTAAGTAGAGACTGCCAGGTTAGGAAAATTTGGAAAGAAGCCAGTGCAGCATTCATATTTACTAGTAGTTCACCAAACGAATGTGAACAAACAAACGCAGTAAAAATACAAACTGGAAAAAACGACAGTGATAACGATACAGAAAATGAGGCGTGCATATACGAAGCCAATTCGATGTGTAAGATAGATGAAAAGCTAGATGACAACTTAGCAACTAATGATGATAACAGCTCAGACACAGGTAATCTACCCAGATGGCTAACAGATAAAAACATGGACTGGAAATCGCTATCCCTCCAAGAAAATTTAAGCAAAGAAGAAAGAGACACAGCAACCTTCGCAATAGAAAAGTTTAGTAAATTGAGTCTATCGTTTAGTGAAAGCACAGTTACAGTAAAACAGATCATAGGTCCATATCTAAAAGGAAAAAAAACAAACAAATGTAGAAAGACAAAAAACAATTGCAAATGCCGCAGAAAAATATTCTCCACACTTAGGATATATATCTACTTCATCCTCGGATGAAGAAGAAACGATACATTGACCAGTAAAGTCAAGAAATATGGTAAAATTTCGACAAATTTATACAATTGACTATACTCAATTAGGGTGGCAGAATAAAACTCCACCGATAATACCTAATGTATGCTACACCAAATCTGACGTAGCAAGAGAAACTTGGACAAAGTCAGGGATATCTAAATCAGAAATAGACACAAGAATACAAAAAATTAAAATAACAAACTGGGAAAGATACTGGAGAGCGATAGGCTTAACAAAAGACGAAATCGAAGACAAAAAACACCAACTAGAGAAAAAGGGTACCAAAAGATAACGACTACAGATACATTGAACTGCATATAAACAATTACAATTAGATCACTGACAGTTCAATGTAATAAACATATTTATTTTATCCCATTGTAAAACTGTGATAATAATTAAAGTAACTTTCACAGATATTCTATAAATATCTTATGGTTTTAATTAGTAGGTTTTGGATACAGAAAACAAACAGCACTACCCTACACAGGGATAACACAGTAGAGTCACAAGATAAGCATAGTACCTGATTAACAATAAGAAAAGAAACATCTCTTTAGATATACATTCAACATTCAAGTTACTTACCATCTCAAACTATCTTGTTATACAGTTGGACACATACATATACAATTAAATACATCATCACGCACTAAATACACAATCCACAACACTACATACACAATAAAAACAACAACTTTTTAACTTCAGTGCAGAAAAATAGATACTATACGGTAATGAGATAATTTAAAGCAAGTATAGTCAGAGTACATTAAGGGTAACAAGCAGACACAGTATCCAAATATTACTTGAAACTCTGAACTGCCGTATAGAATGAGTACAGATACCAGCAGTCAATTTGACATTGTACTTAATTAATTAGTGAGTGTCAGATATGTACATATTTTTTTCCATTTTTTATAATTACCAGAATGCACAGAAAATGAATAAAAGAGTTGTGGAACTGTGCAAGCACCACCGTAAATCCATCCAGATAGCTGGAAAAGGTAGCATTCCAGGACTACAATCCTAGGTCGCCAAAACAGCACAAACTAGCTAGCTGAAAAGACCAGCCCAGGTTAAACAAGTAGGACAAACCACACCCAGGGTTAAATAACTGAGTGATAGTAGGTTTATTGATGGGTAATATGAATTCATCTGTCATGCTGCATACTCCACCAGTCAAATGTAAATTATCACATTACATATTCCATCGATCAGATGTAAATGATCAGATTCCACATTCCATCGATCAGATGTAAATTATCAGATTGCATATTCCATTAATTATAAGTAAGCTATCAGCCAATCCAGGTATAACAGCCAAGTTTCAGATACCAAATGAGAGAAACCTACGATATCGAAAATAGAACACAGCAATGCTGAGAATTGAGAATATTACAACAGACGACAACAATATCAACGAGAACAACGAGAACACTGATGTCATCAAAGACCTAATGATGTCGATACAAACTATGGTGATTAGGTCCGAGGGAACGGCAAGCCATAATAGACCATAGTAGAATCACCGAGAAACATATCATCACACATATTACAATGATGATAACAATATATCGTTGTGCCATTGTGATATATAATTATTCATACACATTATTATTCATGTGAAAATTTTCTTATATAGGCAGAGGGTGTGAGTACTTAATAGTTTATCTTTTGCAGCAAGAATACAAGACAAGAGAAACACCAACCTAGACTAATCAAGAGACACAAATCATATAGTATAACAACGGTGGCAACAAGAATAACATGAAATGACACGGTCAAGAAGCAAATGTGCAACAAATGACACGAGTGGATGGTAGTATTTAATTTTAATATTGATGTCACAACATATAAATGTCACATTTTTAATTTGCTGTCAGTGTATAATAGTGCATGAATATCTCATATATGTCAATGAAATTTATTGATTATAATTTTATTCATTGATTGACATATTCCATAATATAGATGATCATGCATACATATGTACATATATATTAAGGTACATCTCCATTGTACAACACTGAACGAGTCTAGCATACCAACACAAGGCTAAAAGAGGGCATTGGACTGGAATGAAAAAACATAAAGATGGAAAGAAACATTTCACCAGAAAAAGAGCGCATGTAACTGATAGCGGTTCAACATCAACCAGCAGGGGAGATAGAAAATCAAAGTATTATAAACTTTGACAAACACAGAGATATTGGTAAATGAGACTACAAGATAGATCTATATCGGCATTAAGATGAACTTGCGGTTATAAGACGAAAAGACATCTTTCACGAAGAAGAAGTAATCACCCTAGACAACTGAAATATAAGTAGACCGCAAGCAAACAAGGGCTTATGCAACAACCCCATCTATGAGTATTAAAGGACTACGTCACACGGTAGACCCAAATGACAACTCAGAAGTACAGCGGTACAAAAGTCATGTACATATTGCTCATATTCCACTATACCATATATAAATAATAATATAGATGGTAATGGTACCCATTAACCCATATCCCCTCATTCGGGCGTAATGGCCTTGATAGGTTTGAGGTTGCTTGTCTATAGGGCAAATGAGGGACTACTATGGGGAGGCCACGAGACCTTATGAAGCTCATAGTATGTTAGACCAACCCCCCCCCCTCCCCCCCCCCCAATAGGTTGGCTACACGTCGTCTGCGCGGAAAGTAGATTGATAGCGCGTGCCTGAACATAATAATATTTTCTTTTTCTTTTTGTGCAGTGGTTAATGGAATGCCATGCTTTCATATTATCAGACATAATAGGGTTGTGGAAGTACAACAATATAGGAGAGAGTAATAAACTGACTACTCATATCGCTTCATGTCATGGGATTGAAAAACCAAATAGACTGTGAAAATGGCTACACCATTTTCAAAAAATGGGGGGGGGGGCATCATGCCATGGACCGATATGAGGTAGACAGCGGTAAACGGATAGAGAAAGAACATGTTTACAAGAGAAGCAGAATCGGCATCGTGAGAACGGTTCACATGATCACTATGAACAAAGAACACACGATTAAGTTGAGAGAAGTCGGTGAGCAACAGATGATGATAAGAAACAAAGGGAAGTAACTCCAAGGAGTTGCGTATCACGTGACATTTGTTGTGTGGTACACGGGACAGACGCGGCGAGACGGAGTTAGTGCATGGCATCACCCAATACAGTGTATTGTATATTCGTGGCTCCCTGCAGTGTCTTGTAGATCTATGTATGTGTGTGTGTATATATATATATATATATATATATATATATATATATATATATATATATATATATATACACACACATATGCAGTATGTTGTAGATATACGGCTCCATGCAGTGTATTGTAGATATATGGTTCCACACTGTGTATTGTAGGTATATCGATCCACACAGTGTATTGTAGATCTAAGGCCAGGTACAGTGTTTTGTAGATCTATGACTCTGTACAGTGTATTGTAGACATGTGGCCCCGTACTGTGTATTGTAGACCTATAGCCCAGAACCGTGTATTGTATAGCTGTGTAGATCTATGAACCCGCACAATGTATTGTAACCTTGAGGCTCAGTACAGTGCATTGTAGATCTATGACCCTGCTCAGTATATTATTGATCTATGACCCCACACAGTATATTGCAACCTTATGACTCCGTATAATGTATTGATGGTGGATTGAGTTGACCCAGACTTCCAAGACACGACCAAATGTGATTGATAACATTCTCCACCTGTTCATTGTAGTGCTTCCAGTACCACGAATGGTCTCTAATTACTTAATGCAGGGGTTTGTTAAGGTTTGTTGTGTTTGCTTTCTGGATCTTGTGCTCTGATCCAGGGAGTGTGAGTTCATGGTGCTGCCTTTAGAGTTGACATGTTAACTTAAACAGTTCTAACAGTTGTGCATGTAGTTCAATGGAGTTTCAAATGATGTTTGTCTTGCTATCAGTCGTATGTTATCGGCATATTGCAGATTTGTGTAACTTCAGAGATTGGTGGTGTCATCAACACACGCAAGACGCCTCTACTATGGTGCTCTCTAGTCAATACGACTGTTGAAGAAGAAGAAGAAGAATTTGAAGAAGAAGAGTTTGAACAAGAATAATTCGAAGAACAAGAATTTTAAGAAGAAGAATTTGAATAAGAAGAAGAAGAAGAAGAAGAAGAAGAAGAAGAAGAAGAAGAAGAAGAAGAAGAAGAAGAAGAAGAAGAAGAAGAAGAAGAAGAAGAAGAAGAAGAAGAAGAAGAAGAAGAAGAAGAAGAAGAAGAAGAAGAAGAAGAAGAAGAAGAAGAAGAAGAAGAAGAAGAAGAAGAAGAAGAAGAAGAAGAAGAAGAAGAAGAAGAAGAAGAAGAAGAAGAAGAAGAAGAAGAAGTAGGAGGAGGAGGAAATGGAGAAGGAGAAGTAGTAGAAGAAGAAGAAGAAGAAGAAGAAGAAGAAGAAGAAGAAGAAGAAGAAGAAGAAGAAGAAGAAGAAGAAGAAGAAGAAGAAGAAGAAGAAGAAGAAGAAGAAGAAGAAGAAGAAGTAGGATGAGAATGAGGAGGAGGAAATGGAGAAGGAGAAGTAGAAGAAGAAGAAGAAGAAGAAGGAGGAGGAGGAGATGGAGAAGGAGAAGTAG
Source organism: Cepaea hortensis (assembly GCA_963921405.1). Classification (NCBI taxonomy): domain Eukaryota; kingdom Metazoa; phylum Mollusca; class Gastropoda; order Stylommatophora; family Helicidae; genus Cepaea; species Cepaea hortensis. The sequence goes on along the minus strand of OY992888.1, from coordinate 78,241,222 downwards.
TAGTAGAAGAAGAAAAAAAAAAGAAGAAGAAGAAGAAGAAGAAGAAGAAGAAGAAGAAGAAGAAGAAGAAGAAGAAGAAGAAGAAGAAGAAGAAGAAGAAGAAGAAGAAGAAGAAGAAGAAGAAGAAGAAGAAGAAGAAGAAGAAGGAGGAAATGGAGAAGGAGGAGAAGAAGAAGAAGAAGAAGAAGAAGAAGAAGAAGAAGAAGAAGAAGAAGAAGAAGAGAAGAAGAAGAAGAAGAAGAAGAAGAAGAAGAAGAAGAAGAAGAAGAAGAAGAAAGCTATATAGGTGTATATAACCTACGAATTTGCTTTTGACGCATTTCAACAGTTCTGCTACCATCCGATACGACCCTTGTGCATTTGTAATTTGAACAATTGGAGTAGGCGATCTCATCCGCAACATAACACGTTTCATTCCATCGGCATTCTGCAACAATGGAACCAGGTCTCTGTTATCATAAACAATAAGTGTTGCTAGCATAAACAATACGTGTTGCTATTATAAACAATTGTTATTATAAACAATAAGTGTTGCTATCATACACAGGTATTACATATCTCAGTAATGTTTATCATTAAAACGGGGCATGAATTACTTAGATCTGAACAGAACAGGACAAGCACTGACTGCATGTTATCAAATGTGAGATAATAATAGCTGGGAAATGCTTAACCATATCGATAATTTAAACACATAGGGGCAATTCATGAATCTCCAACATCGAGAAGTAGGTTTTGAGTTTCACTAGAAAACGATTACAAACCAATGTTTTAATTCCGACAAAGAAAAAGCAACTTAAGCCATGGATTACATCAGACATGTTAGAATTAATAAAACAACGAAAGGAAGTAAAACAGAAAGGAGGTGAATCCGATAACAGCAGGATGAAGTATAAATCTATAACTCGAGAAATAAGAAAGAACACAAGAAAGGACAACAATCAATATATACAAGATTGCTGTACCAGAATAGAACACTAAAATAACAACTTGAAGAGATTGCGGAATGTTCAAAGAAATGAAGTTATTGACAAGAAATGTTCAACCTCAATTGAATGTTACCTTTACAAAATGTGAAATACCTTAACAGAATCTATACAAATTCTAGACAGATGGCAGGAGTACTACAATGTAATGTATGATATGAGTGACAGTGAGGATATGAATGAGATACATGAGCCAATGACAGCAGAAACTGAACCTTAACCCTCATTAGATGAAGTGGCATTGACAATAAAGAACCTGAAGAATGGGAAATAACCTGGATGTGATGAGATACCAGCTGAGCTAATTAAAGCGGGAGGAGAAGAAAGCATACAAATCTATCACGCATTATGTAAACAGATATGGAAATATGGTATAAGGCCAAAAGATTGGAAGAGAACTATCTTCATTCCAATACCCAAAAAAAGGACAACTTGAAATTATGCACCAACTATAGAACTGTTGCCCTGATCAGTAATGCAAGTAAAATTCTACTAACAATCATAATGGAAAGACTTCGTAAGAAACTGGAAGAAGAAATTAACGTGGTTCAAGCTGGATTTAAACAAGGAAGAGGAACGAGAAATCACTTTCTCAACATGCGTTTAATAATAGAGAAGTGCAGAGAAAGTATTGTAAACCAATGCTCATGTTGTGTGGATTATTCAAAGGCATTTGACTGTGTACAACATCATTCATTGGCACCTTTCCGTCTTGACAGACGATAGTTTGGTACATTGTGCTTCAACAAGGCTTAATAACTATGATCCATGGCGGTGGCTGGTAAGGCCAATTCTTGCTGAAAATGTTTGCCCACAGTAGGTGCATGTGAAAAAATGGTCACTTCCACCATTTTGCACCATCTTACGTCTCTCAGGCTCTGTGTGTGCTTTATCTGCAATCATTTTCTCCTTTGTCTTTATTCCATTTCTGATAGTTGCCCTCCATGCAACACGTTCAGTGGCGACGTGCTCCCAATGTGCATTATCAATGCCTGTATCAATCATGTACCGCTTACACACATCTTTGTATCGTAGTAGAGGCCGACCCTGAGATCTCCTACCCGTCTGTAATTCACCAAAAAAGATGTCCTTTGGTATTCTACCATCATCCATCCTCCTAACGTGTCCTATCCATCTAAGTCTACGAAGACTGAGCATGGAATACACCGTCACACAACCTGATCTTTCCAATACTTCAGTATTTGTGGTTTTGTCTTGCCACTTAATACCAAGTATTCTTCGCAGACACCGCATATGAAAGCTGTTTAAACGTTTCTCTTGGCGTGAGTAAGTTGTCCAGGTTTTACTGCCATAAAGAAGAGTACCAAGGACACAGGCTTGGTAGACGAGAACTTTTGTTTTGGCAGTAAGCTTCCTGTTCTCCCAGACTCTTTTTGCTAACATGTTCACTGTTGTTGCTGCCTTGCCAATCCTGATGTTGATTTCCTGATCGAGGGATAATTTGCTATCCTAGATATGTAAAATGGTCTACTTTCTCCAGTTCGGCGTCGTCAATAAAGATTGATGGTACACCATGTGCACCTTGTGACATAATCTGTGTCTTCTTTTTGTTAATTGTTAAACCAAATTCAGAACAAGCATTGGAGAATGCAGATAGTAGATGTCGTAATAGCAGCATCATCCGCAAAAAGCAACTCTCTGATTAGTACCCTCCTAATTTTGGTCTTGGCCTTCGATCTCTGAGCATTATAGAAGCCACCATCTAAGCGTGAGTGAATGTATATACCGTCATCCTGACCACGAAAGGCATATTTCAGTAGAAGTGAAAAGTATATCCCAAAGAGGGTGGGGGATAGTACACAACCTTGCTTAACTCCACTCTTGATTTCAAACTCTTCTGAAGTTGAGCCATCAAACTTGATTATACCCTTCATGCCTGTGTGGAACGATTCCACAATGGACAGAAGCGTTGGTGGGCAGCCAATCTTCTTTAGTGCTTTGAACAGACCCTCACGACTGACCAAATCGAATGCCTTTGTGAGATCGATGAAGGCAATAAACAGTGGCTGATTTTGTTCCCGGCATTTTTCTTGCATCTGGCGCAATGAGAATATCATATCAATGGTATACCGGTTCTGACGGAAGCCGCACTGTGATTCGGGGTAGACTTGATCTCCCAGGACTTGAAGTCTGTGCAGGACAATTCTGGCAAATACTTTCCCAACAATACACAGAAGTGAGATACCCCTATAGTTGTTACAGTCGCTCCGATCTCCGTTGTTCTTGTACAGCGTAATGATATTTGAATCTTTGAAATCCGGTGGGACTTGTCCTCGCCAGCATAGCTCTATTAGCTGGTGGATCTGTAGAGCGAGTGGTGTCTTGCCCACTCCTGATCACCTCTATTGGAATCCCATCCTTACCTGGAGCCTTGCCAGATGCAAGCTCATTTATAGCACACTTAACTTCTGTTATAGTGGGAAGTGTGTCCAGGTGGTCAAGAGTTGGCAGGGCCTCTATGGCGTTGAGGGCATCATCCGCTAGCTTGGTCTCACTTGAGTAAAGCTCTAAATAGTGCTCGACCCATCTATCCATCTGCTGTTTCTTATCAGTGATGATTTCTCCAGTCAAGGTTTTCAGCGGTGCACTTCTTTTGATTACTGGACCACAGGCTTTCTTTATCCCTTCATACATGCTTCTGATGTTTCCCTTATCACTTGCGATTTGAATGGACTCACATAACTTGATCCAATAGTCAATCGCACACTGCCTGGCAGCCTTTTGTACATCCTTCCTCGCTTGCTTCAGCTCACTCAGAGTGTTACGCGTTGGTCTTTCCTTGTTTCTTAAGAGAGCTATCTTCTTTTTGTCAATCAAGGGCTGCAGTATCTGGCTGTTTGCCGCAAACCAGTCCTGCCTCTTATGATCCACAGTGCCGTAAACCCCTACCGCTGTTTTATAAATAGTTTCCTTAAGTTTACTCCATTTATCATTTACTATACAATTTTCTGATGTATCATTGAAAGCGTCTTCAAGTTGCTGTTGAAATTCAAAGCACTTTCCAGGATCGTGAGTGTTAGTAATATTAATCCTGGGACTAGACTTGTGTTTAGCTGTGTAGATTCTCTTTGGTCTCAGTCTAACCCTTGCAACAACCGAAGAATGATCTGTATCACAGTCCACTGTGGTAACTTCGAGTTAATGATGTATGGTTCAGATGTTGTCTCCGTGTGATAATGAAGTCCAGCTGATGCCAATGGCTGGATCTTGGATGTTTCCATGTGACCTTATGCATCTCTTTTGTTTTAAAACAGGAGTTTGTAATACATAGGTCATGTCTAGTGCAATGCTCCAGCAGCCTTTGCCCATTATCATTCATGCGACCAATGTTGTATTTTCCAAGGCACACTGGCCATGAACTCGAGTCCTTGCCCACACGAGCATTGAAATCACCGAGCATATAAATGAAGTCGGATTTTGGAACCGCCTTGATCGCAGAGTCTAGCTGCTCATAGAACGTATCCTTCACATCATCAGAGGAAGCGAGTGTCGGTGCATATGCAGTGAGAATGGTGGCAAATCCACAATAGGTTGCCAAGCGCAGTGATAATAATCTTTCATTACCTCCAGCTGGGATATTAATCATTCCCAGTAGCGAATTCTTCACTGCAAAGCCCACACCATGTTGCATTTTTTCTGCCTGCCCTCTTCCCTTCCAAAAAAAGATGTAATTGTTTTCCCTGAGTGACCCTTACTCAGCGAGGCGAGTCTCATGCAGGCCAGCAATATCAATGTTAAGACGATTGAGTTCAGCATCAATCACAGCCGTTTTTCTCACATCTTCAATATTTGTCAAGTGAGTGGAAAATCCTGGACACATGGTTCTCACGTTCCAGGTTGCAAGCCGTAGCTTGAGGATTCTACTCTTTTTATTAGTACCTGGTGCATTGGTTTTACAGCCTGCGATTCAGATTTTGTCCTAGCCCCAAGCACCCATTGAAGCAGGCAGGCTGTGGCGGATCAGCACCCAATTGGCTGGGGGCTGCCCAGCTTGAGGCGGGCGGTAGCTGATCAGTGACACCTGTAGGTGTCTCCCACCGTCAGAGGCAACGCGTGGCGCCCCATGTCTACGCCAACTGACAAGGACTTATAACCCGTAACAGTTGCCTCTCACTTTGATTTCGAGACCGGTTAAGACCAGGGATGGAGTTATTGCCTCTTCATAGCACAAAGCCTGGTCTAAAATAAAGAAACCATGTGCTGCCCATGCAGCATGATCCCTCTCTCGGCCTGCCTAGTTTACTCCAGAGAAAAGTTGACATCTATAATCTGGAACAAGACAAGCTGCAGAAGCTGTCGGATCAGCAAAGCAATGCTCCAACTGTCCGCCTGTCGGAGCTTCGATCCTAGACCAACTGCCAACCAAGGCTTAGGGCCTGGTCTGCCCTGCCATGACTTATTTTGTCTTTGGGTTGCATTTCCTCGCACCAGGATAAGCCTAGTACCCTCCAAATTGCGCTCTTCCGCCCGAAGCCGTTGGCACAATGTGGGGTGTCGGGTTTGGTAAGCGCCGCCCAACATTCGGCGCTGACAGAAAGCAGGTAGTACCGTCTACTGTCATACGGTAGCTCAGTCATATCTGACTAAGACCTGACTTACGATCTTACAACATCATAAACTTTGGGAAATCATGAGGAAAATGAGCTTTCCATCACATGTAATACACCTCGTAAGAAAGCTATGTCTAGACCAACAAACATCGGTTAGAATAGTTGGCGAGACATCAGATTGGTTTTGGCATCAAGCAAGGAGTCCGCCATGGATGTGTGCTGTTCCCCCTATCTGTTTAATCTGTACGCCGAAAATATAATGAGAAATGTAAGAGATAGTATAAACAGTGAGCCATATGATTCTCTAAATATCAGTGGTCATGACATACCAGAGATTATGTATGCTGATGATACAGTATTGCTATCCACAACACAGAATGATATAGAAAACGTAATAGCCTCAACCCAATTGAATAGTGAAAACCACAACCTATATCTTAACATAGCACAAACAAAGATAATGCATACAGATAAAACTATTATGGAGAAAGAAATATATGCTAATGAGGACAATTTTGAGGTTATGGAACATCTTGAATATCTTGGGTCATTGATTACCACCAACGTTGACACAATGAAAGAAATAAAACTATCACTTGCTCTTCAAAGACTAAAACAACTGGATAAATTATGGAGAGGGACAGACAGAACTACAACAATTAGATTTTTAAGAGCATGCATCTTTCCCATTGCAACATACGCCTGTGAGACTTTGACACTTACTAAACAAGCTGAACAGCGCATAAATGCCTTTGAATATAAATGTTATCGACGAGTACTAAGAATATCTTGGGTAAACAAAGGAACAAAAGCATCCATACTTTAAGAGCTGAATATTGAAGAAGGCTGGCTATTAAAGACGATAAAACTAAGAAAATTGAAATATTTCGGTCACTTAAAACTTCACGAAAGTTTGGAGAGAACAATAATGTAGAGGTATATGCCTCGGAAGAGAGATAGAGGGAGCCAAAGAGAAGATGGGTGCATGATGTGGCAGATGATCTCCAGATGGGTGTATCGGACGCGGGAAAATTTGCTTATGATTGAGAGGTTTTCCGAAAGGTTTCAATGGGAGCGAGGTTCTGCAAAGGACATGCTACTGAATGAATGAATGAATGTCATTATTCTGTGAAGAGAAGTGCACTGGAAATATTCTCACTGAGATCCCAATGAAGTCGGTTGCAGAAGTGTATAAATTTCTCTCAAATTTAAAAGCAACAAACTCACACGGCCAAGATGGTGTTAGTAATAGAATTCTTTGTGCTGCACGAGTCATTAGTGAGTCGCTAACGTACATATTTAATTAATGCCTGGTGAAAAACTACTTTCCATCAGCATTTCAAATTGCTAAAATGTATCCTCTATTTAAAAGTGACTCAAATGATAATAGCATCTCGGGTAATATAAACCGATGTCCTTAATATCGTCGCTATCAAAGCCATTAGAAAATCATATTCATAAAATAACAATCTAATAATTGACAGTCAAATCAGTGTTTCGACCTAAATATGCATGTCATAGCGCTCTAACAAAATTGACTGATAAGTGGCATTATAACATCGACAATGGAAACATTTGTGGACCGGTGATTGAGGACTTTAAAAATGCTTTTGATATAGTAGATAACGATATATTAATTAGTAAATTGAAACAAATGAAGACTCCTATCAGTATGGTGAACCCATGTTTTCCCCATATCCCTTACAGGACGTTGCAGGCAACACCATAATTTTTCACCTTCTGTTCATGTACTAGGCAGGTTTTGCGTTCAGTAGTTTGCCATTGCTTTCTTAACGACCTGCTCACATACCCCCTTAAGTTACGTGCGCGGCACCAATCGCTGCCGATTCTGGCAGCTGATGTTTTCCCTACATGGATATACGGGAGTACGAACAATGTTGTTAACGACTTGGCCAGGGAGACTAGCATTATTGTTTGCGTCAACCTAACTGAACCAAATTGAATGAACCTAACTGCGTCATTATGATCCGAGAAATAACAAGTCGTGTCCTTCAACAACAGACTATCATGACCCACATATTATAATACTGGTGTGCCTCAGGGCTGAATAATAAGTCCACTACTTTGTGCAGTTTATATTAACAATTTTCTTCTATATCTCAATACTACATGTGATCTATTTTTAGACTATTCTTATATATATATATATATATATATATATATATATATATATATATATATATATATATATATATATATATATATAAAAGACCATGTATGTCTGTATGTATGTCCGTTCTTTGTTCTTTGTGTGTTAACGAACGGTATATCCGATTGAGATGAAATTTTCTACACGTCTTCTTCTTATTCCCGTGCAGTCGAATGTCATAGTTTGTTAGTGTACAATCAGCTATTTACTTACTAAAATTTAATATTTTAATATCTTATTATTTATATATATAGCGAGGGGACTTAACTTAAGAAAAGTTATTTCAAGGGGCATAACTTTTAATAACATTGCTATATATTTTATATATAGATTGTTGCATTGTTTTCAAAGATTTGAAAAACTCTTTGTCTACAGTTATTTACAGGGATATGAGCTATAACATATAATGATATAATCGTTAAGGTATTTTCAAAGTTTTAATAAAAATAATGCATCTATTTAAATAGTGAAAATTTTCTAACTCATCTTTTTATTTTTCTTCAACAGCACATACATTTTTTTTTTAACATTCTCATATGTATGGCGCGTTACACCCACGTTGGGTATTTATGATGCCCATGTTAAACATTTCTTCAATGAGTTACATTTCATGCAATTTAATGCTTATTGTTCCTTTGTTGTCACAGAAGTGCTTCATAGGTGATGTTGAATGAAGAAATGTGTGAGAGGAAATAGAGAAGAAGGGCAGAATGTAGGACGAGCCTGCGAAAGATTTTCGTATGTATGTATGTATGTATGTATGTATGTATGTATGTATGTATGTATGTATGTATGTATGTATGTATGTATGTATGTATGTATGTATGTATGTATGTATGTGTGTGTGTGTGTGTGTGTGTGTGTGTGTATGTATGTATGTATGTATGTATGTATGTATGTGTGTGTATGTATGTATGTATGTATGTATGTGTGTATGTGTGTGTGTGTGTGTGTGTGTGTGTGTGTGTGTGTGTGTGTATGTATTTATGTATGTATGTATGTATGTATGTATGTATGTATGTATGTATGCATGAATGTATGTATGTATGTATGTATGTATGTATGTATTGTGTTTGTAATTATGTGAAAGTATATGTGTTTTTGAGGCAGTTTGTACGTGTGTGTTATCAAATGGGTTCATAACTTTGAGAGTGGATAAATTATGTAAGTAAGTATGCATATATGTGTGTATGTGTTTATGAATATGCGTGTGTACGTGTGTCTGCCTGACTGTCTACCTGTATCATAACATGGTAATATTCAGAGCTTATGTTTACACTATTCATTTGACACTGTTTTACCCTATGTGCATGTATCATGTTCAATGATAAACACAACATTTGTGATTGGAAGGACCAAATTCAATAAGGGATTACGTGCAGAATTTTGGACGCTTTGAAAATAAAGTTCGTTCGTTTGTTCATGCGTTCACTGCTATGATTGTCTAGATACTGTGTCAAACTTCCCATCTAAAGATGACCAACCACACATTACTAGGGGATAGAGATTACCACTCATACTGCCTACAACTACTTTACTTTGTTCGTCAATATTGACTATAATTTTGAAAGGAAACTTGTCTTCGGCAACAATCTCCACGCTGTGAATTCAGTATGTTCCATAACAGGCTTTTTTTTCTATATTTCTTGATCTGATTTACCATCTCATTCACGATAACGTATCTTTATATATGTCTATTCATGAATTTAATATATATTTGATATTGATGTAATGTATATACTTAATATATCTGCTTAATACAATATATGATACTGGAAATATACCTCATGAATTATGTAATTCTGTATTTATTGCAATCCCCAAAAAAATCAGGAGCCTTGGAATGTGATAAACATCGAACAATTAGTATAATGAGTCACATCACAAAAATTTTGCTAAAAATTATCATGCAAAGAATTAGGAGGAAAATAAAACCTGAAATAGGAGATGAACAATGTGGGTGTGTAGAAGGAAAGGGTACAGTAAATGTTGTGTATTTACTGAGAACCGTAATTGAACCATCTATAGAAGTAAACAAAGATCTACACCTTTGCTTTATTGACTACACAAAGGCTTTCAATAAAGTGAGACATGTCGACATGATAAGGATGCTTAAAGATCTACAACTTGATGGAAAAGACTTTAGACTTGTAAAAATCATATATTGGAAAAAAACAAGCTGCCATAAGAGGTGATAATGAAGTAGGCCAATAATAGCCATTAAGAGAGGTGTGAGACAGGGATGTGTAATGTCTCCAGATCTCCTGTACAGTGAGAGTATTTTCAGAAATAATGAAGATATGGAAGGAATCAACATTGGGAACGGGCTTGGTAGAATCAGCGGGGAAAGAACACCCTGTTGAGCTTGACTCTAGTCCAACTTTGTGAAGACACATGAAGGGTGTAGCATAGGTGGGAGAGCAAGCGCAATAGACATACCACTACTTTTATCGTCGATTAAAAAGTCGCTTAAAAGTCAACAGGGTCGACTTCATTGCACCGGGTTTTATCCCATATGGCTCAGTCTCTTTCCGCAGCGCGGAAAGCGTCGCACAAAGCACGAACTCCGTAGCGTTTAGCGACGACCCACAGGAGTCTCCGAAACATTTAACTCGTAAACCGAAGGGCGCGGCCCGGAATCGAACCCACAACCTTCGGAGCACGAGTCAAACGGCTTGACCACTTCGCCACAGAGACACCCGCCACAGAGACTTTTATCGTGTCTTTACTTATTCAGTCTCGGTAGAGATTTGTTCGCAGCAGACGAGCACAATCTCCGGCGGGCCTATTCTCGCTGGTCGCGAGAGCCGCACAAAGGAAGGAAGGGAGACATTGCTCGCAATAGACAAACAATGTCTCCTGCGGTAGCTCTGGCGGGTCTATTCCCGCAGGTCGCGGGGGCCGCTAAAAGTCAGGTGGAGAGTCTGACGATAGTCACTCTTTACACAGGTCCGGACACTTGTGATTGATAGTAGTGCGCGCCCCTATGGTCCGGTCTCGTACGAGGCCCTCATCTATGGGACTTGGCTGAACGCCTCTAAGCCGAGTCTCGTGGGTGTCAGGGTCTGGCCATCACTCGCCACCTGCTCGTGTGGCGAGGTCTCGGAGGATTCGACGCTGTGCCGCCAGCGTCTGCAGCCTACCTTGTGCTAGACGTATTGGTTACCCATTCCTCTGGAATACACAAGACTAGGCCGAGAGAGAGAGAGAGAGAGAGAGAGAGAGAGAGAGAGAGAGAGAGAGAGAGAGATCATGTCGTTTGGGCATCACATGGTTCTCTGAAGCTCTGCCCAGGCATTGCGATGGAATATTTGCCACATTCCAACTCACATACTTTAGTCTGTCAAGACTGCAAGGTGCCACTCACAGTCTTGATTGCAGACAATGAACAGGACGTGCAACATTTAGTAGATGCAGTTGTTACACACAGTGAACAATGAGGGTTAGAATTAAATTGTTAAAAAGACACAGGTTATGGTCGTCACTAGGAAGAACGAAATACCACAATGTAATATACAAGTAAATGGGAATATTCTTCAACAAGTGAATAGGTACAATTATCTCGGAACAGTAATAACATCTGATGGGAGATGCCTTGAAGACATTAGAACAAGAATCGCCATGTCTAAGGTAGCCTTTAGGAAGATGAAATACATACTGACCAATAAAAAGATGTCAATTGAAACGAGAAAAAGAGTGTTAAGGTGCTACATAGAACCTGTACTTTTATATGGATGTGAAGCCTGGACAATGAGCAGTCAAGCTGAAAAACATCTGATGGCTGTAGAAATGTGGTTTCTGAGGAAAATGCAAAGAATACCATGGACAGCCAGAAAGATCAATGAACAGGTCCTTCAAGAAACAAATGAAGATCGTAAACTGATTAGAGACATTAGACGCAGACAGTCAACATTTTTGGGGCATGTTATGAGAAGAGATGGATTGGAGAACTTGGTGACAACTAGTAAGATCTAACAGAACAGACCAAAAGGAAGACCTAGAAGCAAATACCTGGATGGATTGGCCACATGGCATGGTCGAGACAGGAACACTGAGCTGATCCACGACTCCGGTGATCGAGTGAGATGGCAAAACGTGACCCTCCACGCTTACCAGCATGGCAAATGATGGATGGATGGATGGATGGTAATGTTAATTTTCATATTTGATTTCTTCTTCTTCTTCTTCTTCTTCTTCTTCTTCTTCTTCTTCTTCTTCTTCTTCTTCTTCTTCTTCTTCTTCTTCTTCTTCTTCTTCTTCTTCTTCTTCTTCTTCTTCTTCTTCTTCTTCTTCTTCTTCTTCTTCTTCTTCTTCTTCTTCTTCTTCTTCTGCGTTCATCCAGAGTGTGTTGTTTAATTTCAGATGTAATTGCGGGGTTTTGTTATGCACCCTTGTGCCAGAACCCTTAGGCCAACTCATTCGACGTTTACGTGCGTGTTTTACCCGGCTGGCATTTCTGGGGGATTCTTACTTTAGTGGTGCCGTCCACATCCCAACTTGTCAAGTTGGAACGGTCGAAGACTTCACGGTCAGCCGTCGAGGGAAGGGCATGGTCCATGGGCATTATCCGCCATCCAGGGCGGCTTCCATATTTGCAGAGCCGACACATAGCGCTCCGATGCTGCGCTTACTCTAGGAATCGCCACGTCCTGCTTATGGCTGCTTTAATTCTTCACTTCAATGTATTGGGCATTTTATTCGCTACCGGCCGCTCCTCGCACAAACCAGGAACGGTCGGTCTGCTTTCCAGAGCTTTCCGCACAAATCAGGAACGGTCGGTCTGCTTTCCAGAGCTTTCCATTCAGACATGTTCAAGTCACTGTGCCCGGAAGGCAAGATAGTCTGAGCTGTTCCGGGCACGTGGGACATTTCACTCGAAAGTTTTAGCGTTGTGCCATTTTTTATTTGCCACCCATAGGCCTGCACACCCGACTCCGGCGTGCATTTTTGATTAGGTTAACCTTCTTTGAGGCTTCAAGGGTAATTTTATTGTGGTGTCACCCACATCTCAGCTGGTCATGTTTGAGCGGCTGCAGACATCAGGTCAACCCTCAGTGGAAGGCAGGGGCAGACCATGGGCATTCCCCACTACCCAAGGAGGCTTCCATATTTGCAGAGCCGGCACACAGCGCTCTGGTGCTGGGCTCAACAAAGGAATCGCCACGTTTTGCTCATGGCTGCTTTTATTCCTCACTTCCATGTATTGGGCATTTCGTTCGCAACTGGCCACTCCCCACGCAAACCAGGAATGGTCAGTCTGCGGGCGACATCCACTCAGCACGCTTTTCCTTCGGATTTCCAAGTAATGGATTCGCCAGCCACGTGTTCCATTTCATGTTAATGAGACGTTTTTCACCTTAATTTGCAGGCGATATCCACTCAGCATGCTTTCAATTCGGACTGCCACGTAATGGATTCGCTAGCCAAACGTTCCATTTCGTGTTCATGAGACGTTTTTCCTCCTTTGACTACGCTCACTCAGTGAGCTCTAGTACAGACTTGTGTCGTAACCACTGTGTGTGATTTTGACACTTTCCCACCGTTAGTAAAGTTCACGAGGTAGGCTACATGTGCTGCCGACTCAGCACCTTACCTCCATGCAGCAGAGAGCGAGTAACGGCCAGGCTCTCTCAACCGGGGATCCCTCTTATCCCTCGGTTGAGAGCCTTCGAACAAGTATCTGTATCAATCATGTAGCGGCTTAGCATCTCACCTCCATTTTGTGGTGGGTGAGTATCGGTCGTGCTCTCACATCCGGTGGATGTTGACTTAGAGGCGTTCAGTCATATCCCTCAGCGGAGAGCCTTATAATATGTGTCCAGACCAATAATTAGTGGTATCGTGCGCCTGATTTGGTCTTTGACTGTTTATGCTCAGTCTACCCGCAGAGGAGCAGGTTATATCTCTCTTTTTCTGGTCCCTATCCCAAGGGCTGTCCGACATGTAGATGTGCTTCCGTCGGAGAGCTGTTGAGGTCATTGGGACACGTACGCTACTCTACCACGTCAAGGTGGAGACACATCAAAGGTGTGATACTTGATTTAAGGAATGACATACGGGTATTTTCTAGTACAGTGGTTCTCTAACTATTTTGGCCCGTGCCCCCCTTCACAATATTTTCAGGACGTCATTCCCCCGTTTTCGTATTTCCTACCTAAAAATTCCCCCCTCCCGCCCCTACACAGTATACGTAATAATGGAAGCACATACTAAACCAAGTCTAGATGTCCACATAAAACGTGATTTGTGGGTCTACTTACTTTATGAGATGAATTTTAGAAGGGTGAGAAGTACAGAACCGTAAAGTATGAAGAGAAAAACAAGATCAAGTAATCGGTTCTTGTATTAACGCGATCTTGAAATAATCTTCATCCCCCCACCCCCCCCCCCTGGAAACTCCAAAATTATCCCCTATGGTGGGGGGAATTCCCCACCGGTTGAGAACCACTGTTCTAGTATCTAGTTAGAATTGCACTGTCCCATAATTACAGCGTACCTAACCACTACTTCTTTGACATGATTATTCCAGAAATGGAAGCATAAATTCTATACTAATATAGTACCGGGTGTATTAATACTCTTAAAGAATGTGACATTAATACCGATGTGAAAAGTATGAAATACTGATAAGCGCCTTCGTCACCATGTATCCTTCTGAGGAGTTAACCTCTTTCTACAGATATCATTTCTTGAGTTAGAAAAAAAAATTCTTCAAATTCGAGAAAATCGACTTCACTGCCCCAGGTGTAATTTCCAAATGGCTCGGTCTCTTTCGGCAAGATAACTTGCCGAAAACATCGCATAAATCACGCGAACTCCGTTGCTCAGGCGACGACCCCCGGAAGTCTACGAGAAAATGCACTCGTGAACCGAAAGACGTAGCCCGAGATCAAACGCACTTGTCAAAGTCTTGCTTAGGGCAAGAATTATGGCTCGTATCTTGACAAGTGTGATACTAAATATGCTTATCAAATAACACGAGGCTAACAGCCGATAATATAATTCGCGCTATTTATTCGCGCACTGGACACATCAGAAACAATACAAGCTTCGCGCAATCACAATTCACAATATCCAATAGATTATAAATGCAAGCAATCAATACATCAATATAATAATACATCAATGCACTCCACTTACAAGTCACACAGACAGGCGTTCCCTCTCCAACGGTCATACAGGCTAGCTCTCAAGACATGCATAAAACTCTCAAGCCGCTTTCACACGTCAGTCCGTTACGACCACCAAGCCTAGTCTGCCTGGACTTTCAGCACACATCACAGTTGTGCTCGAGTCAGCCCGCGTGACCCCTCAATGTTCACGCTGTGTTCCAGCTGACCGCCGACTGCTTAGTATCGCTCAGCGTTGATTGTCTGGCGTTGTTGAGGACGCCGCGTTATAGCTGTGGTGCTTATAATAGATCAGCGTTGCATTGTCGGGCGTTGGTGCAGACAACGCGTTATAACTCTGGGTGAGACTCTGACACCACAACCTTTGGAGCACGAGGCAGTCGGCTTGACCATATCGCCACTAATAATTAATTTCATCAATTCGAATTAAGCTTAAGGGAATTTAATGTAATTATTAGTGCGTTCCCTGCAAACTGAGAGATGTGTGCTTGTCGTTTTGCAACAAATATCTATATGTTTACTGACACATTTCCATGCCATTTCTGAGGATATATGGTTGATGGCTCAACCCCAAAGAGAGAAAGAATGCTAAGTTCCTCTTTCCCAATGTGATCCTGCCAGTTTAATTATGTTAACCTTTAATGGCTCAGTTGCTTGAGTCCATAAATAGTCTCAGAAAACCAAGGAATACCTCTAGGAAAACGTTTACAAGCTTTTCCCTTTAATACCCAAAATCTCATTGTGGTTGTTCCTTGCCTCTAATCTCTGAGTTAACCTAATTTTATCTAGGTTGTTTTGATTAAACTAAATGACTAAGGCAAGTTTTAAAAAAAATACACTCACAAGAGGAAATGCCCTCCTTTATTCCATCATTTATTAACTATACAGTTCGTAATGAACATTAATGTTTTGAAACAATCAATTCAAATACATCAAATACATACACAAACAAACAGAAGTTCATTTACATCAAGATCATTACGCTTAATTATATTTTCAGTAGTGACTCCCCTTCTCACATAATATTTAGACTACAGTTAAATTCGCAGGTAATTTCAATGCAGAGCCTCTGTGGTAATGAATCTGAAAAAAAAAACATTATTCTGCCCTTCCTTGTATTGACATGTGAGTTATGGATTCCTGCTCCAAGTAGTCACTGTGGTATCTGTTTTAAGCTTCAGTGTGTTGTTATTTCCAGTTTTTTTTTTAAATAATAATTTTGTTTAACTCTAGGTTTCCATTTTTGGCAGGTAAATTATGCTAAATAACTTTTACCTCTCCTTTAAGTAAAATGGAACTTTTGCAGGTGAATAGGTTTTTCTCCCACTCTCTCACTGAGCACTTAGCAAAGATGTTTCTATAACGAAAGTCAGGACTCGATGTATATGGTTATAGCCACATCCTGAAATTTCAGCAATCAACATAATCTAATCAAATCCTCAAAATGGCATTAGAAATGCAATGCTGTAAACGCCTAAGTAACCAACAATTGAAATCACTACAATGAATCTTGTTCCTAGAGAAAAATAAACATAGGAGAAAGATAATATTGGTGTTCTCAATTAGTTATCACCAACTGAATTTGTTGCTCTCCATCCAAAAGAGGAGAAAGATAGTATTGGTGTTCTCAATTAGTTATCACCAACTGAATTGGTTGCTCTCCATCCAATCTTCCATTATAAGGTGTTCAAGGTTTAGACTAGCAGATGTGCATTTTCATCTTCACCTATGCCTGTCATCAGTATCTCCAGGTTGAGTACTAACTTGAGTTATTTGGAATGATACAACTATGTTTCCCATCTTCTTCTGTACCTTGTTATTTCCTCTACATCTTCTTCCATTAAAGAAAAAGGGTCTCATACATTAACGGTTTTAAAAAGCATTCCTCACTGCATAAGTATTTGCTTATAAACAATATAAGTACATCATGATCTCCATTCTGGTATAGTATTCTGGTGAATTATTTTCTAATCGAAATTTTTAAGGAGAGTATATTCCCCCACCTTCACCGTGTCTGTAATATACTTGTACTTCATTTATCATCATCATCATAATTCTCATTATCACCATCATCGTTGTTATTACAATCACCATCATCATTCTCATAATTATCATTATATCATTATCATCATCGTCATTATCATTACAATCATCATCTTTATTACAATCATCGTCATCATCATTATTGTTATTACAATCATCATCTCATTATCATTGCACTCATCACGACATTAGCCCATATGATGTAACGTGGGTTATCTATAATACCAAGTGCGGTCTTTCTTAAGACGCAAAACCAGATGCTTGTAGTATGCGTAATATGTAAAACGGTTTGTGTCGTGCTTAGAGCACCCAACCAGATGATGGTACAATGAGTGATATTTAATACAAAGTGGTGTCACGTGTCGGAGTGCACTAAATTATTAAGTAGTGCATGGGCTATGCCGAGCATATTCTTTGATGATAGACATGACATTACACATCAAAGTTGCCTTCTATCATGAGATTGATTGGCAGCGTATACTCCTTCTCAGCATGTTACTGCATCCCATTCATTCTCCTTATTCATCAGACATGATATCCATATGTGTATGGATGAGCATTTCACTCATTCATTACAAATCATTCTCATACTTGCATGTAAGATAAGTAAATATACTTATGTGATTTCCCAATGATAACTTTAAATGTTATCACCGTTGACATCACACTGAAATCTCAATCATTTCCCAATCATTTATCAGACACACCCATATCTTAATGGATGACAATTAAGCATAGGTATGTGCTTCACTAATGATGCATTCTCATCTGTTTAACAATAATGAAATCACACATGATTCACCACAGGCATGCTCTCTTCAATGACATAGACATATGTGATCATTAGGCATACTTATGAGATTCACAAAGGATGATTCTTGCTGTTTAGATCCCCACATGCTCTCAACAAATACATACATTTGTGTGATATACCCAATCCACATTCATTCATCATGCATCATAACCACACTTGCATGGCGGTTGATTAGGTATTATTATGTGACTCACAAATAATAAATCCACATGTAGATGTGAAAATACATTTGACTCGCCACATACAATTACGATACATATAGAAATCTACTGAGCTCCCAAGTGTTCATGGAAAAATTAAAAACTTGACTTATCATGTGCTCATGTAAAAAAAATCTACTTGACTATTACACATTACACGAATTTGTCTTACCAGTCTTAGCACATTTAAAATAGTTTTCTTACCACTGCAATAAGTATTCTTAGCTTCCTAAATCTTAAGTTACTCACCAACTTCTAAATCACTGTTGATTTAGTTTAACTTCTAAAGAATTAATATGCATAACATAGGTCTAATGCTTACACATTAAGTAAATTGTTTACCTGGGAGAAACATAAACTGACTGTAGTTTATCCTTCTGTACAGTTTCTCCATGACAATGATAACTGAATATAATATTTAGTTTCTACTAAATTAATTTCTGAAGGACCAATCACGTCGTTTACAACACATTGATTTACCAACTCTTCTCGAGAAGCAGGCCCACAGACAAAACTAATCTAAAACATTATTGGTTTTACCTTCATTCTTTTTTGAATGGCTCCAATCACACATGTCAACACCAAGATGTCAGGTCCGAGATTTGGAATTCCACATACACTGGCTGCTGCCTTTTGTCCTCTAGACATGCTTTCGTAGAGATGTTCGAAGCTTTCAATCGTGCATTCACAGTCGGCCTTCTTTGTGTTCGTGCGGCGTGTTTGTGGTACACACAATGAGAGCGTTTATCGGTAGTTCGTCTCTTTTATGCCAGCTTTTCCGGTCCAGGCTTTTGGCTCAATGTCGCTGTTGCTTTGTATTGTCGTAAAATGAGTTTTTCAGCGTAAATTTAAGATTTTAGAAGCGGGGAACAAACCAGTATTGTTGCGGTGTCAATCTCGAATTGTTTTATGGGGAATATTCACAGCGACGTTGACAACTTGCGAAAATATATCGCATATGTCATATTAGAGATGTGACAAATACCACATCATGATGTAATTAATTTAATTCTACAATAATCATATTCCCGCAATATTCTTCAGTTTATACAATTGTGCTGTATGTTTGATATATTTATGCTAAAATCTCATGCTAGAAGAATGTGGAGGGGGGGGGGGGGTAGGGTATCAAAGCCATTTAATAACTATATTCATAACCCAACTATATCAAGAGGTAACAACCTCTAACACTATATTCCTCACTATAGTGAAGAATATGTATGCACCGGAAAACTGTAGCTATTATTCCCTGAGGGGCAACTGTGTGGGAGAGAGAATACTGTGGCAGACTTTCCTATGTTAATATGCAAGCAGACTACTGAGTTTTCTTAATGATAGCACTGTTACACTTGCTTATGCTATTATGCAACCAATGCTATGTGTTTTACTTAGAACCATAATAGTGACATTCTCGATTATAAGAATGCTACATGATGCGTATTCTTTCTCCTATGTTTATTGGCATATCAAGCAGTCTCTTAAATGTTAAAAACACAACATCTATTGTTTTCCATCGCATGTGTTAATTCACAGTAACATTCTTTAATACAGTCGCTCTCATGTATTCGAAACCCACTATATGTGTATTGTTAAATGTTCCCCGTTGTGAAGTAAGCCGTATGTACACGGAGATTATGAAAAGGAAAACCAATTTCATTAAGTGTTATAACCACAGATCAGTGAATACTGTCATGGACTTTTTTACACTCACTATCAGAAATCAGAATATACTTGCTCACAGTCGTTGTTTGGAAAAACATATCTGCCATAAGGATTGATAATGAAGTGGAATAATATCAATCTATTTAGAAAGGTGTTAGGCAGGGATGTGTAAGGTACCCAGATCTTTTTTCCCTATACAATGAAAATATTTTTAGAAATGTAGAATATGTACATGGAATCAGCACTGGAGGACGAAACATCAATAACATGATTGATTGTTGATTGATTGATTGATTGATTTGGAACCAACATCACAGCATTCATGGCATTCCCATAAGCGCTCCGTCCCCATCCTCAGCAGCCAGCGAACACTTCCAACACTAATAGTTTCAGTAGCAATCTGATATGTCCGTCTCACCTGTCCTAAGAGCGTCGAGCGTCGGCCAGATCCCCTCGTCACACCTCGCTGCCTCATTCTTACCAAACTATGGTGATCCATTTGCTCCTCCGAGGTGTACTCGTGCTCCTACAAGGCCGCAACCACGTTTGCCTTGCCATGCATCAATACTTCACCAAGTTTTGCCGAGCCAGCCAATCTGTCCGCCTGTTCATTCCCCAGCACACCAGCATCAATAACATTAGATATGCAGATCATACAGTATTGACTGCAGACAATGAGCAGGATCTGCAACAATTAGTAGATGCGGTTGTTGCATACAGAGAACAACTAGGATTAGAATTAAATTGTTAATTAAAAGACACAGATTATGGTCGTCACAAGGAAGAACGAAATACCAAAATGTAATATACACGTAAATAAGAATATTCTTCAACAAGTGAATTGGTATAATTATCTCGGAAAAGTCATAACATCTGGTGGGAGATGTCTGGAAGAGATTAGAACAAGAATCGCCATGGCGAAAGTAGCCTTTAGCAAGATGAAAAACGTACTGACCAATACAATTATGTCAATTGAAACGAGAAAAAGAGTGTTGAGATGCTACATAGAGCCTGTTCTTTTTTTTTAATGGGTGTGAAACTTGGACAATGAGCAGTCAAGCTGAAAAAGCATCTGATGGCTGCAGAATGTGGTTTCTGAGGAAAATGGACATACAGAAAAAACCAATGACCAAGTACTACAGGAGACAACTGAAAATCGTAAACTGATTAGAGAAATTAAAAATAGACAGTCAACATTTATTCCACATGTTATGAGAAGAAATGAATTGGAAAACTTATTGACATCTGGCAAGATCATTGGGAACAGACCAAGGGGAAGACCGAGAAGTAAATATCTGGATGGCTTGGCCACGTAGCATGGTCGAGAAAAGAACACTGAGCTGATCCATGACTTTGGCGATCTAGTGAAATGGCTAGTTATGACAGCCCAAGCTTTCCGGCATGGCACGTGATTGATTGATTGATCTCTGGATGTAATAATTGTATTGTTCTTTATCACTGCGATCTAAACCTTTGATTTTGAAATTATGTGATTTTCACTATTCTTTTTGGGTTGAGGTTTTTAGTTGTTAGTTAGTCAGTTAGTTAGTCGACAGATCATCCCCATTGCACATCGAACCATTCAGTCCATAAGTGCTCGGATCCCCTCCTCAGCAAATCCCACAACGTGTAGCGGCTAACGACGCCAGTTCTGTGTTGGTTTATCAATCTTCTTTGGCTTCCTGCGCAGTGTTCTTGTTTGGCCACCCCTCTTTTAATTTGCTGCTCTCGCAGTCTGGCCATTGTTGTAGATTCACAGTCATCACTTGGTTCTCGCAAAAGTCTTACTTCTCGTAGAGCATTCAGAATGTCAGCACGGTCTATGGCGCGTCCGCCCTCCACAGTAGCCCCACCTGCGAGCTTGTCAGCCCGCTAATTTCCTTGTACTCCCGCATGCCCTGGCACGAAGATGAAACTAATCATTGCCAGTCGAGACCGCTCCAGAGGCAGCAACCATTCTCTTCGGATCGACCCCTCCTCTATTCTCTTGATCATGTTCATTGAGTCGCTAAGGAAACAAGCCGTAGTGAATGTCTGTGTCACGAGCCATGCTATTGCTTTACTTACTGCCATGACTTCCATGGTCAGGCTACTTGTGGTTTCAGTGAAAGCACCAGAGTCCTCCTTCACAATTCTCCCTCCTGCCCGAGCTGTAAAGGCCCATGAGCTTCTCACATGTCGGACGACCGACCCATCTGTGTAGATGACCACGTCACCGTCTAGCGAATTCTCGAAAATCAACGCTTGTACTTCAGCCTCAACAGCAGCCGGATTTTCTTGTCTGCATTTTCTATCTAGTTGGTTGCAAACTGAAGTGGATGTGCAGAAGTCTGTTGGCACTTGCACCCACTCCTCGCCAGGTTCTAAGTCCTCAAGTGAACACACCTGTTGAAGAATGTCTTCGGCTTGACCCATCCACGACCGTCCTCTTTTTAACATGCTGCCCTTCACCTTCCTAATTTCACTATGAAGTGGATATTGTGTGTTTGCGTTAATTCTGAGGTAGGCGCGTGCCCTGCAACCTTGTATTCTCTCTTCAATGGTTGGAAAATCAAGAAGGTAGCGCATCGCCCTGCATGCTGTATCTCTTGTACATCCAAGAATAATGCGCATAGCTTCATTCTGTATCCTTCCCATCCTTTCTATCTGCTTATGGCTGAGAGTCAGGATTGCCATTGCATACTCCAAAACAGACATGACCAGCCCCTCGTACAGAAAACATAGATGGCGCTGCTCACAGTTTGCTGCCGTAATCACCCGCATCGCTGCCAAACCCCGCTTGGCCTTTGTTATCACTTGGTCTATGTGCACATTATAAGCAAGGCTTCGATCAAACCGTATCCCCAGGTAATTCATTGCCTGCGTTCTTTCCACTGTCTCTGAACACAGCATTACAGTTGGTGTTGGAGAGTTGGCAATATGATTATTCAACGAGAACCAAGTCACTGTTGCCTTTGTTGGGTTGACCATTGCCCCAGCTTCATCACACCAAGTACTTATGCGATTGAGTTCGGTTTGTAGTTCCACAGCAACCTCCTCTCTATCCTTACCCTGACGATACACTAAAACATCATCGGCATATGACAATGTCCTGCCAGGTCCAGTGATCTGCTCACTGGTGATTCTCGCTGTGTAGGCGTTGAACAGTACCGGAGATAATGGTGATCCCTGTGGTAGACCAGGATATATTGTTGTTGGTTGCGAAGTCCAACTGCCACATCTAAAAACTACTTTCCGTTGGAAGAGGGCTGCAGCGATCCAACTAAGGAGGAATGGACTTATGTTTAGTTCGAGAAGCTGAAACATTAAAAAATCCAGTGGTACTCTGTTGTATGCGTCCTCAAGATCAATCGCTGCAGCAACGGTTTCAGTGCCTGAGTGGAAACCTTCATAGACATCCTGGGCAAAGACTGCTGCATTGGTCCAGGTTTCTCTTTTTGGACGGTACCCACCCAGGGTAGGTGGGAAAACACCTTGCCTCTCTAGTTGGCTTGATATGTTCCTGGCAATTACCTTCTCCAGCAGCTTGCCTATTGTATTCTGCATGGTTATAATTCGATATCCCTGAATTTTTGTGTGGTCTTTGTCAGGCTTCGGCAAGGGAATCAGATAGCTGTGTAACCATTCCTCCTTGATGCTAGCACTCCCTATACTGTTGTTGTACATGTCTGCTAGTTTCTCTAGCTCATTGTCGGTACACCTATTTATGTTGTCGTATCTTATGTCATCAGGACCTGGAGCACTGTTTTTTGATCGTCGAAGCACAGATTTGATTTCTTTCACTGTCACTGTGTCTTCATCCGAAGTGTTCTGGGCCTTGCATCTGTCTGAGGTGACCTCCTTGGCCAGATTTCGGCCTCCCATGTCTGTCTGGTTGCTCTGCTCAAGGTAGCGTTCAAAGAGGACTTTGCCCTTGTCCTCGTCAATCCTCTGCCAGATGAGGTCAGCACATTGGAAGTCAGAAATGCTCTTATTCTTGACTACACCACTCATGCTTTTATGTAGTCGCCAGAACAATTTCAGTGACTTGTCTGTGCTTACTCTTTGACACACATCTGCCCATTTTTCGCTTTTAACAACCTTCACCAGTTTTTTGAAATAGCTTACTTTTGTGTGCATCTCTCTTTCTACGTGCAAGCAGGGACTAGGATGACCAGCTCTGTTCTTCTTGGCATTTTGCCATCTCCTTACAGCACTACGCTTATCCACCCAAGCCTTCTCCACCTCGAAACTCCACCACGGTGGCTGCTCCCAGCTTTTTTTCCTGCCCTGAAACGTTCTGCGCTTGTCACGTCTTATTTTACTCACCACATCTTGCCCTGTACTGTCATACTAGAACGTCTTTACCTTTAGCTTGTGCTACCTGGTTCTGCCTTTCTCCACCAGTATGATGCAAGGGTGGTGGTCGCTGCCATGGTGTCCTAGGACACCCCATATACACACTGTAGTGAGTGAAGGTGAAACTAGCGCCAGATCAATAGCACTGTCCTCATCGCCCGGACGGCTTGATGTCCTGGTGACACAGCCATTGTTGATACAAACCAGGTCGATGGTTTCCAGTGCAGTCTCGAGCTCCTCCCCCTGTGTATTGGAGGAAGTGTTTCCCCATGATCTGCCTTTAGCGTTGAAGTCACCACAGAAAATAACATTTCTCTCGTGGCCTAATATGCCACTTAAGCACTGCCACTTCTGGGCGTCCACACTGGCATTGCGAGCATAAACATTAACCAAAACGAATGGTATACTGGAATGAACTCTCAACGCCTGTATTTGTATATCGTCACTGTCCCAACTGGACATGTCTAGCTCTGACGCCACCATGCTGTAGCGAACGAGAATCGCCATTCCCAGATGTCGTCTGTTGTAGAAACATTTGAAGCCGGCAATATGGAGTAGCTAATCGCCCAGTCTCGTCTCCTGTAGTGCTACAATGTCGTTCCTGTAAACTAGGGTTTCTAAAATAGAGCCCCGTTGTTTTACACTGGCACAGTTCCAATATAGAATACGGATATTCCTGAGTCCTAGACGGTGACACTTGAGTCTAAAACGCCTCAAACCACCACGCTTACCTTGCTTCTTTCTCCCTGCGCGGCTACCACGCCGCTTCGGTATGTTGACTGCTGACCGCACGAAGAACACACGTTGTTCCGCCATGTTGAAAAAACGTAAACACAGACTGAGAAAACCACACACGCTGCTGAAAATTCGCTCAAGGATGGCTTCGCTCGATGCACGAACTCCGTAGCACCCGCGCAGATCTTGAGTAGAAACTCCTGGTTTTACATCCTGGCACACCAATTACACGCAAGAGTTGAATAAATTCATCCCCTACGCGAAAAAGTTAACGAACACAAAACAACACGACCGTCCTTCGCCATCTTGAAACAGGAAGTTATACCATTATGTAATGAGGACAGGGATACTGCATCTCAGCATATCGAATCTCTGGTGTTTCATGACCACATATATTTAGAGCATTATATTGCTCCTTGTTTTTACCATATCTGACATTTCTCATTATATATTTAGCGTACATGTTAAACAAAGAAGAGGATATCACACTACCCTAAAAGACTCCCTGCTTCATGTCAAACCAGTCTGATGTCACGTCATCTATTCTAACCGCTACTAGTTGGTGTAGATAGAGCATTTATGAGTTGCATTACATGTGAAGGAAAGTTCATTTTCCTCATGATTTTCCTATGTTCTTGCTGTTGTACACAGTTAAAAGCCTTTGAATAATCCACAAATCATGAGAATAGGTTTCATTAAATTCTTTAACTCTATACAGCAATGCTTAAATCTTATCCGCTCTGTTCCTTGATCGTCCGTGTGTGCTAGTTACCTTTTGTGCGTCATCATTTCTTTATTTCTGGATTCAGCCCTCAAGCATTGTAAGTAGAAAACATTCTTCTTTCAATTTAGATGCATGTTTCAATGCCTTATTTTCATTGAAGAGCATTGACAAATATCTAAATAACGTATTTCAGTTGCATATGTGTGACTAAGGTAGTTGTATCATATTTACTGAGAATTTAAGAATAGTTGATGAAGTTTGACGCAACGTCTCCTACGCAAAGAGAAGTTATATGAGTAGCTTGCAGTGTGCATACATTTTTGAAGAAACACAGACATTGCGTGGTTAGTTGAGTTGAAACTGAAACTATTGTGACATCTGGATTCTTGGATAGATGGCGTGAAAAGAGTGTAACGCAAGGCGACTGGTCATGACTAGCCAATCTGTAACTAAAAGCCTTGTGCACACATTTCGTCTGAAAGTAAAACACAAAATATTTTATCGTTGAGTGGAGATACTAAATACTACTCCCGTGTGTTGCCGGGGCCCATAAGGAAAGCACAGAATAGCAACACTGTAGCCTACCACGCATGTCGTAAGAGGCGACTAGGGGGCTTGATGGTTCCGTCGCCCTGCTACTGAGTGAGTGCGTGGCGCGACACTGTGAGCTGTGAGTTTCGTGTGAAATGCTTTTGAATCTGCCTGAGGTGTTTTGGAACGTGACTGCATGTTCGGAGTGATGGCAGGTGACTATGTCCCAGAGTTGACCGGTTTTTGCTTTATGCAGAAATACGTGGCTGCTGGGCTTCTGGTTGACTGCCACTGCCATCGACGATGAACTGTATTTTCGTGGACTGTGTGGGTGAACATCTAGGAAACATTCAGATAGGAAAATGACTGCCGATTCCATCAGAGATGAACAGGATGTTTCGTGGGTGACAGGTGTGTTGACATTCTGGTGGCGGCATTATGCACAGTGTATCTGTGCGAGCTGTTGTTTGTCGAGACTCCTGTCTTTTACACTTTTCACATTGGGCAGTGGGGAGCGTTTTGTGTGATATTCACTGGCACAGGAACGGAGCATAATGGGGACGACCCGTTGCTGTAAAGTTGGAACTGTGACTAACTAACTAACTAAATACTAGATCATGCACGAGATAGCAGTTACAGATACAGTATATAAAACGTCTGTGTTTGCATTCATGTGACAAGGAGAATGTCTGTCAAGTATGATACAGCACGGGAGTTATTTATTATGTGAACCAAAGCATTGCCAATGTTTCCTTACATACAGATAAGTATTTTATTCAAACATCAAACCTGTGATACTAACTGTAATGTCTAGATTGTTTTAAGAGTAGTTTAGTTTGCCAACCACGGCTACATGCAGTATGGTCACAGTATTTTAGTTTCCCAGCCACGGCTACATGTAGTATGGTCACAATATTTTAATTTCCCAGTCACGGCTACATGTAGTATGGTCACAGTATTTTAGTTTCCCAGCCACGGCTACATGTATTATGGCCACAGTATTTTAGTTTCCCAGCCACGGCTACATGTAGTATGGCCACAGTAGTTAAGTTTCCCAGCCACGGCTACATGTATTATGGCCACAGTATTTTAGTTTCCCAGCCACGGCTACATGTATTATGGCCACAGTATTTTAGTTTCCCAGCCACGGCTACATGTATTATGGCCACAGTATTTTAGTTTCCCAGCCACGGCTACATGTATTATGGCCACAGTATTTTAGTTTCCCAGCCACGGCTACATGTATTATGGCCACAGTAGTTTAGTTTCCCAGTCACGGCTACATGTAGTATGGTCACAGTATTTTAGTTTCCCAGTCACGGCTACATGTAGTATGGCCACAGTATTTTAGTTTCCCAGTCACGGCTACATGTAGTATGGCCACAGTATTTTAGTTTCCCAGTCACGGCTACATGTAGTATGGCCACAGTATTTTAGTTTCCCAGTCACGGCTACATGTAGTATGGCCACAGTATTTTAGTTTCCCAGTCACGGCTACATGTAGTATGGTCACAGTATTTTAGTTTCCCAGTCACGGCTACATGTAGTATGGTCACAGTATTTTAGTTTCCCAGCCACGGCTACATGTAGTATGGTCACAGTATTTTAGTTTCCCAGCCACGGCTACATGTAGTATGCACACAGTATTTTAGTTTCCCAGTCACGGCTACATGTAGTATGGTCACAGTATTTTAGTTTCCCAGTCACGACTACATGTAGTATGGCCACAGTAGTTTAGTTTCCCAGCCACGGCTACATGTATTATGGTAACAGTATTTTAGTTTCCCAGCCACGGCTACATGTATTATGGCTACAGTATTTTAGTTTCCCAGCCACGGCTACATGTATTATGGCCACAGTATTTTAGTTTCCCAGCCACGGCTACATGTATTATGGCCACAGTATTTTAGTTTCCCAGCCACGGCTACATGTAGTATGTCCACAGTAGTATAGTCTCCCAGCCACGGCTACATGTATTATGGCCACAGTAGTTTAGTTTCCCAGTCACGGCTACATGTAGTATGGTCACAGTATTGTAGTTTCCCAGTCACGGCTACATGTAGTATGGCCACAGTATTTTAGTTTCCCAGTCACGGCTATATGTAGTATGGCCACAGTATTTTAGTTTCCCAGTCACGGCTACATGTAGTATGGCCACAGTATTTTAGTTTCCCAGTCACGGCTACATGTAGTATGGCCACAGTATTTTAGTTTCCCAGTCACGGCTACATGTAGTATGGTCACAGTATTTTAGTTTCCCAGCCACGGCTACATGTAGTATGGTCACAGTATTTTAGTTTCCCAGCCACGGCTACATGTAGTATGCACACAGTATTTTAGTTTCCCAGTCACGGCTACATGTAGTATGGTCACAGTATTTTAGTTTCCCAGCCACGGCTACATGTAGTATGGTCACAGTATTTTAGTTTCCCAGCCACGGCTACATGTAGTATGGCCACAGTAGTTTAGTTTCCCAGGAATGGATACATGTAGTATGGCCACAGTATTTTAGTTTCCCAGCCACGGATACATGTAGTATGACCACAGTATTTTAGTTTCCCAACTACGGCTACATGCAGTATGGCCACAGTATTTTAGTTTACTTTCCACGGCTACATGTAGTATGGCCACAGTAGTTTAGTTTCCCAGCCACGGCTACATGTATTATGGCCACAGTATTTTAGTTTCTCAGCCACGGCTACATGTATTATGGCCACAGTATTTTAGTTTCCCAGCCACGGCTACATGTATTATGGCCACAGTATTTTAGTTTCCCAGCCACGGCTACATGTATTATGGCCACAGTATTTTAGTTTCTCAGCCACGGCTACATGTAGTATGTCAACAGTAGTATAGTCTTCCAGCCACGGCTACATGTATTTTGGCCACAGTATTTTAGTTTCCCAGCCACGGCTACATGTATTATGGCCACAGTATTTTAGTTTCCCAGCCACGGCTACATGTAGTATGGCCACAGTATTTTAGTTTCCCAGCCACGGCTACATGTATTATGGCCACAGTATTTTAGTTTCCCAGCCACGGCTACATGTAGTATGTCCACAGTAGTATAGTCTCCCAGCCACGGCTACATGTATTATGGCCACAGTAGTTTAGTTTCCCAGTCACGGCTACATGTAGTATGGTCACAGTATTTTAGTTTCCCAGTCACGGCTACATGTAGTATGGCCACAGTATTTTAGTTTCCCAGTCACGGCTACATGTAGTATGGCCACAGTATTTTAGTTTCCCAGTCACGGCTACATGTAGTATGGCCACAGTATTTTAGTTTCCCAGTCACGACTATATGTAGTATGGCCACAGTATTTTAGTTTCCCAGTCACGGCTACATGTAGTATGGTCACAGTATTTTAGTTTCCAAGTCACGGCTACATGTAGTATGGTCACAGTATTTTAGTTTCCCAGCCACGGCTACATGTAGTATGGTCACAGTATTTTAGTTTCCCAGCCACGGCTACATGTAGTATGGACACAGTATTTTAGTTTCCCAGTCACGGCTACATGTAGTATGGTCACAGTATTTTAGTTTCCCAGCCACGGCTACATGTAGTATGGTCACAGTATTTTAGTTTCCCAGCCACGGCTACATGTAGTATGGCCACAGTAGTTTAGTTTCCCAGGAATGGATACATGTAGTATGGCCACAGTATTTTAGTTTCCCAGCCACGGATACATGTAGTATGACCACAGTATTTTAGCTTCCCAACTACGGCTACATGCAGTATGGCCACAGTATTTTAGTTTACTAGCCACGGCTACATGTATTATGGCCACTGTAGTTTAGTTTCCTAGACATGATAGTGTTCATGTGCCACCCCGACCTCTCATTTGTACGTGTTCAAGACTTGAAGAATGTCAGAATATTTTTCCTTCTTGTTCCACTATAGTCTAAGTGTATATATGTAACATTTTGGTATTGTTGTTGCTTGTTTCATATTGATCCACGATAGTCTAAGAGTATGTGACATTTCAGTATAGGTGTTGTGTGTTTCTTGATGGATCACGGTAGTCTATGAGTCTGTTTGTAACATTTGAGACATGCTTTTATTGTTTAGTGGAACAGGCCCATGACGCACGTCAATATCTGACCACACGAGTGACGCATGATTTCAAATATTTGACTTAACGAGTATGTTCATAACGACGTTAGCAATGTCTAACGTGTATTTGACATATGGACTCATATATTTCCAGGATGAGGGTAAGATTGACCATCTACCCCACCGTGCATTCCAGCCTAGAGAATGTCATGACCATTTCACATCACAGGCCATGAGCAAGAAACTGCCTGAGGACAATGAATTATTTATGTATACGGGCGTCCAACTAAGGCTACAGGCAAGGAGACGGATGATTTATTTGACTTCACTTACTTAGCCTGTAGAGTTTTGGACCGTCACGCGTACATTTGTAAACGTTGCAATCTTCAACATCTCCACTGCTAGAGTATCCAATATATAACCGGCCATCCCTTCTCTCGCACAGAGCTGCAGAGTGTATAGAAATGTTTCCATTGTTAGCGCAACCATGAATGTATTGTATATGAATATAAATCTTACCCAGGGGATATTTCACTTTAGGGGCTTGTAGGATATAACTTATCATCATGTGCCTTGCCAAGGGCCGTGGGGGTTAATGTCTCTTATGTTTATGTATGTATGTATGTATGTATGTATGTATGTATGTATGTATGTATGTATGTATGTATGTATGTATGTGTGTGTGTGTGTGTGTATGTATGTATGTATGTATGTATGTATGTATGTATGTATGTATGTATGTATGTACGTACGTACGTACGTACGTACGTATGTATGTATGTATGTATGTATGTATGTATGTATGTATGTATGTATGTATGTATGTATGTATGTATGTATGTATGTGTGTGTGTGTGTGTGTATGTATGTATGTATGTATGTATGTATGTATGTATGTATGTATGTACGTACGTACGTACGTACGTACGTATGTATGTATGTATGTATGTATGTATGTATGTATGTATGTATGTATGCATGTATGTATGTATGTATGTATATATGTATGTATGTATGTATG
>OY992888.1:78160239-78205239 GCA_963921405.1 Cepaea hortensis | reverse complement strand
GAAGATTGTACCCAGGTATTTGTATGTTTCCGTTCTTTTAATGGTCATATATATTTTATATATACATAAAATTCATCCATCAATATCTTACAAAAGTAACAATTGCGATGATCCAGAGTTTATCTAGAAAACCAAAAACCGAGATATGCACCTACGCCAGCTTGGATGGTACTCTGTGTGTGTGTGTGTGTGTATGTGTGTGTGTGTGTGTGTGTGTGTGTGTGTGTGTGTGTGTGCGTGTATATATATATATATATATATATATATATATATATATATATATATATACAAATCGTTGTATGTATGTATGTATGTATGGATGTATGTGGATCCGTCCTTTATGCGTTCGCGAACGGTACATCCGATTGAGATGAAATTTTCTACACGTCTTCCTTTCATTCCTGTGCAACCGACTGTAATATTTTGTTAGTGTAAAATCGTCTACTTACTTAATAACATTTAATTTTTCAGTTTTCATTATATAATTTCTATATAGTAGGGGAACTTCACTCTAGAAAAGTTATTTCAAGGGGCATAACTTTATATAACATTTCTATATATTTATAGTCATATTGTTAGACTTACTTGCACTATTGTTAAACTCCTTGTCTATAGTTATTTTCAGGTATATGAGTTATAATAAATAATGATATAATCTTTAAGGCATTTTCAAAGTGTTCATAAAAATAATGCATAATGCATAACATTGTAACCCATCTTTTTCTGCTTAAAGAAGTTATCAACTGTCATGTCGGTGATTAAAAACAGATTTCATTAAAAATAATGGATGGTGTGTGGAAGGACATTCTTTTAAGTTACTGTGCGCCAGGAGCTGGGCGAAACCACGCCGGGTCAGATAGATAGACAGACAGACAGATAGTCGGGAACGGGAGCTTATTTGACTACTTATATGAATTAAATGACATGCTCTCCCCACCAGGGACTGGGTGAAGCCAGGCCGGCTCAGACAGACCGACAGACAGATAGTCGGAAACGGGAGCTTATATGACTACTATATGAATTAAATGAGATGCTCCCCACCAGGGACTGGGTGAAGCCGGGCCGGGTCAGACAGACAGACAGATAGACAGACAGACAGATAGTCGGGAACGGGAGCTTATATGACTACGTATATGAATAAAATGAGATGCTCCCCACCAGGGACTGGGTGAAGCCGGGCCGGGTCAGACAGATAGACAGACAGACAGATAGTCGGGAACGGGAGAGCTTATATGACTACTTATATGAATTAAATGAGATGCTCCCCACCAGGGACTGGGTGAAGCCGGGCCGGGTCAGCCAGACAGACGGACAGACAGACAAACAAGCAGACAGACAGACTGATAGATAGATAGATCCCCTCCAGGGCCTGGGCGAAGCCGGGCCGGGTCAGCTAGTATATATATATATATATATATATATATATATATATATATATATATATATATATATATATATATATATATATTTCATTGGCACCTTGCCGTCTTGACAGACGATAGTTTGTGCTTCAGAAAGGCGTAATAACTTTTACGCATGGCGGTAGCGAATGTGACTGACAAGGCCAATTCGCGCTATGAACACGTAAGTGCATGTGAACACGTGTTCATTTCCACCATCATGCACCATCTTACGTCTCACACTCTCGGTGTGTGACTTATCTGCAATAATTTTCTCCTTTGTCCTTATTCCACTTCTGATGTTTGCCCTCCATGCAACACGTTCAGCGGCCAGTTGCTTTCAGTGTGCATTATCAATGCCTGTATCAATCATGTCCCGCTTTGTATCGTAGTAGAGGCCGACCCTGAGATCTCTTACCCATCTGTAATTCACCAAAAACGATATCCTTTGGTATTCTGCCATCATCCATTCTCCTAAGATGTCCTGTCCATCTCTACGAAGACTGAGCATGGGATAAACAGTCACACAGCTTTACTTTAGTATTTGTGATTTTGTGTTACCAATTAATACCAAGATTTCTTCACAGACACCGCATATGAAAGCTGTTTATATATTGCCGGACTCTGCAGCCCTTGATTGATAAGAAGAAGATAGCTCTCTTAAGAAACAAGGAAAGACCAACGCGTAACACTCTGAGTGAGCTAAAGCAAGCTAGGATGGATGCGCAAAACGCTGCCAGGCAGTGTGCAAATGTTTATTGGATCAAGGTATGTGAGTCCATTCAAATCGCAGATGATAAGAGGAACATCAGAAGCTTGTATGAAGGAATAAAGAAACTCTGTTCTCCAGTGATCAAACAAAGTCCACCATTGAAAACCTTGACTGGAGAATATATATATATATATATATATATATATATATATATATATATATATATATATATATATATAATATATATATATATAAATAATCATCATCATCAAGTGCCGTGCCGACTGGCGTAGCCGTTCATGACTCTCCACAGATCTATGCCCTTGGTTTTCTGCATCAACTCTGTCGTTGATATTCCTCCATGCCACCGTCGCAATCCATCCAGCATCATTTCTTGTGATCTGCCTCTGCCTCGCTTCCTCTGGATCTTTCCAGTTGTCACAATGTTCTCCAGCGCCTCTCTTCTCATCACATGACCAAACAATGTTGTTTGTCTCTTTCTTATTGTTGTATATCTTCTAGTTTCGACAGCCTCTTTAAGGCATTCGTCGTTAGTTATTTTGGCAGTCCAATGAATTAGCTACATTCGTCTAAGGAACCACATCTCCATTGCTTCCAATTTTTTCCTAATTTGTTCATTTATATTCCAAGATTCACAGCCATATAGCAAAAAAGGTTCTAAATAGCACCTCAGCACTCTCTTTCTTACATTCAGTGATAG
Organism: Cepaea hortensis; assembly: GCA_963921405.1. Classification (NCBI taxonomy): domain Eukaryota; kingdom Metazoa; phylum Mollusca; class Gastropoda; order Stylommatophora; family Helicidae; genus Cepaea; species Cepaea hortensis. Next base: position 78,202,406 of record OY992888.1, on the reverse strand, counting down.
CGACTTATTGCATAAGATATTCTTCAATTTTTGAAATGCAGCCTTTGCTTGCCCTATTCTACTCTTGATTTCTGTTGTGCATCTTCCACCTGATGTTATAAATGCCCCTAGATATTTAAAAGTATCCACTTGGTGAAGACTGTTCCTTTCTATCTCTATTTCACATTTGGGTTCACCTGTTTCATTGATACTACTATTGTTACTGTTTTCTTGATATTCAAGGAGAGACCTTTCTTTGCATTCTCTGTTACTACAATGTCCAACAATTGTTGTAGATCTGTTGCATTTTCATCTCATCTTATCTCATAATGTTCCTCTTGTACCTTGCGGTGTCGAGGTGGAGTATAAACATCGTGAGCGTGCCCGATTATGGGCTTCATATATCGATATTCCCATGTACTCTGCTAATCCCTCCGTCCAACGTTTACCTGGTCGGCCTCTTCCTCTGTTTCAATTTGGTCTGTACATCATTGCTTGTTGTGGTATGCTGTTGACTGGTAACCTACTTGCATGGCCAAACCATTTGTCTTGCTGCTTTCTAATAACATCTAGTGCCGCTTTAACCCCCACTCTAGACCTGATTTCTTCATTTCTGATCTTATGTCTTCTTGATACGTTGAGTATTCTTCTCAGGAACCTCATTTCTGTTGTTGTGATTTGTCTTTTCTCTTTTTCTGTCATTGTCCAGAGTCATTTAAAGCCCACGCTATCATTTTTACTACACTGCGCTCATAGATCGTAGATCAAAGCAATGTTGGATCTCTACATCTGAGAAATTTTCCCTTTGATGTTCTGATCAACCAGACATCGCGGAGCCAGTCAGTGGATATTAACTTGTTAGTTTACAAACCAATGGTCAGCCAGACCGGTCTGAACTAACACCTGAGGTAAAGTCCAGACTTTGTGGAGACAGAAAACGTCTGTAGTTGCCGCAAGAGTTCAGCCGACAGACGTGTGATTGTAACACGGCAATATGATGCAGGCCTTACACCTCATCAACTCCATGAGTTAAAGCTAGTTTATTCCCCGGGAAATAGATGACGCAACGTGACGTACATTCTCTGGGCAGCGAAATGTTTCATTGTTTACCACGTGGCGGAGTGTCATTCAATTTGATTGACAGATGAAACTGCATTCTATGAGGGATGAGATGAGTGGCTTGTGACATGATGGATCAGTCATCCATATTCCCAGTCCACCACATTCATAATAATACTTTTAATCCTTTACGGAGACCATCCGGATAGCAGAGATATTAATAACTTCGAACATTCCAGAACCTGGTAGGGAAGGGAAAAGGCGCATGTCCGTATTTTGATTGGCTAATACTTGGGAGGCAACGCTATCCACTAGACCAAATTCAAAATCTAGTAGTTTGAGCTAGGCTTCCACCCGGAGCAGTCGCTATCTGTGATGTGATGATCATAATGCCCTAAAGATTCCGTAATATATTGTTCTTTGGATAACAGGTACCACTTTAAAAAATATTTAAATGTGTGTTTATGCCTAGTGTACGAAAGAGAAGAATATAAGAGTATTTTTATGGGAAAATGTGAAAGTGAAATCAGAACTTCATTGTGAACGTATTCTGAATACTGCTTCTTCAACCTGTCAGGACTTCCACGCTGTATACTCTAAGTGCCTATCATTCCCCTGTTGCGACGGGTTGCGTATGCTTGATGATTTTAAATTACCCTCAGTGCAGATTCGCAAACCCGTTGTGCATTTTAAATGCCTATCGTGACCCATTCTTAACCAAACTGTACACTGCTTTTGTGAGTTTACATTTGGCAGTTCTGGATCAGAATGTGTGATGTAACATGTACAAGTTCCTTTGTGAATGCTGAGAATGTTGGAGTGGGTGAGTTGGTGATTTTATAAGTAGCCTCTCACATTAGTAGAAGAATAGATGCTTCAATATCCATATGTACGCAGTACGTGTAATGCACGCCAGAATTACAAAGTTCCTGTGATGCCTGGTGGCTAGAATACGCTCAGGAGAATTAATACAATTTCTTTCTGAAGTATTACACTGGTACCTCTACTGCTGGTGGGTTCATATGAACTAGTACCTAAAAGGACAATGTGTGTTCGAATCCGTGTCTTAGTTGGCTGAATATATTGTATGGCTCGTGCAAATTTACAGGGAAAACCATGTTTTTCCATATGTGCTTTGTTACATATGTGAACAATTGCTTATGCAATTTGGCTTCTTTTACCTACTGTAGTGGGGAAAGAGTACATGATGATGGTGATGATATGGTGTACTTGTGAGCCAAGTCTGGTCTGAAAGGGGTGAGGTCTGGCATTGTTGTATGAGTGTGTATGGAGAAGGACATCCATGTAACAAAAGTACAACCCATTGGTTTGGTCACTGTTTATTTGCAGTTTGTCAAATTGTGTTGCATATTGCAGTTGTAAATGATGTTTATATTCCTTCTGCCTCACCATGCCTGCTCATGTTGCTATTTTACAATGCTTGCCTTACAATGCCTGCTTTACTGTGTCTGATCCTCATTGTGCCCAGGTCTACTGTGGTTTAAACATTGTAAGAACTTAGACATATAAAATGCTTGTAATTGTGTTAAGCTACCTCTGTCTCAGCATATAGGCTTGTGACTACCACAGATAGGGGTGAATAATGAAAACATATCACCCACAGTCCATCAGAGTGGAATACACTCCATCACCAACAAGGGGAGGTGTGTTTGGTCAACACCCTCCCCTCACCTCCCCATTTCTATCTGTGTATGTTGATGTTTGATAACATTGTCTTTGAACAAATGTAAAGAAATGTTGTAACCTTTTATACATTAACAGAGAAAGAACAGGTGGAGAGGCCTCTTATTTTTTCTGGGACAACCAAACAGGAGTCCCAGACTCAGAACTACTCCCTATAGATGAAATCCAGGGATAACCACAGATGACCACAGGCTGATTTGCCAGCCTTTATCTTCATGACATGACATGCCTTGGTCCAGGTCAACTGAGAATCACTGTTTATGAACAGGAACCAGGATTGGTCTACATTTGTTAACCCTGTCTTGAAGTGCAGGAAAACAATGCTTTATTCTAAAGATGACACCTGTTTACAGTTTGCCTCGGTCGCGCTCATGGAAAGTTACTCATCTGCCCCATGGAACACATATCTTTCTCCTAGAACCCGAAATGCCGGAATTTCTCAGGAAGTTTTACCTCAGCTCCTTAACAGCTGAAAGTCAATGGGAAAGCAACAGTTCTATAGGATGCATTTCCATTATCTGGATTATTGTGATCATTATGATTATCATTATAATCTGAGAGCTGAAACAAGTCTCTTGTGGTGATCCCCATTCAAAGAAACCTGGTGAAGTAAATCTTGCAGTGGTTTGTTCATATGAGACTAAACTTCGAGAACACCCAGCATGGTGCTCACACAGTGATTGTTTGGTGAGACATGAAACGTGGGTGAAGTCGGACTCGCTAGGTGAGATGCTGCAGTGTATTGGATATTTTTCCTACCCCAGTATCTCTTCAGCAAGTCATGAATAACATGCACAGAGAATACATCTCCCATTGTCAAGAGAGTGATATCCTCAACCATTTGAAGTACCCCAGTTGTAAGCTTCACAGGCAGTCTGGTCAACATTGGGATTCAGTACAACATCATCACCTCAAATTCTGTTCTCAAGAGGAATTATCTTGCATGGGACTTATTACAAGAAGGCTGCTATCTGGAGCTTTCCCAACATCAATTACTGATGATAACAGGGTGTTAATGATCCATAACTGTAGTTCTTTCCTTGGGTTTGCCCATAACAAGGTTTCTATAATTTCCCCCAGGTACAGTGAAGGGAGGAAAGTACAATGAATCAGTTGTGTAGAATTAGATTAAAGTTGAGGAGGAGGTGAGTATATTGAGATCTGCTGGTGGATTACTTAGAACTTGTTGTACCATGTTTTATCTGCGTGCATGTTCTGCATATATGTATATTACATACCATTGGTCTTCACTCGACCCCACCAACACCTCAATAAATAGTATTATTGAACCAGTGTTTTTATAGTACATGTCCCAGGTGAATGTCTTGTAAAATTGCTGTCAAGTATTGTTCCTGGTAAAAGTCTTATTTTACTGTGGTTGGTTACATATATTGTGAAAAGTCCTGTATAGATGTTGTCACGTATCTCTCATGATGTATGTCTTGTTCAATTGTTGGTGTAGACATTTCCATGTGAATGTATGTCCCACTTTTGTCAAGAACCTGTTATGTAGATGTCTTGTTCAACAGATGTTAAGTACAGTTATTGTTGAGTTTGTCTGTTAATGTTAAATCCTAAAGGCCTAAGGCCTAATTGGACAAGTGACATATGTCACTTTGACACAAATACAATAAAGGAAGATCTAATGTGGCGGACTGAAAGTACACTGACAACATTATGGTGAGAGAACTGACTCCTCGGATGTACAGGGGCGAATAGTCCAGATCTCCTTATGGCCTTTGAGGGGACCTTTTCCTTCTTTTATAAATTTTCTGTGTAGATACTTGGGAATCTCACAGTTGGGGTTCTGAGCCAGGAAAAATGGTTCCTAAAAAGGGCTATGCGGGAATGATTTATCTATCTCATTTGAGAAGCCTCTAGACAAAACGTGCAAAATCATACCCTTTATCTTGTCTATCTGATATTCAAGATATATTTACAGAGACCACTACTAATTGGGTCCTCTGTCTTCTCCTAACATGTCACAGGGCTAAAAATAATTATGGACTTAAGACGTTCTGATAACCTATCCAATGTGGAAAATAGGTGGAGCTAACAGGAACTTGGACATAGTAATGGGCCCACGTGAGAAAAGCGGAAATGAAATCACGTCATGAACGAACAGAATAAAACTACAAGCATGGCCAGCAAGACTTCAGATGCATTCACAATAGCGTACCAGGGAAGCCAGAATTTTAATTTCTGGTGAGAGATTATCCTCTCGTTTTTTTACTTCAATACGAAGTCGTGTGACTGAATTTTCTAGCTAACCCCAGGTAATACCATTATTCTGATAAGTTTGTCTGCTAGTCTGAGATCTGTGTAGTTTCTTGTTCTGCATATTCTCCCAAACTTTACAGTGGTGGATTTTCTGTTTTACTCAGTGTTCCTGTTTCTAGTTTTATTATTCCACTGAGAACTTTATCTTCTTCTTTCATTTGCTACTTGGTTGTCTGATTTGTTGTATGTGATAATTTGGAGAAATCTATTATCCAAGCTACATGAGCGTGTGGCTTATGCATGTACAGGTGATACATTTAGAATCATCCTGTATGATGTTAAACATTGGGGAGACTGACTACTTAGGAGAAATTCCTGAGAGCCACCAGCCGCTTTATAGCGTCCAAATTAACGTTGATTGTTTGGACCAACAATTTGAATCCCTACCAAGATTGGAGTGAAACCACTTGGAGTGAGAAATGTCACCTGTTCACCTTGTCTGCGTGAGGACAGACATGACTTAGGACATATGATATTCCAGACAGATTCAGGGAAGGCATTTTAATGTTCGACAGGGACTGTTCCACCAGACCTTCCGACAAGACAGTATGAAGGAATTAGAAAGGGAGAGAGTAAGTGAGGTGAACTTATATGGGAAACACTCCATTACATAGATGGGTGTTAATATGTATGTTTTGAGCTATAGATGTTCTAAATGGTTTTATGAATATATACATATATATTTATTTATTTAGAAATGATATATGTTTATGTAACATGCCATCATATATCATCATAACCTCACATATTATGACTTGAATGTATGTTTATATGAATGTATAGACATATGTGTTTGAGATGTGTAGACGTAGATACTACCCATCTCCGTTGGTTTCATTCCAGATCTCTTAGGAGCAATGGACAGTCAACAACCGATATCAGGAAGTGACTTAGCCTAGTGAAGGTACCAATTGGACTCCTTCAATCTGACAGTGAACTGAGTCTCACCGGGGGACCTATGTATTTTCTTAGCCAGATGAGTTATGTATAACCTCATTATAATCACCATCATCATATTATCATAAAGAACATAATAATAACCATAGTTGTTGTATTTTAAACTCGTTAAGCTTGTCCGTATAAATTCTAAATCTCTATTAATGTTTGTGTAACTTAAATACAATACACACATTATTAAATCATTTAGTTGGGGTTCAAACATATTGTCCAGAAGTAGGAATTTATGTTAGGGAAGTACCTTGCCTATGCAGCCATAAGTAACCAGATTAATCTGCATATCTTAACTCCTCCTTCCTTACTTCTGGTGATACCAATTACAGCTCAATCAATTTATATTTTCAACGAGCCACTTTGCTGTTTCTTGAGTATCCAGGGAGTATCCGGTGTCTTAAATCAGCATAACAGACATTTGTTCCACGTTTTCTCTCTGGGATCTGGGGTCGTAATTAGTCTCTTCTGACAGAGTTAAGGGATCTCAAACTGCATACAGAACTTACACCAGTAGAAGAAAATGATTTTGGCTGAGTGGTTGCTCACCCGGGAGCAACTTCAAGCCAATTGATGACATAGTTGGTATGAAGATTGTGTTGTAAAGTGCTTTCTTAGTAGTTATTGGTGCATGTTTGTTCTTTAGTATTGGTGCCATTTGTCCAATGAGTTTATTTGCCTTATTGCACCTATTTTCGATCTCGTCTTCTGATCTGCCATTTGATGATATTATACTTCCTAGGTACTTGAAACTCTTTACTTGTTTCAAGGGATGTTGGTTTAGGTGAATTGTTGTTGTATGTTCTTCTATAGTTATAGTCATTACCTCTGTTTTGCTTGTGCTAATTTTCATGTTATGTTTTCTACACATTTCGTTTAGACTATTCATGTGGTCTTGTAATTCAGTTTCTGATTTTGCTATTAGTGCTTGGTCGGCCGCAAACAGGAGTTCGCTAATGGTTAGATTTGCAGATGGTGCTTCTTCTGTGTTCTCGTCATGCGGTATTCTTGCTGTCTCTGCTTGTCTGGTTTCTTTACATATGTTTTTTTATATATGTTATGAACAAGAGAGGTACAGGACACAACCTTGTCGTACTCCAGATCTTATTGTGAAGGGTTCTGAGTATCCTCCAGTTGGTCTCACTATGCATTCACTGTTGTTGTATAAACCTCTGCATAGGTTTGTTTGATGTGTACTAACTCCATATTGTTTAAGGATTTCCCACAGCTTGTTTCTATCTACTCTATCGAATGCTTTTTCTTGGTCAAAAAAGGCTAAGTAGAGTGTTTCACTGAATTCGATTGATGTTTCTATAAGTTGTCTAAGAGCAAAAATGGCATCTGTGCATCCTTTGTTTTTCCTAAATACAAGTTGTGTGTCGCTTAGCTGGGGTTCTAAAGTAGTTCGTAATCTTTTTTTAAGAAGTTTGTTTATACGTCTTAGCTTTTCTACGAGCAGTATGAAGATTCCCTGCCGGCTTGCTAGGCAAGTCGCAGGTTTAGGACATTATTCGATATCAATATTGTGTCATCTGCATATCGTATATTATTTATATTATAACCTCCAAGTATTATTCCTGACATTTCTTTGATATCTCTCATTATTACTTCGCTATGGAGGAAGAATAGATCTGGTGACAAAACATTTTTTTTTGTCTTTCTGTCCATGGCATTCTTTGCATTTTTCTTAGCTTAGAAACGTTTCCACTGCCACTAGATGTTTTTCAGCTTCTGTGCTCATTGTCCACGACACTCCAATGGAATGTCTAAAGCTAATATGGAATCTGTTGATGTCAGTTCCTCCACCACAAGTAACAGAAACAATATAAACTGCAGACCTATTCAACAAAATATATTTGTCTTTGTGTGTGTGTGTGTGTGTTTGTTTGTGTGTGTGTGTTTGTGTGGTTGGGTGTGGAGTATCGTCATCATCAAGTGGTATGCCAGCTGGCGTAGTCGTTCATGTCTCTCAATATATGGCAATCTTTTGTGTTCCAGATCATCTCTGCTGCTGATATTGCTCCATGCCACCGTCTCAGTCCATCCAGCATCATTTCACTTGGTCGGCCTCTGCCTCTCTTCCCCTCGATTGTTCCAATCGTAAGATGTTCTCCAATGCCTGTCTTCTCATCATATGACCAAAGAAAGCTGTTTGTCTCTTTCGTATTGTAGTATATACTGTTCTAGTTTCATTTAGCCTCTTTCGGGCAATCGTCGTTAGTTCTCCTTGCAGTCCAAGGAATTCGCAATATTCGTCTCAAGAACTACATCTCTGTTGCTTCCAAGTCCTTCCTAATTTGTTGAGTTAATTCCAAGATTCAATTCTATAAGGAAACTACATGTTCTATATTGCACTTCAGCATTCTCTTTCTTATATTCAATGATAGTGACCTATTGCATTAGATGCTTTTCAGTTTCAGAAATGAGGCATTGGCGTCCCCTTTTCTGCTCTTAATCTCTATTGTGTACCTTCCGTCTGATGCTATAAATGCCCTAGGTGTTTAAAAGTATCCACTTGATTAAGTATGTTCACTTCTATTCTCATTTCACATGTTAGTGTCACCATTGTCTTTGATATCGTCATTATTACTGTTTTCTTCTTGATATTCAAGGATATTCCTTTCTTTGCACCATCCGTTACTACAATGTCCAACAATTGCTGTACATCTTTTGCATTATCCGCCAAATATGTGGTTTTATCTGCAAAGCGTATCTTTTTCTTTTTTTTTTTTTTACATAATAACCTCTCATTAGTATTCCTGGCTGCTCTTTATCACCTATATACGTGATAAATCGCTAAACACACATTCTCAAATCCATGCAGGCAAACTGTCAGAAAAAAGTCAGACAAAGAGGTAGTTAGGCAGGTGATAGGCAGATAGATAAACACACAGATAAACAAGAGAGAAGCAAGCAGCCAGGCAGAAAGGGAGTGAAGGAGAAACGGAGTAAGGTAGACAGTAAACTTGGAAGAAAGATAGGCATGCAGACATATAGATGGATCTATGAATGCAGGATTAATATATGGATGAATGTGTAGGTTGTTTGCTGAATGACATGTTATATTTTAATAAATGCAACCTTTACCATGATTGAAATCTGCATCGTAGCAGTTCCTTTCCACAAATGGCTGGCGGGCGTGTATATATGTTGATACCGACGTGTCAATGTATACAGATGACATACGTGGCTGTATGACGGTTCTCTATCGTTGCAATATTGTACTTAAATAGAGCTTCAAACTGCGCTTTACTGACGTGTCTTCTACCAGCCAATCCTCTCCGGACCTGTCACGTGACGTATAACTACCAATCGCCTCGTGACAACTTTAGTTCACAGCTAGCTAGATAGATTGATGGATGGACGGATAGATAACTGGGCTGATAGATTGATGGATGGACGGATAGATAACTGGACTGATAGATTGATGGATGGACGGATAGATAACTGGGCTGATAGATTGATGGATGGACGGATAGATAACTGGGCTGATAGATTGATGGATGGACGGATAGATAACTGGGCTGATAGATTGATCGATGCACGGATAGATAACTGGACTGATAGATTGATGGATGGATGCATAACGCGGCTGACAGAATGATATATTTCAACACACAAATACATGATACTTTCCCATAGTACGCAAAGAAGCTATTTAACACAGAGAGATACCTTGTTCACTGAACGCACACTGTCAGACATCATATCACATGCATTTAATAAGATAAACACAGACAAGACACAGAGATAAGATGCTTTGACAGTAGAGGTATATCAACATGTCATCCCTATTCTAGGTAATCAGCTAATAGTTTATCAAAAAGCTTTTGACAACAACAAAATCAGCATGACAGCTGCGATGTGTCCTACATAACACTCATCGCCAAGTTAACTCAAACAAGATACAACTGGGAAATTATAGACCAATCGCCCTACTCAACACAGACTACAAGATACTCATTTAAACAAATAGACTAGGGGCTAGATCAAGGGGGCTGCGTGGTCTTGAGGTATGGTTTCCGCCTCGAGTGCTGGAGGTCCCGGGTTCAAGCCCCGGTGAGGACCGGGATTTTTTCACATGGACTTCTAGTAATAAAATTTCCCCTGGTCTCTGGGTAGTGAGATCGGACGCCGGTGTGTGTTGTTGCGCACGAAAAGAATCCCTTGGCAGTTGGAAATCGAAAAAAGAGTAGCCTAACGGCGCTGCCCGGGCAAAATTTCGAGTTAAAAACCTACCCTTCAGGATCCTCGCCGGTGCTACGGAGTTCGTGCACTGAGCTGAATTTCTCCAAACTAATGTTTGAGTTAGGAGGAGAACGGAGCAGTTATGGGTTACACCCGTATGCTGTGATGTTGATACATCCACTAAACTAAACAAATAGACCTACACATGTTGTCATCTTCATCATGTGCTATGCCTATGAGCGTTCGATGTCACTTTTCGTCATCTCAAACGATGACCAGAGTCGTGGATCAGCCCAGAATTCAACCATGCCACGTGGCCAATTCATTCAAGTCATCCATATATATATATATATATATATATATATATATATATATATATATATATATATATATATATATATATATATATATGTCTCTCCCATCCTCTTGTTCTTTTCCCCTCAAATTTACCAGTTGTTACCATGTTCTCTAGTTTAGTTCTTCTTATAACGTGATCAAAAATTGTTGACTATGTACGTCTAATGTCTCTAGTCAGTTTACGGTTCTCATTTGCTTCTTGTAGGACTTGCTGTTGTTGTTGTCGTTTTTTTTTTTTTTTTTTTTTTTTTTTTTATTTTTTTTTTTGGTTTTCTTTAAATGTCTGTCCATGGTATTCTTTGCATTTTTCTTAGAAAACACATTTCCACTGCCACTAGATGTTTTTCAGCTTCTGTGCTCATTGTCCACAACACTCTATGGGAATGTCTAAAGATAATATGGGCTCTGTTGGTGTCACTTCTCCTCCACCAGAAGTAACATAAACAATATAAACTACAGACCTATGCAACAAAGCACTGACTAGCTGCTATAACAATCCTAACAGGACAACCCAGGGGCTGTCAAACATTGGAAGGCTCGTCACATGAAGGCAAACTAAAATCTATGATGTGAGGTAGATAGCGCAACTCTGACTGCGTTCAGGCAAAGGGAAAGAGGTGTAATAAGAAGTAGAGAAGAAATAGAGATAAAGAGAATAGTACCAGCAACGCTCCCAACCTCTACCATGCCTGGGCTAACAAGTACAGTGAAAGTAAATATTACAAAATGGTTACATGACTCTAAACTCTAAAGCAAAAAAAAATTAGAATGGTCATCTGCCAAACCTATCAATTAATTAAACTGTTAGGCTGTAATGACAACAATGAGTGCACAAACTGTGCTTATACAGACTAAACTATCATATCAGGACAAACACAAAAGCTCTTTATTTTTCTGCAACATCTACACCTTCATGGACGACTAATGTTCACACAACCATTGACATGCAATAGAAACAAACACTAAAGGCAACTGCAGTCTCAATAAAATACCGGCATTGATGAATGGTTTCTAACAAATAACCAGACCTCTGTCCTGTATTGAAGCCAAATCTATTAGTTGCACGTATGAAATAATTTAATTCTAACATACCCGATAAGCATTATAATTACTTCAAATGATATATGAGTGTATATTTTGGACTTAATCTGCACACTCGTTGCTGTTGATAATGATGATGGTGATGATGATGATGATGATGATGATGATGATGATGATGATGATGATTATGATGAAGATGATGATGATGATGATGATGATGATGATGATGATGATGATGATGATGATGATGATGATGATGATGATGATGATGATGATGATGATGACGTTGTTGTTGAGGACTAGTTCTAATAGGATAAGAAATGACTTGGAGAACTTGGTGACAACTGGCAAGATCGAAGGGAAGAGACCAAGGAGAAGACCGACAAGTAAATACCTAGATGGCTTGGCCAGTTGGCACGGTCGAGACAGGAACACGGAGCTGATCCACGACTCTGGTGATTGAGTTAGATGGCAAAACATGACCACCCACGCTTAACGGCAAGGCACATGATGGATGGATGGCATCTTCTATAATTAGCACGTTGCGCAACTGCTCTTATTTATGCCCCAATTGCTTCTTCTTATGTGAGCACGAAGGGCATCTGACCTTAGTTATGCCTCAACTGCTTCTTCCATAGTGAACACGTTGCGCAAATGATCGTATTTATGCCCCAACTGCTTCTTCTAAGATGAGCACGTTGCACAATTGATCATATTTATGCCCCAACTGCTTCTTCTAGAGTAGCACATTGCGCAACTGTTTTTTTTATGCCTCAACTGCTTCTTTTATAGTGGCACGTTGCGTAACTGCTCTTATAGTTAGTTAGTTAGTTAGTTAGTTAGTTAGTTAGTCGACAGATCATCCTCATTGCACATCGAATCATTCAGTCCATAAGTGCTCGGATCCCCTCCTCAGCAAATCCCGCAACGTGTAGCGGCTAACGACGCCAGTTCTGTGTTGGTTTATCAATCTTCTTTGGCTTCCTGCGTAGTGTTCTTGTTTGGCCATCCCTATTTTAATTTGCTGCTCTCGCAGTCTGGCCATTGTTGTAGATTCACAGTCATCACTTGGTTCTCGCAAAAGTCTTACTTCTCGTAGAGGATTCAGAATGTCAGCCTGGTCCATGGCCCGTCCGCCCTCCACAGTAGCCTCACCTGCGAGCTTGTCAGCCCGCTCATTTCCTTGTACTCCCGCATGCCCTGGCACGAAGATGAAACTAATCTTTGCCAGCCGAGACCGCTCCAGAGGCAGCAACCATACTCTTCGGATCGACCCCTCCTCTATCCTCTTGATCATGTTCATTGAGTCGCTAAGGAAACAAGCCCTGGTGAATGTCTGTGTCTCGAGCCATGTTATTGCTTTACTTACTGCCATGACTTCCATGGTCAGGCTACTTGTGGTTTCAGTGAAAGCACCAGAGTCATCCTTCACAATTCTTCCTCCGGCCCGAGCTGTAAAGGCCCATGAGCTTCTCACATGTCGGACGACCGACCCATCTGTGTAGATGACCGCGTCACCGTCTAGCGAATTCTCGAAAATCAACGCTTGTACTTCAGCCTCAACAGCAGCCGGATTTTCTTGTCTGCATTTTCTATCTAGTTGGATGCAAACTGAAAAGGATGTGCAGAAGTCTGTTGGCACTTGCGCCCACTCCTCGCCAGGTTCTAAGTCCTCAAGTGAATACACCTGTTGAAGAATGTCTTCGGCTTGACCCATCCACGACCGTCCTCTTTTTAACCTGCTGCCCTTCACCTTCCTAATTTCACTATGCAGTGGATGTTGTGTGTTTGCGTTAATTCTGAGGTAGGCGCGTGCCCTGCAACCTTGTATTCTCTCTTGAATGGTTGGAAAATCAAGAAGGTAGCGCATCGCCCTGCATGCTGTATCTCTTGTACATCCAAGAATAATGCGCATAGCTTCATTCTGTATCCTTTCCATCCTTTCTATCTGCTTATGGCTGAGAGTCAGGATTGCCATTGCATACTCCAAAACAGACATGACCAACCCCTCGAACAGAAGACATAGATGGCGCTGCTCACAGTTTGCTGCCGCCATCACCCGCATCGCTGCCAAACCCCGCTTGGCCTTTGTTATCACCTGGTCTATGTGCACATTATAAGCAAGGCTTCGATCAAACCGTATCCCCAGGTAATTCATTGCCTGCGTTCTTTCCACCGTCTCTGAACACAGCATTACAGTTGGTGTTGGAGTGTTGACAATATGATTATTCAACGAGAACCAAGTCACTGTTGCCTTTGTTGGGTTGACCATTGCCCCAGCTTCATCACACCAAGTACTTATGCGATTGAGTTCGATGTGTAGTTCCACAGCATCCTCCTCTCTATCCCTACCCTGACGATACACTAAAACATCATCGGCATATGACAATGTCCTGCCAGGTCCAGTGATCTGCTCACTGGTGATTCTCACTGTGTAAGCGTTGAACAGTACCGGAGATAATGGTGATCCCTGTGGTAGGCCAGGATTTATTGGTGTTGGTTCCGAAGTCCAACAGCCACATCTAAAAACTACTTTCCGTTGGAAGAGGGCTGCAGCGATCCAACTAAGGAGGAATGGACTTACGTTTAGTTCAAGAAGCTGAAACATTATAAAAGCCAGTGGTACTCTGTTGTATGCGTCCTTAAGATCAATCGCTGCAGCAAAGGTTTCAGTGCCTGAGTGGAAACCTTCATAGACATCATGGGCAAAGACTGCTGCATTGGTCCAGGTTTCTCTTTTTGGGCGGTACCCACCCAGGGTTGGTAGGAAAACACCTTGCCTCTCTAGTTGGCTTGATATTTTCCTGGCAATTACCTTCTCCAGCAGCTTGCCTATTGTATTCTGCATGGTTATAATTCGATATCCCTGAATTTTGTTTGTGGTCTTTGTCAGGCTTCGGCAAGGGAATCAGATAGCTGTGTAACCATTCCTCCTTGATGCTAGCACTCCCTATACTGTTGTTGTACATGTCCGCTAGTTTCTCTAGCTCATTGTCGGTACACCTATTTATGTCGTCGTATCTTATGTCATCAGGACCTGGAGCACAGTTTTTTGATTGTCGAAGCACAGCCTTGATTTCTTTTACTGTCACTGTGTCTTCATACGAAGTGTTCTGGGCCTTGCATCTGTCTGAGGTGACCTCCTTGGCCAGATTTCGGCCTCCCATGTCTGTCTGGTTGCTCTGCTCAAGGTAGCGTTCAAAGAGGGCTTTGCCCTTGTCCTCGTCAGTCCTCTGCCAGATGAGGTCAGCACCTTGGAAGTCAGAAATGCTCTTATTCTTGACTACACCACTCATGCTTTTATGTAGTCGCCAGAACAATTTCAGTGACTTGTCTGTGCTTACTCTTTGACACACCTCTGCCCATTTTTCGCTTTTAACCACCTTGACCAGTTTTTTTGAAATAGCTTACTTTTGTGTGCATCTCTCTTTCTAAGTGCAAGCAGGGACAAGGATGACCAGCTCTGTTCTTCTTGGCATTTTGCCATCTCCTTACAGCACTACGCTTATCCACCCAAGACTTCTCCACCTCGAAACTCCACCACGGTGGCTGCTCCCAGCTTTTATTCCTGCCCTAAAACGTTCTGCGCTTGTCACGTCTTATTTTACTCACCACATCTTGCCCTGTAATGTCATACTAAACGTCTTTACCTTTAGCTTGTGCTGCCTGGTTCTGCCTTTCTCCACCAATATGCTGCAAGGGTGGTGGTCGCTGTCATGGTGTCCTAGGACACCCCATCTACACACTGTAGTGAGTGAAGGTGAAACTAGCGCCAGATCAATAGCACTGTCATCATCGCCTGGACGGCTTGCTGTCCTGGTGACACAGCCACTGTTGATACAAACCAGGTCGATGGTTTCCAGTGCAGTCTCGAGCTCCTCCCCCTGTGTATTGGAGGAAGTGTTTCCCCATGATCTGCCTTTAGCGTTGAAGTCACCACAGAAAATAACATTTCTCTCGTGGCCTAATATGCCACTTAAGCACTGCCACTTCTGGGCGTCCACACTCGCATTGCGGGCATAAACATTAACCAACACGAATAGTATACTGGAATGAACTCTCAACGCCTGAAATTGTATATCGTCACTGTCCCAACTGGACATGTCTAGCTCTGACGCCACCATTGTCAAAGACTGGTACATAAAGGGCGGAGGTCTTCTCAAGATAGAATACCACCGGGAAGAGTGGTCAACCTCAAATAGATTAGAGGTGATACAGTGCCCCGATATCAGGGCAGGGTAGGTGATAGAATGGGGGACTATTAACTAGTTCTCTCATGAGACACGGAGACGTTGACCAGATGGTTAGCACTCTGGTCACGACAGAATCACGCCTACGTGATAGCCACGATTGCCACTCAACAGTGGACAGCTAATGTAAGCGTGCCAGGTGTAACGGCACGCAATAAGCCGAAGGACACCTCAAGGTCCTTCCACGTGCTGTGTAGCCACGCGAGTAAGAAAGTCAGACTGGGGACTGACTTTGTAGCGAGCACCTCGCTTAGTGTTGATAGGAGATTTGTGTAACCAAATAGATAGAATTAGCATTAGGGTTTAGAAAACTAGTGATAGGCAATTCTGTGGCTTTGTGTGTGGTTTTGATAGCGACTGTTATGTACTTGTGAAGAGCCAACGGCAATAAAATGTATCATTTATTTCCTCTCACACGACTTGCAAGTTTCTTGTATGGTGTGGGAGAAGTAATCTGATGATGCCTTACACATAGGTTGTTGACAGGCAAAGATTAATGTGGTGTCAGAAGTGTGGCTTGGACGAAAGCTCAAGCTAATACACTCACCCACGGCTCTCGGCTGAAGATTAATGTGGTGTCAGAAGTGTGGCTTGGACGAAAGAGCCAAGCTAATACACTCATCCACGGCTCTAGACTAAGTTTACAAATAGTGAAGTAGTGAATTTAATTAGTGTCAGTGACGGTTGACGTGTGCAGAACTAGGACAAGTTGCTAACGAAACTGTGCCTATCGTGACGAAATAATGCTTATTTGTGTTTAGTAAAATATTATATACTTAAATCATGTGTTTCTTCAAAGTTGTAAGTATTGATATTAATATTTTCTGTTATTTATTCATGTAATTATTTATTTATTTATGAATAACTATCAAAAATGATTCTTGGCGGAGCGATACACAGCCAGCAACATTATCGATTTTTGCAAGCTAAAAATAGCGCTGCGCCTCTGACGTGTTACGATTGACAAGCAGTTGTTCTGCGCCATTGGCATTCAGCATCTGAATGTTTACAAATCGGTAAGCTGCTGCCCGCCTGAATCAGTGCTTTAGAATACCTATTATTTGTTGATTTGAGTTAGTAATTGAATATACTTGTTTATTTAAACAATATTAATATATTTTCGTTTATTTCAAAGCAGTTATTGAATTTGTTTTTCGTACTTTTTCTTGTGTTTGACGTCACGATGGCACTACTTTTCGGCCATGCAAATTAGACTTGGTCTGCACAACACTTGCATAGATTAAACTAGGTTAGTGACGAAAGGCATAAACAGTTAGAACGAAGACAGGACATTGACAATTTAATATTAAGTAAACTATATTCTGTTTTGTTCGTGGGCATGTCATTGTGATTGTATCAAATTGTCGAATAATATGTCGTTTGCTATTTGTTAATTGTTGCTGCTCTGTAAACCAGGGTGAACAACAGCTGATTAGAAGATTGGTGTGTATGCCGAAGTGCCAAACAGGTGACCTAGATAGAAAACTCGTGGCGATACCGAAGCGCCAAACAAGGTGACCTGTGTTACCGGAGTGTGTTCCTTGTTCTCGGGAACATTAAGTTGAGTATACTCAATATATTTGGCATGCAATGTGATTAATAGTGCATCTCTTTTTCAGCTTGTGATGCATTAGCATACTTTTGTGCTCTGTTTTTTGCAGGACTAAATTTTTCAGGTTATACACAAAGAGTACAATTTGCAGTGCTCATATATTAAGAAACATAACATATCAAAGTAAAATAAGTAATTAAAGAGTTCAGGGTAGGTCAACGCTAGCTATTTACCTAACATCATGGCTACTTTAGCTGACTTCGTAAAAGCAGGCAAAGAAATGCAATACACAGGTAAAGAGCTAGAAGAATATGCTGATAAGAAATTTAAAGAAGCAAAGGATGCAGAAAGAGATGAACGCGCACAAGAAAGACAA
The DNA here is from genome assembly GCA_963921405.1 of Cepaea hortensis. Taxonomy (NCBI): domain Eukaryota; kingdom Metazoa; phylum Mollusca; class Gastropoda; order Stylommatophora; family Helicidae; genus Cepaea; species Cepaea hortensis. The sequence continues at coordinate 78,184,672 of OY992888.1, read as the reverse complement.
CATCAAAAAGAAATAGCACAACTAGCTGAGATAACAAAACAAAAAGAATTGGACATTAAACAACAACAGTTACAACATGATAATGAAATTAAACAAAAGGAATTAGATTTAAAGCAAAAGCAATTAGATCAAGAGAAAGAAATAAAGCAAAAGCAATTAGATCAGGAGAAAGAATTAAAGCAAAAAGAGATAGATGAAATGGCAAGAGTTAAGGAAAAACAAATACAAGTAGAATCAGAGACACAGTTAAAGATGAAAGGGATGGATGTAGACTCACACTTAGAAATCTCTGCCACTAAACTAAAAAGTCAACAAGAAGAAAATAAGTTCAATAAATACAAAAATATTATCAAACCATATTGTAAAGAAGATTCCATATCAGCCTGGACAGAAAATGTCGAGTATCAGTTTAAATATCACCAAGTTCCAATAGATATGTGGGCTATGATTTATATGAAGAACCTGAGTGGTGAGCCCCTTAAAGTGATAGAATCAATACCAACAGATCTCAGATCTGACTATCAGTACATCCATGATAGGATAATGCAACACTTTTTACTTGATGCCCCTGGGTATCAGGTTCAGTTCTCAAATTTAAAACCTAAACCTAGTGAGACTTTCATTGACTACGTCTCAAATGTTCAGAGTGTACTAAATAGGTGGCTTAAAGCAACTAACATAGGAAAAGACTTTGATAGACTTAAAAATTTAATAGCCATGGATAAAGTCATATCCACTATACCATCTCCTTTTGCTAAATTTCTACAGCAGTCAGACATTGAGAACATAGAGCAGTTCGAAAAGAAAGGGTCTGCATATTTTTCTTCTAACAGAGATATTTTTAAGACCTCAAATGACTCTGAAGTAGTTTCCTTTGTGAAAGACCAACCGAAAAATTATCAAAGTAAGAGAAAACCCTTTCAGAAAGTCGACAAGAAAGATAGGAATGTGTCAAAATGTATTTACTGTCAACTTTTGCATGACACTTATTCTATGTGTGACAAATCGCCAAATTATCCGGCGCATCTTGAAAATGTTATCAAGAAGCAACAAAACAAAAGATCTGCATACAGGCGTGCAATCACATGCTTCATTTGTTCCAGCTACGGCCATTATTCAAATAAGTGTCTGGGCCGCCAACGTATGAAAGCCAACAATGCTATTTTGATTGATACATCTTCTGATAGTGGTAGTGAGACTGAATGTGAGATTGAAAATGTATTACCTTTCCAGCAATCTGAAGATGTGTGTTGTGTGAACGATGTATTAAGCTTTGACAATTGTGTCCAATGTCACCAATTTCATGCAGACGGAAAATTAGAATGTGGGCATTTTGTAACATCCTCCGTAGAGAATGCAAATGCAGTTATAGCGTCCAGAGGCAATCTATTGTTTCACTCTGCGATGGTCAATGATAAGCCATGCCGATGTTTGCTTGACAGTGGGAGCTCTATTATTGGTGTGAAAAAGGAACTTGTTAATCCAAAGGATTATACTGGTGACTCTGTAAAATGCCGGACTTTTTCTGGTAATATAGAAACCTATCCTCTGGCAAGAGCCCATATAAACACCCCGTTCCTTTCTGGTACCTTTACTTGTGCAATACTAGACAACCCTTGTGCTGAGTTAATTCTTGGGTGTCTGCCCCAGCTAAAGCACTGTACAGATGAAGAAATATCTGTCTGGGAGGAGAAGAATGGTTTCACTCCAGTAAACAGTGCAGATATCCTCGGACATCACAGTCCTAACAAAGGTGCTAGACCCATAACACTTGAAACTGATCAATACATAATGGTGCTACTACCAGACAAGCATAATAAAAGGTTAACTTCATGGCAAGGGCCTTTCAAGGTGATACAACAACTTTCAGATGTTGACTATGAAATATCAATAAACGGACACTTAAAGATATTCCATGTCAACATGCTGAAACCTTACTTTTCACGACAACAGACAGAAGTAGAGACAGACGAACAAAGTGCACCCACATCTAGTGATCAGACGACAGACATACACAGCGTAACTACACTAGTTAGCGAGACTGGCATATCCGACGATATCCATACATCTAGCTAGAATACAGAATACGCACTTAGCACCACCACCGTACTGAATCAGGTAGACGACGACGGAATGGAACTACCCGTTCCTATTGTGGACAAGACTGCCACATTAGATAGCATACAGATAGAACAGGGACTAACAGACAGTCAACGACGACAATTAGTAGAATTAGTGACGGAATACAAAGACATATTTTCTGACATTCCAGGTAGGACGGACATAATCAAACACTCCATTCTTCTTTCGGACTCCAAGCCTATTAAATGCAGGCCGTACTCAATCCCACTTAGCTATAGGGAAAATCTAAATAAGGAAATTCTTAATTTAGAAGCTAGTGGGATCATCCAGAAATCCACTTCTGAGTACTCTTTTCCAATCGTCCTAGTTAAGAAAAAAGACTCCACAATTCGTCTGTGTGTGGACTATCGAAAACTCAACAACGTCACTAAGATCGACGCAGAGCCAATTCCTTCCTGCGTAGATCTTATTCTTGACATTTCCACCTCCAAAATATTTTCTAAACTAGATCTTACTAAGGGATATTGGCAGGTCCCTATGCAGTCTCAATCCATCCATCTTACTGCCTTTTCAACACCTTTAGGACTTTACGAGTGGCGTTTTCTTCCTTTCGGACTTCGAAATGCTCCTGCCACTTTCGTACGCTTAACTAGAGATCTACTGCATGGAGTGACGAATACAGTGACTTATATAGATGATATATGTGTCCATACTGATGACTGGACAACACACTTACTGAAACTAAGACATGTCTTTGACAGGTTGCGACTCTTCGGCCTCACTGTCAAACCGAGCAAAGTTGAATTGGGCCTAAAAAAAATTGAAATTTTGGGTCATGTCATTTCACAAGGTCAACTAAAGACTGACAATAGAATTATTACCAAAATCATGAACCTGACCATGCCTACCACAAAGAAGCAGGTCAGAAGCCTTTTGGGACTAGTAAATTACTATAGCAAATTCATACCAAATTTAGCGGAAATTACAAGTGTATTTTCCAATGTTTTAAAAGCATCTGTAAAATTAGATGTCAAAGATGCATTATTAATTTCTGCATTGTCAAAATTGAAAATCTTGTTTAGTAATGTACCAATCCTCCGCTTGCCTAATCCTAGGCTCGTTTATTATCTTAGGACAGATGCCAGCAGAATCTCCATCGCTGCAGTATTAGGCCAATTTTATGAGGGCATCTTCCACCCGATTTGCTACGTGAGCCGTAAGATCACACCTGCTGAGTCCAGATATTCCATATCAGAGTTGGAAGCCCTAAGCGTCATCTATGCGGTGAGGAAGCTCCATCGATTTCTGCCGGGTGTTCACTTCATTGTCCAGACTGACAACTCCCCAATCACGGTCATACAGAGTGGTGTGCATCGGAATGACCGTATATACAGGTGGTCGCTAATACTACAAAATTACACCTTTAGTATAGAGCATATTAAGGGTAAGGACAACATCCTGGCTGATACCCTTAGTCGACCATCTGAGGTAGAAATACCAGAGATTCCACATAAGAGTGTAGAGTAATAGATGTTAACTTAGTACAGTAAAATATTCTATGTGAAATATGTTACAAATACATAGATAGTATGTGCTCAACTAGGTACTAAGAACATTGAATTACGATGTGTCCGTAGACATCAAAATAAGAACTTTGCTCTGAGAACAAATATATCACCTTGTGAACAAGGACAGCTCATTACTAGCTAAGCTCCATATGTGTTCCAGTGAATCATTTGTGTTAAGCAGAGAAAAACATTGTCAGAACATTACATAAATACAGACACGAAAACTGTGGTCTACGACACAAGCGAACTCTACAGGTGCAATACCCATACGACACAAGTGTGACTGTGTAATGTATTTAATATACCCAGGACAATTGTATGGATAGTATGCCAATGAAAGCATTTTCTGAACATTAAGGGCAACGACTAACCTGAGGTATTTAAATACCATGTATATAAATACTCATTGTGATATGTATTATAGCGTTGTAATATAGTAACAAATTATAGGTAGATTAGATCATCTTAATTTATATTTAGATTTAGACAAGATAATAGTTTTCAATTTTTTTTTTTTTGTGGTTTAGATAGATTATTAATTTACCCACTTATTTAGCTTAAAAGTAGATTAGGATAGTAATTTAAACATAACAACAACTAAGTATAAACTAGAATAATAAATTTAGATAGTAATAGTACCATTTACTTTATTACATTTCACTTTGTTTCATTTCATTTCAGTTCATTCCATCTTAATGATCCAATCCATTTAACAAACGTTATCATTTAGTAGTATGATTAGTTTACACCGTAATAGGATAAAAAGATTATACAATTAAACATACATCATTCACATCATTTAGATTAAGAATATCAATCATATAGTTTTTTTCATTTAAAAACATTAGTTATAATTGTGTTATATTTCACATCACCCATATTAGAAAGGTATGTAACTTATTACATTTCACATTACCCATTTCATAAAGGTACATAACTCATCTCACATCAATTCCAGTTTAAATAGTTAGATGACATCCCTTAAATTAGATAATATTAGGAGTAATGTAAGCTTGTTTTAGGATTAATGTGACAGATAGATTAAAATAGGTAACACATTAAATACATATTTATAGAACTAATATAAGTATGTTAGTATGTCAGTATTTAGAGTATCATTTTAAAATAATATAGTGGTTAATAATACCAGGGTACAAACCATCAACCCTTTTCCTTACATGTAAATATATTGTAAATACTTGACTTGTGCAACAATTGACGCACAGTCATGAAGCTCAACTCTGTCAAACTGAGCCAAACTTGTACAGTGTCACTCTAAGGTTTTAGATAACTATGAAGGTAAAAGAGGTGTGACAGAAATGAGGGTAAAAGATGTGTGACAGAAGTGAGGGTAGAAGAAGTGTGACAGAAGTGTGAAAGTAAGAGCGAATATGTACAAAATTGGTACAGAGCGAATGTAGAATTGTACAAGAGAGAGGGAGATCAGTCAGCGGATTTTTCTGCCGCTCAACGCGACTTTTTATTTTTTGTCTGCGTCAAATGTGTGCTTTCTTTGTTGAAAGTGTGCTGTGATGAATTTGTTGTGTGCAGTTTAGTGTAGATCTTAGAGAAAGTATTTTAAGTCTCATAAGACGGAAACGTAGTCACGAATTAGTGTGATACACTTCTTTGTGGCCTCATTCAACCGAATTATGGCACTTGAAAACTAACTTACATACACATGATAGTTAGATACACATGTTAGAAGTTAGATTATATTATTAATTACATCCAAACACGCAAACAACCAGAAAAACAAACATATAAATTGCATACATATTTTGTAGATCAAAGGGAGATAACTCCGGGTCAGGGGACATAATAGACAACGAAACACTAACTTAACAGTGAAAGATAACTTTACACGCGGGAGCGAGATAGGTAAAGCCTGTCGCACACAGCTTGTGTAATGGTTGTTTAATATTATATGGGGGACATGAAGCAATTCATGTGTTGACCCTAAGAAAGTCAACTTTGTATGGGTAGTGAGTTAATTTACTATTTGAGGGCAGGTCTTATAAGACAACGGTCCGGTTCAGACATACCTCTAATTAATATAATATTGCGATTGAGAATAGGGCTCACGCCAACCAGACAAGTTTGTGGCGATTGCCAGTAGCCAAATAAAGTGATACTACATTGTGACCTTAGTCAGTAGAAGTCTATGGAGTTACCCAAAGCCAGGTTATCTACAGTCTTTGACAAAAATTAGAGACACTAATTTTTTAGAAACCTCTTGCGTCACAACCAATGAGTCAAAGTTGATGACGCAACACAGGAGGGGAGGGTGTGTGTCAAAGACTGGTACATAAAGGGCGGAGGTCTTCTCAAGATAGAATACCACCGGGAAGAGTGATCAACCTCAAATATATTAGAGGTGATACAGTGCCCCGATATCAGGGCAGGGTAGGTGATAGAATGGGGGACTATTAACTAGTTCTCTCATGAGACACGGAGACGTTGATCAGATGGTTAGCACTCTGGTCACGACAGAATCACGCCTACGTGATAGCCACGATTGCCACTCAACAGAGGACAGCTAATGTAAGCGTGCCAGGTGTAACGGCACGCAAAAAGCCGAAGGACACCTCAAGGTCCTTCCGCGTGCTGTGTAGCCACGCGAGTAAGAAAGTCAGACTGGGGACTGACTTTGTAGCGAGCACCTCGCTTAGTGTTGATAGGAGATTTGTGTAACCAAATAGATAGAATTAGCATTAGGGTTTAGAAAACTAGTGATAGGCAATTCTGTGGCTTTGTGTGTGGTTTTGATAGCGACTGTTATGTACTTGTGAAGAGCCAAAGGCAATAAAATGTATCATTTATTTCCTCTCACACGACTTGCAAGTTTCTTGTATGGTGTGGGAGAAGTAATCTGATGATGCCTTACACATAGGTTGTTGACAACCATGCTGTCGCGAACGAGACTCGCCATTCCCAGATGTCGTCTGTTGTAGAAACATTGAAGCCGGCAATGTGGAGTAGCTGATCGCCCAGTCTCGTCTCCTGGAGTGCTACAATGTCGTTCCTGTAAACTAGGGTTTCTAAAATAGAGCCCCGTTGTTTTACACTGGCACAGTTCCAATATAGAATACGGATATTCCTGAGTCCTAGACGGTGACACTTGAGTCTTAAACGTCTCAAACCACCACGCTTACCTTGCTTCTTTCTCCCTGCGCGGCTACCACGCCGCTTCATTATGTTGACTGCTGACCGCTTGTAGCATGATGGATCAGAACTCCCCACTCCCAGCCCGACACATTCATAAAAATACTTTCGATTTTAGCGGCGTTTCCAAATAGAAGGACGATTCTTGGAAATAGTATGTTCCAGAACGAGTTGGGGGAGGGCAGCGGTATATGCGCTTGTCTTTTCATTGGCTAATAAGTAATGAGCCCACGCTATTCCTGGGCCATATTTTAAAATCTAATTAGTTTAAGCGGGGATTACAACAGGAGCGGTCGCTAGTTTGTGATGTGATGACCCTACAATGCCCTGAAAGATTCTATAATATATTGTTCTCTGGACAACAGGTACCACTTTAAAACATACTTTAATGTTGTGGATGCCTAGTGAACGAAAGAGAAGAATATATGAGTATTATGTGAATAAAATGTGAAAATGAAAACCTAACTTCTGTGCGCCAGTATTCTGAACACTGCTTCTGCAAACCTGTCAGGTCTTTCACGCTGTATACTCCAAGTGCATATCAATCCCTTGTTGTGACTGGTTGCGTATGCTTGATGAATGTATAGTACACTCATGCAAATTCGCAAACCCAAACCCCTTGTGCATTCTTCATGCCTAGGATGACTCATTCTTAAATCAACTGTACCTTTGCTCTCGCGAGTTAACATATGGCAGTCTGAATTGGAATGAGTGATGAAACATGTACAAGTTCCTTTGTAAAAGCTGAGAATGTTGGAGTGAATGAGCTGGTGCTTTGATAAGTAGCCTCTCACATTAGTAAAAAGAAAGAAACTTCAATATCAATATGTAAACAGGACGGAGATGGCACGCCAGAATTGCTAAATCCATGTGATGCCTGGTGGCTATAAGCTCAAGAGAATTAATATAATTTCTCTTTGAAGTATTACACTGGTACCTCTACTGTTGGATGGTTCATATAAACTAGTTCCTAGAAGGACAATAGGTGTGTGAACCTGTGTCTTATTTGGCTGAATATAATGTATGGCTCATGCAAATTTACAAGGACTAAACATGTTTTTCCCATATGTGCTTTGGTGCATATGTGAACAATTGCTATGCAATTGAGCTTCTGTTACCTACTGTGGACATTACTCAGTGGGGAAAGAGCACATGATGATGATGATGTACCTGTGAGCCAGGTCTGTCTGAGAAAAGGGGTGAGGTCTGGCATTGCTGTGTGAATATGGAATAGGACATTCATGCACCAACATCACAGCCATAGGAATGGATGTCTGGTCTGCTAATTGGGTAAATGCCATTAGTTAATACATAATGCATATTGCAGTTGTAAATGCCTATTTTCCATTTCCCTTCACAATGCCTGTCCCATGTTGCTATGTCACAATGTTTGTTCATGATGCTTGCTGTACTGTGTCTGGTCCTCCTTGTACCCAGGTCTACTGTGGTTCAAACATGGTGGAACTTAGACCACATAAATGCTTGTAATTGTGTTAAGCTACCCTGTCTCAGCATATGGTCTTGTGATTACCACAGTACATCACAGTGAAATTCACTACATCATCAACTAGGAGAGGTGTGTTTGGTCAACACCCTACCTGAACCTCCCCATCTCCAATCTGTGTATGTTGATGTATGATAACATTATCTTTTAACACATGTAAAGAGATGTTGTGCCATTTTGTATATCAACAGAGAACAAACAGGATGGTGGAGAGGCATCCATATATCATCTTGGAAAACTAACCAGTAGTCCCAGAATCCAGAACCAACTCTCTATAAGTGAAATCTTCTAGAACCCACAATATGGGAATTTCTTAGAGACTTTCAGCTCAGCTCTCAAACAGCTGGATATAAATCAGGGAGAAGAAAAGTTCTCAGGACTTCAGTGATCATAATTATCAATGACATCTGAGAACTAAACAACAAGTCTATGGTGGTTAACCTCATTCAAGACGTCTGGTGAAATGACTGGGACAATGGATTGTTTGGCTAGGACTTATCTTAGTTAATCTCCAGCCTGGTGCTCACACAGTGTTTCAGAATGAAGACTTGAGATAGACTGAGAAGGAATAATGCTGGGACATATTTGTATCTTAGATCTTCCTCTACAGGAAAAGTGGAACAAAGTCCTAAGTGTCAACTTTATGAACAGTCAGAGTAAGTGAGATAGACTGAGGAGAAAGAAGACTGGGACATATTTGTATCTTAGATCTTCCTCTACAGGAAAAGTAGAACAAATTCCTAAGTGTCAACTTCATGAACAGTCAACTCACCGATGAAAGACAGGGCTGTAACTTTTCTTCAAAACTGTGACAGTAGGGCATAATTAGTCTGACTTGGAAAATCATCATGGGGAGAACTGCAACCTGAGCTTGTCCAACACCTATCATAGGTGCTAAAAGGATTAAACAGACCAGTGGAGCAGAATGTCTCTATGCTTGCCCCAGGTTATGGCTTATCTTGGTTTTCCCTCATTAACAGTAGAAAAAAGGATAAAAGTCAATGGTGTAGTGGAGATTAGAGAGGAGAGGAGGAGGAGAGTTTGGTTATTGGTTGGAGGAGGGATCCGAGGTGGTATCACGTTTCTCTACATGCATGTGTGACATATTTTATGCATTTTCAATGTAATTATTGAAGTGTTGACATGCCAGGGGATGAAACAATGGTCATCACTCAACTCACCATCAACTCAATAAATTGTGTAATTAATGAATCAGTGTTTTAAGTACATGTCCCCAGTGAATTTCTTGTACAGTTGCTGTCAAGTGTTGTCTCTGGTGACTGTCTTAAGTGCTGTGGTTGATTATACATATTGTGAACAGTCTTGTATAGATGTTGTCAAGTATCTCTTATGATGTAAGTCTTGTACAATGGCTGGTGTACACAATTCCTTGTGAATGTATGTCCCACTTTTGTCAAGAAACTGTCATGTAGATGTCTTGTCCAACAGATGTAAAGTACAGTTATTGTTGAGTTTATCTACAAACCCTGAATCCTACAGTCCCAAAGCAATTGGACAAAACTGATATAGGTCACACTGACAAAATAAAGAAAAGGAGATCTAATGTGACGGACGAAAAGCACACTGTCAACAGTATAATGAGTGAGATGGATCCTCAGTTGTGCAGGGGCTAATAGTTCAGATCTTCTTTTGGTCTTGGGGAAACCTTTTACTTCTTTTATAAATTTCTGTGTAGATACATAGTGGTCTCAAAGTGGGGGTTTGAGCCAAAGACAAATGGTTCTCCAAAAAGGCTATTGCGGGAATGATTAGCTCATTTGAGTGACCTCTAGACAAAACGTGCTAAATCATATCCTTTATCTTGTTATTTATTATTCAAGATATATTTCCAGAGAACACTACTAACTAGGTCCTCTGTCATCAATCTAACATGTCACACCGCTCGAAGAACACACGTTGTTCCGCCATGTTGAAAAGACGTAAACACAGACTGAGAAACCACACACGCTGCTAAAAATTTACTCAAGGATGGCTTCGCTCGATGCACGAACTCCATAGTACCCGCGCAGATCTTGAGTAGAAACTCCTGGTTTTACATCCTGGCACACCAATTACACGCAAGAGATGAATAAATCCATCCCCTACGCGAAAAAGTTAATGAACACAAAACAACACGACCGTCCGTCGCCATCTTGAAACCGGAAATCTCAACTGCTCTTATGTATGCACCAACAGCTACTTCTAGAGTGAGCACGTTGCGATACTGCTCTTATTTATGCTCCATCTGCTTCTTCTTGAGTGAGCACTTTGCGCAAATGATCTTTTTTATGACCCAACATCTTCTTCTAGAGTGAGCACGTTGCGCAACTGCTCCTATTTATGCACCAACTGCTTTTTCTATAGTGAGCACGTTGCGCAGATGACCATATTTATGCCCCATCATCTTCTTTTATAATGATCACGTTGCGCAACTGCTCTTATTTATGCATTAACGGCTTCTTATAACGTGGGCACGATTCGCAAACTATCATATATATGCCCCAACTGATTCTTCTATGGTGAGCACTTTGCGCAAATGATCTTATTTATGCCCCAACTGCTTCTTCTAGAGTGACCACGTTGCGGATCTGATCTTTTCTATGCCCCATCTAATAGTTCAAGAGTGAGCACGTTGCGAAACTGATCTTGTTTATGCAACAGCTGCTTTTCCTAGAGTGAGCACGCTGCGCAATTGCTCTTATTTATGCATCAACGGCTTCTTCTGAAGTGAGTTCGTTGCGCAACTGGTCTTATTTATACCTCAATTGTTTCTTCTATAGTGAGCACGTTGCGCAGTTGCTCTTATTTATGCCTCAACGTCTTCTTCTATAGTGAGCATGTTGCGCAAATGATCATATTTATGCCCCAACTGCATATTCTATAATGAGCACGTTGCGCAGCTGCTTTTATGTATGCCCCAACTGCTTCTTCTAGAGTGAGCACGTTGCGCTACTGCTCTTATTTATGCCCCATCTGCTTCTTCTTGAGTGAGCACTTTGCGCAAATGATCTTACTTATGCCCCAACGGCTTCTTCTTGAGTGAGCACGTTGCGCTACTGCTCTTATTTATGCCCCAACGGCTTCTTCTAACGTGAGCACGTTGCTCATATGTATGCTGCAGGGGCTTCTTCTATATTGAGTACGTTGCTCAACTGATCTTATGTATGCAATAACTGCTTCTTCCATAGTGAGCACGTTGCGCAAATGATCATCTTTATGCCCCAATTGCTTCTTTTATGATGAGCTCTTACTTATGCATCAACGGCTTATTCTAACGTGAGCACGTTGCGCAAATGATCATATTTATGCCCCAGACATTTCTTCGTCCCGTAAAATGGAACGTGTTTTTTCCCCGAAATGTTTAGGGATTAAGTGTGTTTTTCGAGGTGAAATGGATTTCGGACCGTGTAACGGAGTTCGTGCACGGCTCACCCGGACTTCCTTCGGCGTATCATCGGCACCCGGTGGCGATAGTTAAGCCTAACATGAGGACCAGACGATCGGCAAGGACACAGCGGATGGAAGAGGGCAGGCGCACGCAGAAGGCGATTAAAATGCGACAGATTGGGCATCGGACACGTTCGAGTACTGTACTTGAACTGTGCATAATTTAGTCAACGCTGACCCATTCTAGAAAAAACTACTCTACGGAAACGATATTGTAGTCTTACAAGGAACACAGCTCGGCGACGAAACAGTCAATGTCGCAGTGTTTCCGGGATGATTCTTTAACAGGCGGCACCTCAGACGGGCCATTTTGGTCCGCGACAACATACTGGTGTCTAAGATCTATATGCCCTCCTGGAACAGTGATGCCCTGCAAGTGCAGGCATTACAAATAATTACGCAAGTGCAGCTAATAATCGTGAACGTTTATGCGTGAAATGAGAAGGTCGACGTGCAACAATGGCAGAGTTTGTTCGATATGGATGAAAGGCATATCATCTACTGTGGGGACTTCAATGCCAGAGGCAGTCAGCGGGGGGAATTACGTCACCAATAGACAAGGAGAAGATCTGGAGGACGCCCTGGCATCTGCTGCCCTAGTCTGTCTGAATGATGGTAAGGTCACTAGAATAGCCACTCGACCAGGAGACTCTGACAGCGTCATTGACTTGGCTCTGGTGTCGCCCAGCATCACACCAAGGTGCCGATGGGGCACACTGGGATACCAAGATAGTGATCACTACCTTTGTGTCATTCTGATCGAGAAAGACAGGGCCAGGAGTCAAAGAAACAAGACAAATGCCTTCCCGTACACAACACTGGTCAAGACGCCATAAGCAAGATCAGAAGAAGAAATCTAACTTCTTCCCGCAGGAGACAAGAAAGATGGTTGCAGCCACCATGGTGGAATGGAGAGGTCGAGAAGGCATGGCTGGAAAAGAGGCAGGCTGTCAAAGACTGGCAAAAAGCCAGAACGGCTAACATGCCACAGGGTGAGTTGGCGAACCTGAAGACTGAGGTCTCTAGAACGATGACTTTATTCAAAGCCTGCGCTAAACAGGCCAAGGCCGAGAAATGGGACGAGTTCTGCAGGAAGGTGTGCTCCGAGCGATCTCTTACGACATTCTGGCGCCTCCATAAGAGCATGATCGGTGTTGCACAACGTAGGGGTATTCCAGACTTTCAAGGCACAGACCTCACATGGAAAAAATCGGATGCGTATAAAGGTATGGCCATTCTTGCACGCTACATAGAGCCGACTGACCAGAAAGACGAGCCCGCCAGACAGAGGACCACAACGACACTCTCCCAGTTGTGCTAGAGGGTCGGGACAGACGAAAAATGCATAATCACAGCTGAGACAATACGTGCGTTGCTCGAGAAATCACATAACACCGCCCCAGGCCCACGCGACATCCGATATTGTGACCTACTGGTGATGTCAGATTATGACATGGAATAACTAGCCAGAGAATTCAACATCAGTATTCAGAGGGGTCAGATCAAAGAAGAATGGCTACACAGCTACTTGCTGCCGCTGCCAAAACAGAACAAAGACCATTCCAAGATAAGCGGCTACAGAATCATTACGATGCAGAACACTGCTGGCAAGCTACTGGAGAAAATTGTAGCACACAGACTTGCTTGTGACTTGGAACAACTCGGCTGCTTCCCGCCCAAACTTGGAGGATACAGACGTAACAAAGAGTCATGGCTGAATGCGGCGGTCTTTGCTCAATATGTTTACGAAGGATTTTAGGTCAGAGAAGAGATAAGTGCGGCCGCAATAGACTTAGAGAACGCATATAATAGAGTATCCTTCGAGCACTTGATGCAAACCTTCCTCAGACTGAAAGTGCACCCTCACCTTTTACAATGGATAGCTGCAGTTCTGCTCCAAAGGAAGGTGGTGCTAAGATGCGGGAATTTGCCTTCTGAGACGATAACGATATGTCCAGAATTGCCGCAGGGTTCACCACTGTCACCAGTACTATTCAACACGTATAGGGTGCCGATCACTGAACGAGAGCTGGATGGGAGGGGTAGGACTCTGTCATTTGCTGACTACATTCTCGTGTATCTACAGATTACAGGTTAAGAGCAGAATAGGGCAAGCAATCGCCGCATTTCAGAAAATGAAGAGTATCTTAGGCAATAAATAATTATCACTGAATGTAATAAAGAGAGTGCTGAAATGCTATGTAGAACAAGGTTTTTTTTTCTTTTTCTGTATGGCAGTTAATCTTGGAATGTAAATGAACAAATTATGAAGACATTAGAAGCAACATAGATGTGGTTTCTGAGACGAATTCCTTGGACTGCCAGAGTAACTAACAACGACTGCCTGAAACAGGCTAATGAAACTGAAACATTATACACAACAATAAGAAAGAGACACACATCTTTCTTCGGTCATGTGCTGAGAAGCGAGGCATTGGAGAACATCGTGACGACTAGAATGATTGAGGGGAAGAGAGGCAGAGGCAGACCAAGAAAAATGATGCTGTATGGATTGAGACGGTGGTATGGAGGAATATCAGCAGCAGAGTTGGTCCAGAAAACCAAAGACCGAGATCTGTGGAGAGCCATGAACGCCTACGTCAGCTGGCAAGGCACTTGATGATGATGATAAAAACATGAAGGAATCAATGCATTAATAAACGAAGTAATGGATAAATGAATCAATCATTGAAGAAATACATTAAAACATAGACGGTTTAAATCTGCAGCGGATTTAACAGTTTATTTTAATCAATCAGTTACGATAATCACAGCAGCAATGTGCGGTAACATAAAGAGAAACACTAACCTGGTTTGGACCTTTTAGAACATAAACACATCATCAACCTGCTTACTACACCCCACACATACCACTGTCATCTACACAATGGCTAGGATATAGAGTGTGTAATCACTATTGTGTATGTACTATGTCGATCTACTCTGTTTGTTGAATGGTATTTGTTATTGAAATGTAAGCCTGTAGGGAATTGGTCGTCAATGTTAAACACTGATGTATTGTGATAAAGTGCATGTTGAACATTTCAAGACTGCAGTTTTATTTCTGTCTTTGTGATGGCGCAGACTGAAGAATGTACAAGAGATAATACAAATTATTTTGCAAGTCTGTGCTACAAACTGTATATGCTTTATTTTTTATTAAACACTAGCTGACCCTGCCCGGCTTCGCCCAGACCCTGGTGGGGAGCATCTCATTTAATTCATATAAGTAGTCATATAAGTTCCCGTTCCCGTTACCGACTATCTGTCTGTCTGTCTGTCTGTCTGTCTGTCTGTCTGTCTGACCCGGCCCGACATCGCCCAGCTCCTGGTGTGAAGCATCTCATTTAATTTATATAAGTAGTCATATAAGTTCTCGTTCCCGATGTTATCGCGGACCTCAGAGAGAAGTGTCTATGTAGAAGACCATTTCCTGGACGTACGTATTTTGGGAGGGGGAGGAGGGAGGAGGGAGGAGGAGGAAGAAGAAAAAAAAACTACGACAGTTGGCATCTCTGGAATGAAAGGAAGGCGTGTAGAAAATTTCATCTCAATCGGATGGGCCGTTCGCGAGCGTATAAAGGACATACGGAGATACGCACATCCTTTTTTATATATAAGATTTGCGTGTTAGAGATAATATAATGTTTTACTTTCCCGTGTCAGGGATAATATAGACTGTTTTAGATCCATTTGTTAAAGATAATATAGACTTCTTTATATTACTGTGTTAGAGATAATATAGACTGCTTTATATTCATGAGTTAGAGATAGTATAGACTGTTTTAGATTCACGTGTTAGATATAATACAGGTTGTTTGATATTCTTGTGTTAGAGATAATGTAGGATGTTTGACATTAGTGTTTCAGAGATAATATAAAGTGTTTGACATTAGTATGTTTGAGATGATATAGAGTGTTTGACATTCGTATGCTAGAGATAATATAGAGTGGTTGAGATTAGACGTATGAGATAGTATTGAGTGTTTGGCATTCGTGTGTTTGAGACAGTATTGACTGTGTGACATTATGTGTTTGAGAAATTATAGACTGTTTAACATGGAGTGTTAGAAATAATAAATGGTGTTTGTCATTAAGTGTTAGAGATAGTCTTGAGTGTTTGACATCCGTGTGTTAGTGACAGTGTAGAGTGTTTGAAAGTAGATGTTAACGAGAGCAGAGAGTATGGGTATTTTGCATTAGGTGTTAGAGACTGTATAGTGTGACTTATATTTGTGTGTTAGAGGTAATATAGAGCAGTTGAGATTTGGTTGTGAGATAATATAGAGTGTTTACCAATAAGCGTCTAAGAAAGAAAGCCTGTTTTGACAATATGTGTTAGTGATAGTATATAGTGTTTGACAGTATGTGTTAGAGATAGTATATAGTGTTTAACAGTATGTGTTAGAGATAGTATATAGTGTTTGACAGTATGTGTTAGAGATAGTATATAGTGTTTGACAATATGTGTTAGAGATAGTATAGAGTGTTTGACAATATGTGTTAGTGATAGTATATAGTGTTTGACATTATGTGTTAGTGATAGTATATAGTGTTTGACAGTATGTGTTAGTGATAGTATATAGTGTTTGACATTATGTGTTACAGGTAGTATATAGTGTTTGACAGTATGTGTTAGAGATAGTATATAGTGTTTGACATTATGTGTTAGTGATAGTATATAGTGTTTGACAGTATGTGTTAGTGATAGTATATAGTGTTTGACATTATGTGTTACAGGTAGTATATAGTGTTTGACATTATGTGTTAGTGATAGTATATAGTGTTTGACATTATGTGTTAGTGATAGTATATAGTGTTTGACATTATGTGTTACAGGTAGTATATAGTGTTTGACATTATGTGTTAGTGATAGTATATAGTGTTTGACATTATATGTTAGTGATAGTATATAGTGTTTGACATTATGTGTTACAGGTAGTATATAGTGTTTGACATTATGTGTTAGTGATAGTATATAGTGTTTGACATTATGTGTTAGTGATAGTATATAGTGTTTGACATTATGTGTTAGTGATAGTATATAGTGTTTGACATTATATGTTAGTGATAGTATATAGTGTTTGACATTATATGTTAGTGATAGTATATAGTGTTTGACATTATATGTTAGTGATAGTATATAGTGTTTGACATTATGTGTTAGTGATAGTATATAGTGTTTGACATTATATGTTAGTGATAGTATATAGTGTTTGACATTATATGTTAGTGATAGTATATAGTGTTTGACATTATGTGTAAGTGATAGCATATAGTGTTTGACATTATATGTTAGTGATAGTATATAGTGTTTGACATTATGTGTTAGTGATAGTATATAGTGTTTGACATTATATTCTAGTGATAGTATATAGTGTTTGACATTATATGTTAGTGATAGTATATAGTGTTTGACATTATGTGTTAGTGATAGTATATAGTGTTTGACATTATATGTTAGTAATAGTATATAGTGTTTGACATTATATGTTAGTGATAGTATATAGTGTTTGACATTATGTGTTACAGATAGTATATAGTGTTTGACATTATGTATTAGTGATAGTATATAGTGTTTGACATTATGTATTAGTGATAGTATATAGTGTTTGACATTATGTGTTAGAGATAGTATATAGTGTTTGACATTATGTGTTACAGGTAGTATATAGTGTTTGACATTATGTGTTAGTGATAGTATATAGTGTTTGACAGTATGTGTTAGTGATAGTATATAGTGTTTGACATTATGTGTTACAGGTAGTATATAGTGTTTGACATTATGTGTTAGTGATAGTATATAGTGTTTGACATTATATTCTAGTGATAGTATATAGTGTTTGACAATATGTGTTAGTGATAGTATATAGTGTTTGACAATATGTGTTAGTGATAGTATATAGTGTTTGACAATATGTGTTAGAGATAGTATATAGTGTTTGACAATATGTGTCAGTGATAGTATATAGTGTTTGACATTATGTGTTACAGATAGTATATAGTGTTTGACATTATGTGTTAGTGATAGTATATAGTGTTTGACAATATGTGTTAGTGATAGTATATAGTGTTTGACAATATGTGTTAGAGATAGTATATAGTGTTTGACAATATGTGTCAGTGATAGTATATAGTGTTTGACATTATGTGTTACAGATAGTATATAGTGTTTGACATTATGTGTTACAGATAGTATATAGTGTTTGACATTATGTGTTACAGATAGTATATAGTGTTTGACATTATGTGTTAGAGATAGTATATAGTGTTTGACATTATGTGTTAGTGATAGTATATAGTGTTTGACATTATGTGTTAGTGATAGTATATAGTGCTTGACATTATGTGTTAGTGATAGTATATAGTGTTTGACATTATGTGTTAGAGATAGTATATAGTGTTTGACATTATGTGTTAGTGATAGTATATAGTGTTTGACATTATGTGTTAGAGATAGTATATAGTGTTTGACATTATGTGTTACAGGTAGTATATAGTGCTTGAAATTATATGTTAGTGATAGTATATAGTGTTTGACATTATGTGTTAGTGATAGTATATAGTGTTTGACATTATGTGTTACAGATAGTATATAGTGTTTGAGATTATGTGTTAGTGATAGTATATAGTGTTTGACATTATGTGTTAGTGATAGTATATAGTGTTTGACATTATGTGTTAGTGATAGTATATAGTGTTTGACATTATGTGTTAGAGATAGTATATAGTGTTTGACATTATGTGTTACAGGTAGTATATAGTGTTTGACATTATGTGTTAGTGATAGTATATAGTGTTTGACATTATGTGGTAGTGATAGTATATAGTGTTTGACATTATGTGTTACAGGTAGTATATAGTGTTTGACATTATGTGTTAGTGATAGTATATAGTGTTTGACATTATGTGTTAGTGATAGTATATAGTGTTTGACAATATGTGTTAGTGATAGTATATAGTGTTTGACAGTATGTGTTAGTGATAGTATATAGTGTTTGACAATATGTGTTAGTGATAGTATATAGTGTGTGACAATATGTGTTAGTGATAGTATATAGTGTTTGACAATATGTGTTAGTGATAGTATATAGTGTTTGACATTATGTGTTATTGATAGTATATAGTGCTTGACATTATGTGTTATTGATAGTATATAGTGCTTGACAGTATGTGTTAGTGATAGTATATAGTGTTTGACATTATGTGTTAGAGATAGTATATAGTGTTTGACAATATGTGTTAGAGATAGTATATAGTGTTTGACAATTTGTGTTAGTGATAGTATATAGTGTTTGACAATATGTGTCAGTGATAGTATATAGTGTTTGACATTATGTGTTACAGATAGTATATAGTGTTTGACATTATGTGTTACAGATAGTATATAGTGTTTGACATTATGTGTTACAGATAGTATATAGTGTTTGACATTATGTGTTAGAGATAGTATATAGTGTTTGACATTATGTGTTAGTGATAGTATATAGTGTTTGACATTATGTGTTAGTGATAGTATATAGTGCTTGACATTATGTGTTAGTGATAGTATATAGTGTTTGACATTATGTGTTAGAGATAGTATATAGTGTTTGACATTATGTGTCAGTGATAGTATATAGTGTTTGACATTATGTGTTAGAGATAGTATATAGTGTTTGACATTATGTGTTACAGGTAGTATATAGTGCTTGAAATTATATGTTAGTGATAGTATATAGTGTTTGACATTATGTGTTAGTGATAGTATATAGTGTTTGACATTATGTGTTACAGATAGTATATAGTGTTTGAGATTATGTGTTGGTGATAGTATATAGTGTTTGACATTATGTGTTAGTGATAGTATATAGTGTTTGACATTATGTGTTAGTGATAGTATATAGTGTTTGACATTATGTGTTAGAGATAGTATATAGTGTTTGACATTATGTGTTACAGGTAGTATATAGTGTTTGACATTATGTGTTAGTGATAGTATATAGTGTTTGACATTATGTGGTAGTGATAGTATATAGTTTTTGACATTATGTGTTACAGGTAGTATATAGTGTTTGACATTATGTGTTAGTGATAGTATATAGTGTTTGACATTATGTGTTAGTGATAGTATATAGTGTTTGACAATATGTGTTAGTGATAGTATATAGTGTTTGACAGTATGTGTTAGTGATAGTATATAGTGTTTGACAATATGTGTTAGTGATAGTATATAGTGTTTGACATTATTTGTTAGAGATAGTATAGAGTGTTTGACATTATGTGTTAGAGATAGTATATAGTGTGTGACAATATGTGTTAGTGATAGTATATAGTGTTTGACAATATGTGTTAGTGATAGTATATAGTGTTTGACATTATGTGTTATTGATAGTATATAGTGCTTGACATTATGTGTTATTGATAGTATATAGTGCTTGACAGTATGTGTTAGTGATAGTATATAGTGTTTGACATTATGTGTTAGAGATAGTATATAGTGTTTGACAATATGTGTTAGAGATAGTATATAGTGTTTGACAATTTGTGTTAGTGATAGTATATAGTGTTTGACAATATGTGTTAGAGATAGTATATAGTGTTTGACAATATGTGTTAGAAATAGTATATAGTGTTTGACAATATGTGTTAGAGATAGTATATAGTGTTTGACAATATGTGTTAGAGATAGTATATAGTGTTTGACAATATGTGTTAGTGATAGTATATAGTGTTTGACAATATGTGTTAGTGATAGTATATAGTGTTTGACAATATGTGTTAGAGATAGTATATAGTGTTTGACAATATGTGTTAGAGATAGTATATAGTGTTTGACAATATGTGTTAGAGATAGTATATAGTGTTTGACAATTTGTGTTAGTGATAGTATATAGTGTTTGACAATATGTGTTAGTGATAGTATATAGTGTTTGACAATATGTGTTATTGATAGTATATAGTGTTTGACAGTATGTGTTAGTGATAGTATATAGTGTTTGACATTTTGTGTTAGTGATAGTATATAATGTTTGACATTATGTGTTAGAGATAGTATATAGTGTTTGACATTATGTGTTAGTGATAGTATATAGTGTTTGACAGTATGTGTTAGTGATAGTATATAGTGTTTGACAGTATGTGTTAGTGATAGTATATAGTGTTTGACATTATGTGTTAGAGATAGTATATAGTGTTTGACAGTATGTGTTAGGGATAGTATATAGTGTTTGACAATATGTGTTAGAGATTGTATACTATAGAGTGTTTGACAATATGTGTTAGAGATAGTATATAGTGTCTGACAATATGTGTTAGTGATAGTATATAGTGTTTGACAATATGTGTTAGAGATTGTATACTATAGAGTGTTTGACAATATGTGTTAGAGATAGTATATAGTGTTTGACAATATGTGTTAGTGATAGTATATAGTGTTTGACAATATGTGTTAGCGATAGTATATGATATGGAACAAAAGATTTGTATGGAACAAAAAAAAAGCAATTGTAATGTATTTGTTGATGTTGTGATGCAGCAGTAAATAGAGCAATTGTGGGGTAATTGTCTATGTGGTGATGTAGCAGTAAATGGAGCAATTGTAGGGTATTTGGCAATGTGATGATATGTTATGTTTCATGTTGGCTGTATTGTTTACTAAACAGTGGTAGTAATCTAGAGCTATGAATATTTGGCCTAAATGAAATTAACATATGCAAGAGCATAGCGAGAAGTCTGTGGGAAGCACAATGTTGTCTCAGGGTGATAGTTGTGATCCGAGATGAATCAGTTCATTAACTGTGTTACAGTGTAGGCGGTGACATTATAATGGTTTCCCAAATCGATGTTTTTTGTTTCTTTTTGTGTTTACAGGTGATGCGAGAAAATATAGCTGCTTTTTTGAATTTATGTGTGAGGCACGTATGCTGAATGTTATCAGTATGAATGCATTGTTTATGTTATGAAGGTAAATCGAGTCACTGTTAAGATGTTGCATCTTGTGACTGATTACTATCAGTATAAGTGTATTGTTTACGTTATTTTAGACGAGCCGAATTAGAGTTTAGATGTTTTGTGTGTTGAGGAAATCACCGTACAAAAAATGTTTATTCAATCAATAATGTGCCATGCCGGTAAGCATGGCCGGCCATGTTCTGCCATTTCACTCGATCACCAGAGTCGTGGATCAGCTCCGTGTTTCTGTCTCCAACATGCTATGTGGCAAAGCCATCCAGGTATTCAATTCTTTGTCTTCCCCTTGGCCTGTTCCCTTCGATCTTGCCAGTGAATAATAAAAAGTATTCAAGGTATGCATTGTGCCTGTATTTATGTATCAGAACTAAAGCAGAACAGATAAGTAGTAAACGGCTAGTGGAAGATATTTACTGCCGTTATGTGAGATATTGTAAGTAAGTAAGGCCTTGTGCCTAAGAAGTATCCGGCTAGTGGAAGATATTTACTGCTGTCATGTGTGATGTTTAAAAAAAAAGTCTGGCAACGTTCGTTTGATCTCAGCCGGCCCGAATGTCTTGAGCTGAACCACGAACTGGTAACTTTCATCAACTGCCTATGGTAACTTGTGGTTTAGGGTGGACAGGGGAATCGTGAGCCTGAAGAATTAAGGCCGCCTGGCTAATGCACTCGCCGTGAACTGTGCAGGTTAGGGTAACTTCCTGATATGTCTCTTTGCTGATGTGAAGTTCTAGCAATCGGCTTACACTCCCCGCTGGTTTCTGTGCCCGGACAAGCTCTGTAACACAGTTCCCGTGGCGATGGCACATTGATAAGTGGTGGAAATAGCACTTTAGTTAGGGGTGGAGACGGTACTTTGGTTAGGGGTGGAGATGGCACTTTGATAAGGGGTGAAGATGCCACTTTGGTTAGGCGTGGAGATGTAACTTTGATTAAGGGTGGAGATGGCACTTTGGTTAGGGGTGGAGATGGCACTTTGGTTAGGGGTGGAGATGGCACTTTTGTTAGGGGTGGCGGTGGCACTTTGGTTGGGGTGGCGGTGGCACTTTGGTAAAGGATGGAGATGGCACTTTGTTTAGGGAGGAGATGGCACTTTGTACAGGGAGGAGATGGCACTTTGTATAGGGAGGAGATGACACTTTGTATAGGGAGGAGATGGCACTTTGTTTAGGGGTGGAGATGACACTTTGGTTAGGGGTGGAGATGGCACTTTGGTTATGGCTGGAGATGACACTTTGTGTCAACAATCTGGATTCTATACAGGCATGCGGGCCACTTCATTCGTACCTCACGATCACAAACACGATTGTACAAATGGCAAAACGAATCAATATTTATTCTATGCGATTCAGCTCATACATTTGCTATCGGCAATAATGCCCACACAATTATTCATTGCTCGCTTCTCGAGCATACATTAATCGCACTCATGCTCAAATACATTCTTCGCACTAGCTATGTCTAACTGCGTCCTTTCTAAACTACACAGTGGCTAGGAACGTCGCACACATCTGGTCGCTCTGACTGTCCAGTCCCGTCTGAGTAAGTTTACAGGTTCACTTGGCTGGCTGGTCCTAAAGTCCTCGTGCGGTCAGCAGCGCTGCGTCCTGCGTCGACTGTCACGTAGTCCAGTCGTCCGTACTCGCTAACCTGGGTACGTACTACTGTTTACGGGTAGTTTCCCGTGGCTAACGTCCCTGTCCCATCCTGTCTGTGTCCTAGTCTATGTCCTGTCTTATAACTGCTTTAAGTTATACCTCCTTGTCCTGTCCCTCTCTATCTATCTCTTCTAAAGGTCCTTATCTACGTCATGTCTCGGTCCTTACCTTACTTCTGTCTTTAGTCCTACTTATTCATATCCCGCACTTTGACACTTTGGTTAGGGGTGGAAGTGACACTTTTGTTAGGGATGGAGTTGGCACTTTGGTTAGAGGTGGAAATGGCACTTTGGATAGCTGTGGAGATGGCACATTTGTTAGGGGTAGAAGTGGCACTTTGGTGCGGTGATTGGGTCCGAGGCAATTGCAAGCCATAATAGACCATGGTATAATCACCGGTAAACATATCATCACACATACTACAATGATGATAACAATATATCGTTGTGCCATTGCAAAGTATAAGTTTTCATACACATTATTCTTTATTTGAAATTTTTTTTTTACATAGGCAGAGTGATTGAATGCTTAATAGTGTTTCTTTTGCAGTAATAATAACATATAATAGAAACATCAACTAAGACTAAAACAAGATACACATATCATAAATTATAACAACGGTGGCAACAAAAGCAGCATAAAATGACAACGGTCAAGAAACAAAGATGCAACAAATGACACGAGTGTATGGTGGTATTTAATTTTAATATTGATGCTACAACATATAAGCACATTGATAATGTAAATCAATGTCACATTTTTTTTTTAAATTTTTCTTTCAATTTATAACATTGCATGAATATCATATATATGTCAATGAAATTTATTGACGATAATTTTATTCATTGATTGACATATTCCATAATAGAAATGATCATGCATAGAAATGTCTTGAGGGGTCAACACAGATATCTCTATTGATCAACACTAAACGGGTCTAGCATATCAACAAAAGGTTAAAAGACGGTATAGTAGTGAAATGAATGAACAGAGAGATAGAAAGAAACATTTCACCAGAAACAAGGACACAAGGAACAGTAAGTACGTCAACATCAACC
>OY992888.1:78147509-78160039 GCA_963921405.1 Cepaea hortensis | reverse complement strand
GTCAGCTAGTGTGTATGTATGTATGTATATATGTGTGTGTGTGTGTATTCGTGTATGTATGTTTGTGTGTTTGTATGTGTATGTATGCATGCATACAGTGTATGGAGCGTATATTTGTATGTTATTGAGTGTTTGCATAACTGTGAGAGTGCAAATGATGTAATTATGTATGCAGGTATGTATGTGTGCGTGTATGTTTATGAATGTACGTGCGTACGCATATCTGCCTGCCACTGGCCATAATATGGTAATATGCATTGTTTATGTTTACAACATCCAATTGACACAGTTGTCTCCCTATGTGAATGTAACATGCACAATTGATGAACGAAAGATGAGTAATTGGAAGGGCCGAATGTAAGACCAGCCTGCGTTCCCAATTTGATACCCATTGAAAATAAAGATTGTTTGTTCGTTATATCCATCGCCTACACATCTATCTATTGATCTTTCTGTCAGTCTGCCTGCTCGTCCACCTGTGTGTCTATCTATTTATCCATCCATCCGCCTACCTTTATTTATATCCACGTATCTGTATGCCTACCTCCCTCTTTCTATCTTTCTGCCTACCCACATGTCTGTCTACTCCATTCCTCCCTTCTTTCTCTATCTTTCGTAACTTCCATCCTGTCTGCCTGCTCTCACCCCTCCCCTCCCTCGCCTTCTAATAGGCATAGTTTCTGATCCTAGTCACTCCTGCCAGTTGTTGTAGGCGTTCATGACTCTCCACAGATCTCGGTCTTTGGTATTCTGGATAAACTCTTCTGATGATATCCCTCCATGCCATCATCTCAATCCATCCAGCATCATTTCTCTTGGTCGGCCTATTCCTCTTCTTCCCCTCGACCTTTCCAGTTATCACGATATTCTCCAATGCATCTCCTACATCCAGACTTAGGTAAATTTCTGGTTTAACCGAGTAGTGTCATGGGATGATTAATCGTCTTAAGCGACTTACCATATCTGCCATAGGCTTGCATGCAGTAGCTTTCATTACGGAACCCTCTTTCAGTTGATATGCAGGGTGTAAAATCTCACTACACTTTGTATGTAGAACAGCTGTTTCTTGAAGAGTATGTTTTTCGTTTGCAAGGCAGAAAACATACTCTCCAACAAACAGCTATCTATATACAAAGTGTAGTGAGACTTTGCAAACACCATGTGTAATACAATATGTCTGCTACCATATTAACAAATGTTAGGTCATAACTGTGACACACCTGCTTCATATTTTCCGCCATCCATTTTTTTTTTTTTTTTGGTTGGGTCCAAACCGACATTCTGTTTGGCCCGGAATTTATTAAAAAAAAAAAAAACAACACGAACGCAATCACATCCTATGAAGTGGCGTATTGCATTTTTAACGCTCTCCTTCATGTGACGTGAAGATGTATAAATCATTTATTTTAAGTCACTGCTCCACATTCAAAGAGTTAATACAACCTCATAACACTGGCTTTCACGCTGTAACATTTAGAGTTGCATGTTTCACAATGAATAAGAATGCACTCTTAGGTAAACTGGCTAATTTTACAATCATATATCACCAACAAAAATGTCTTCAAATTCAACATCAAAGTGAATGGAACGTGTCTGAAACAAGCCATTGTGCTTTATATTATCTTATATATAAAAATGCAAAGAATACCATGGGCAGACAGAAAAATCAAATAGCAAGTCCTTCAAAAGGCAAATGAAAACGGTAAACTGATTAGATAAATTAGACGTAGATAGTAAAAAATCTTTGGACTCGTTATGAGAAGAAATAAACTACATAACTTGGTGCCAACTGGTGAGACTGAGCAGAAAATATCAAGGGGAAGGCAGGCAAGTAAATACCCGGATGGCTTGACCACGTGGCATAGTCGGGACAAGAACACAGAGCTGATTCACGACTCTGCTGATCGTGCAAGATAGTAAAACATTACCATCCACGCTTATGCATGGCACATGATGATGATGATGATGATGATGATTTTTTAGGGTGGCCCTGAAACTATTACACATATGAAGAAAGGGAAAAACACACCAGATGGAATCACAATAGCGGAGTTAGAAGTACTGAGAGCAGGAATGTCAACTAAAATGTTCAATGATATTTACAACAGTGGGTATATACCTAAGCATATGTTGAAATCTGTATTTATAATTCTAACAAACGAGACTAGGACCAATTGAATGCGAAGTATATGTGAATTTAAATTCATGTGGGATGAACACTATTCAAAGACGTTAGCCACCGACCTCATAAATAATATACGTTGTGTCGAAGTTGTGTCATTCGCAGGATCCCGGCGCTGACACTTGAGCCAATTACTTGCAGCAGTGTGGATACTATATCCCAGGCTTTCATCAAGGACAGCACTACCCTTAGTAGCTGCTATTGCTTGATGGTTGGTGATCAGGGCTGGAGCTGACTCGTTTCGGCCATCTTTCCCCTCCAGGTTCGATACGCTGGCCTGCAGGACTGTGTCAGACATGTTTATGACATTAGTTATGCTGTTACGTGTGACGTCCTTACTCCATTGAGACACGAAGTCGTCTGCAGGTGCGTCCGAGACCAGGAGTTCGAGTCTGCCGTACCCTAAGTCCCTACTCCAGACAGTCCCAGACCATGAACCAATACTTTCAATGAAAGCCTGGGCTATAGCCTCCGACAAAACCAGCTGCAACTAAGGAGAGTAGCCAGGGATCCTTGTCTACTGTACATGCCTAGGAATTAGACAACCGATATCCATCAGCGGCCAAAGTCACGAAGCTAAGCGGGCGGAACATATAAGGCAATATTTTATCACGATTTTGCAAGATATTCATTTCTCGTACACGTAGATATACATGTGGAGAGATCACTATTACTGAGATACTAAAACTTTTTTGTCAGCGTTATTCTTTCCTAATTTTGTTTAGTTAAAGAATGTTAATTTCCTGGTACAAATGAGGTTCTTGAGTTGCGAAAATAAAATGCGCACTATACCTGCACAGCATGAACATGTACTCGTCCGCTACTGGGTGTGATGGAAATAGCGGTTAAGGATAATGAGTTTAACTCACAAAGAGAACTGGTTACTCTCATCAGAAACATATATGTACATTATTTCGGCATTTCATGAGAAGGGAAAAGATGGAGTGTGTCGTCACAATTTGGATAATGGAGGGATAGAGAGGAAGATGGAGAACAAGTGAGATGATGCTGTACAGTTTGCCATCGTGGCATGGAGAAACATCGGTGTCAGAAATTATTGACAGTACACGAGAAAGAAGTCTATGGACAGACATGATAACTAAAGCCACACGGCACGGACTATAGGAAGTATAAGATAACATGCATGAATATGAAGCAACTATTCATATACGTCGAATCATTGGTAGGATTAGACGTGAAATAAGTTGAACAGAAGTCAGCTGTTGATGTTATCTGCAGATCTCACCTGTCGATGTTATCTGCAAATCGCACCTGTCGATGCTATCTGCAAATCTCACTATATGACATGATATCCTAGGTTACATAAAGCTACAAGCTAGAGTAAGAAACTACACAAACGGTCAAAAAACTAACGCATGCATCATTAATATTTATATCTCTACGCCAAACAACAACAGCACCCCCTACTATGCAAACCCTTATCTACAGGCTTGATGTCGACTCGGTAGTTGGGATAAGGCACGCCATTATGGAGGGGTTGTTGAACCCATCTACTACTCCTCTTGTGCAGAAGACTCCTCACTTTCCTGCAACCGGAAAATTCGGGATATCATCAAACAGTTCATTCATGACAATTCTCTACCACCCAGTGCCTCTTCACTGTACATTAACATTGACAATGGCAGCATTTCCATAAACATAAACAAATACTCTGAATTAATTGTTATGAGTCAATTTCTACATAAAATGATTAAACGCAATTCTTAGTAGCTGATTATAAAGTGATTTACCCTTGTACTCTTTTCTCTTTGCCATTTGCACAGCTTAAGACAATCTTTACACTTCCTATTGTTTCAGTATTTATTTACAAAACTTTGATACTTTTAACTTATACCTTTTAATGAAACAAATTGTACATCGTGTTACAACACCAGACAAAAAATGTTTATTCACAAAAGTTCATTTCTAAATAAAAATTGTACGAGGATAAAATTAAATAGAAAGCTATATTAAGGAGACTATTTATTATAACGCGCTAGAAGACTCCGATGAAACAAAATGAAAAGGAAACTACTGATTAGAAAAACTCTGAAGAAGTTCTGTATTAGAGAAAGCACTTTAGCTTTTCTGAGGAGATAATCAGTGGGGACAGGGCAGGATCCCGGTTTTGTACTTAAACAAGGCTTTCTTCCGGCACTGCCTCTTGAGCCCATTACTTGCAGCAGTGTGGACACTATATCCCAGGCTTTCATCAAGGACAGCACTACCCTTAGTAGCTGCTATTGCTTGATGGTTGGTGATCAGGGCTGGAGCTGACTCGTTTCGGTCATCTTTCCCCTCCAGGTTCGATACACTGGCCTGCAGGACTGTGTCAGACATGTTTATGACATTAGTTATGCTGTTACGTGTGACGTCCTTACTCCATTGAGACACGAAGTCGTCTGCAGGTGCGTCCGAGACCAGGAGTTCGAGTCTGCCGTACCCTAAGTCCCTACTCCAGACAGTCCCAGACCATGAACCAATACTTTCAACGAAAGCCTGGGCTATAGCCTTCTACAAAACCAGCTGCAACTAAGGAAAGTAGCCAGGGGATCCTTGTCTACTGTACATGCCCAGGAATTAGACAACCGATATCCATCAGCGGCTAAAGCCACGAAGCCCGGGGGAGGGGGGGGGGGCTGAGATGTTAGAAAACACTCTGTTAAGACGATGTTAGAAAACACTCACTGGTATTGTTCACGAAATGACCCCTATAGTGAAGATATTAAATCTTTCTTACTGCGTTATTCGTGTATCTTTTTTTTTTTTAAATTATTATTATTATTTGTTCGTTAATGATTATACAAGTACCAGCCTATGTATAACTTCAGAGGAAAGTACATTTCACAGTGTGCATTTGATTTTATATAAACCTAGCAGCAAGTTCACAAGCTAAATTGTAAAGATTATCGTACAGGTTTGGAACGGAGAATGGATGAGTAGAAGATCCGTCGATCTGCAATTTGAAACCAACATCCAGAAAGAATTCAAGGAGAATTAGATGATGCTCAGAGAATAGTTTGTGGAGATTAAGTCTTATGCCTTTAAATTGAAAACTGAACGAGTAAATTTACAACTAAACATTCGTTGCCGGTGTATCCAACTTGTGCAGAAAAGAGAAAACCATTCTGGTATACGCCCGCTCCATTCAAGGACACCTCTATGAGAATATCAACAAGCTCAAGTTGACTGCTGCTTTCTTGGACTTAATCATATTGACATCTGATAGTGAAGAAGACGAGGAATTTGAATATTTTGTATTATCTCAAAATAATTTGAATTGTTGATGAACTAATCGATCTCTTGTAACCGTGAGATTATAGTTAAAATGTAATAAATTTTGATACATTTGTAACACGAAAGGGATATACACATTACTATACATCACTTCAAATATATTGAAACCACATATTCTTTTGTGCAGTACATACGGCATAGTATAAAATGTGACATGTCCTTCCCAGGGCTTGATCTTCCATGCAATTTCACTTTCAGTAGTTTGCCATTGCTTTCTGAACGCGTAGTCATCATTTATGTCCAACTGGCCTGTGCTGGGAATGAACACACTGCATAGTTAAACCTCATGGCCTCTCTGGCCGCTATGGCATTGTATATTTACAGTGGAAAAAAATAATTTGTCAAACTCTTAACTGCATTCATCAGGAAACACTGTCAAAGAAAGGTAAACAGCTTTACCGGTGAAAAGATAACATTTTAGAGACCGCATTCGATTGATTTATTTAGTGATAGCTAAACAATCACATAAGTCATTGTGTGTGTGTGTGGCAGGCTGTTTTGGGCTGTTGTCGATTCCTCTATCACCGACGTCATTGTGCTGTGTGGCAAGGCACGCTGTTTTCGGCTGGTGTCGATTCCTCTATCCGCAAATATCATTGTGCTGTGTGGCATGGCACGCTGTGTTGGACTGTTGTCGATTCCTCTATCGCAGACGTCATTTTTCTGTGTGGCGTGGCACGCTGTGTGGGGCTATCGAAGATTTCTCCACCGCAGACGTAATTGTACTAATGGGGATGTTAAGGGCTGTTTTAGACTCTCTAACTGCTGAAGTCACGATACTTGTAGGTAGGCTGTTTGGGCTGTTGTAGACTTTCCTACCGCAGATGTCACATTACTAGTAGGCAGGCTGTTTTCAGCTGTTTTGGACTTCCCCACCGTGACGACATTCTACTAATGGGTCTGTTTTGGTCTGTTTCAAACTCTTATTGCAGACGTTACGGTACTCGTATTGCAGGCTACTTTGGGCTGTTTCAGACTTTCTCACCGCAGACTATGACAGGCTGTTTTGGGCTGTCGAAGATTTCTCTATCCTAGACGTCATTGTGCAGGGCAAAGACGAGTTCCTTCTGTGGGTTTTGGTGATGTAGTTACTGGCGCAGACGGCTCATTTCTGAAAAAACAAAGTATTGTACTTGTTATTGAAATAATCAAACTAATTATTTATTAAATATATTTATCAACACTTGCACTTACATACAGTTCTAATTTGTATTTATAATGTTATTACAATAATCAAACGGACATAGAAAAACATATTGAAGCATTTGAGACCAACACAATGAAAGAGATTATAATGACAGTACACTCATAGAGCTATGCAGCGAACACGACCTCTATATAACAAACACATTTTATAAAGACAAAGACTCGCAAATATACAGCTGGTACAAATAAAACGATCTTGATAACAAAAGCTAAATTGATTTATATTAAAAAGAAATAACAAACGAAAGAAAAATATTACTTGCCAGGGCGGTGCCCCACTCAAGTATAAACACAGACCACAAAGCAGTTGTTACCACAATAAGAACCAATAGAAGAAGAAAGAAAGGAGCAGGCAAATGCATGCCTTGCGAATTCTAAACTTTAAAATTCTCACAGACTAGGCGTGAGGAAACGTTATGAGAAAGAATTTAAATTAAATTAAATCTTTGTAAAACTACATACATAAATGGTGGTCTCGAGGTATGGTGTCCGCCTCGAGTGCTGGAGGTCCCGGGTTCAAATCCCGGTGATGACCAGGTTTTTTTCACGTGGACTTCTAGTAAAAATTTCCCCTGGTCTCTAGGTAGTGAGATCGGACGCCCGTGTGTATTGTTGCGCACGTAAAAAATCCCTTGGCAGTTGGACATCGAAAAAGATTAGCCTAACGGCGCTGCCCGGGGAAAATTTCGAGTTAGCAATCTACCCAACGTATTTCAGGACCCTCGCCCGTGCTACGGAGTTCGTGCACTGAGCTGAGTTTCTCCAGACTCAGGTTTGAGTTAGGAGGAGAACAGAGCACTTATGGGTTACACCCGTGTGCCGTGATGTTGATCCGTCGACTAAACTAAACTAAACTAATACATAAAGAAACATCGTGGAAGAAGAATGGGCGATGTTCAAATCAAACATTTCAAATACTGCCAAAACAACACGTGGAACTAAGAAAATACGTAAAACATGGATAAAGAAAACAACAAGTTGGTGGAACGCCGCGGTAAAGAAAGCTGCAAAAGACAAAAAAAAAAGGAAAAATATAAAATGTGGGTGAAGAGCAAACAGGGTCGTGTTTACATAGAATATAGAATAGCAAGAATAGAATAATAAAGAGAGAAAAACAAAAAGACGGGGGGGGGGGGGGAATATAGACCATGTTTGGAAGGAACAACAAATGCCGCGAGACTGTGGAAACGCCATAATATCCAAATCTGGAAATACAAAGACAGTAAAAGAGACTGCACACAATACAGAGGCATTTCCATTTAGAGTCATATCGGAAAAATATTCTGCAAAATTCTTGAAACAGATTACAACTTACAATAGAACACCAGATAAGAGAAAGACAACTTGGACTTAAGAAAATGCAAAGGATGCACAGATGCCACCTTTACTCTTAGACAACTTATAGAAAAATCAATCAAATTTAATGAATCACTCTACTTAGCCTTTGTCGTCCAGGAAAAGCATTTGTTAGAGTAGACAGAAAAATATATGGACAATCCTTAAACGATATGGAGTGAGTACACATCTAACAAACTTATGTAGAAGCTTATACAGAAACAGTGAATGCATAGTGAGAACAAATGGAGGATATTCAGAAACCTTCACCATAACATCCGGAGTAAGACAAGGTTGTGTCATGTCCCCCCTCTTGTTCAAAACCTATATTACATATATAAAGAAACCAGCCAGAGACAGCAACAGCAACACATGACGAACATAGCACCAGTAAAACAAAGGTAATGACTACAACCAAAGAAGAAAAAAAAAAAAAACACAGATCTATCTAAAAGAACACCCCTTGAATCAAGCCAAGAACTTCAAATACTTAGGAAGTATATTATTATGAATTAGAAGACGAGATCGAAAACAGATGCAACAAGGCAAACCAATTCATTGGACAAATGACACCTATATTAAAGAACAAACATATATCAATAGTTACTGAGAAAGTACTCTACAACACAATCTTCCTACCAACTCTATGCTACCAAACCAAACCTGGACAATGACGGGAAAAGAGAAAATAAAAATCACAACAACTGAAATGAGATTACTGAGAAGAATACTCAATCTATCAAGAAGAGAGAAAATCAGAAATGAAGAAATCAGGACTAGAGTGTGGGTAATAGCAGCGGTAGATTTTATTAGAAGGCAGCAAGTTAAAAATTGTGGATATGTAACTAAATTACCAACAAACAGTATACAACAATAAGCAATGATGTACAGACCAAATGGAGGCAGAAGAAGAGGCCGATCAAGTAAATGATGGGCAGAGGGAATTACAGAGTTCATGGGAATCTCGATACATGACGTCCATAATCGGGCACTCTCCCGCTGTTTATGCTTCACCTCTACACCGCAAGGTACAAGAGGAACCAAATAAGATGAGATGAGAATGAATTATTTACCAACATTTACCAACACTTGCACGTACATAAGTTATGTTCTATATTTATTACGTTATTTTACTGTTACTTGTTTTGTTTCGGTATAATTACACACACACACACACACACACACACGCACGCACACACTCTCTCACACACACACACACACACACACACACACACACACACACACACACACACACACACCACCTTGATTTTTGTCTTAAAAGCATACAGACATCAGTTGGGGAATCGAACTTTGGATTGCCATGATTTAGGACTCCCAATCGGGCTACCAATAGAGGGAAATATTTTTAATCACCAAAGGACACAGAAGAAATTGAAAAAAACTAAAGAAATGAAAAACAAAGCGAACTAATCACAGGAGTTAAAGTATAGGTAGGTAAACGCATCTTTAACATGACTTCGCAATCAGCTATTGTTTTTGACTGTTTGTAATTTACTAGGCAGTTCTTATGTTCACTAGTTTGTCTTTGTTTTATGAACAACCGACATTTATACCATCGAAATCTACGCAAGACGGTCTCGGCATGTTGAGGAATTGTGAATCGTGTTCACTAACCCAGGGCCGCGGGGCAGGCTCCACTACAATAAATAACTATATAAGAACAATCACAATCCTGTTCAAATCTTTTGCATATCCTTTACAGGACATCGCTATCAACATCAGCATCTTTCAGCTAATTGTTGATTTCTTAGTAAGATTGCGCTCAGTAGTTTGCCAGTGCTTTTTGAGAGGCCGGCTTACATACCCAGTAAGTTACCGACGCGATTCGAACCACTGCTGATTCTCACCCTCGTCACGTTACTTACGAGAGTATACGAGATTACGTAGAAAAGTCGCTAACACCTAGGCTAGGAAGTCGGCTGTTCAAATCTTAGGAAAGAAAAATATATAAAACGCCTATAATGCCAGTTTACCACTCCTCCGGTAACATATCAATACCTTTGAACATGAAAAGCTATAACAAGGGTCGTTCTGGTATAAATTACAGTATTTCGTTAGTGGCACACCAAAAGTAGGTTTGGGCCAAACATGGAGTACAATGAAATAAACAAGTGTTATAATGTACATTTCCGTTCACTGAGCATTGAAACTACGGAAAATACCAGGAAATAAAACAAATAATATAATGAGCATAGTACGGCGATATATCGTCCTTCTGTCCAAATGGGGGGTCACATTTGGCGATATACTATCCTTCTGAACTAAATTAATTAATATTGTTATCTAGTAAAGAGCTTTCTTACTAAATCAGAATAAATAAATAAGGAGCCGTCTCCACAATGAAGGTTGGCTGCAATGGATCTCCAACACTGTCTGCCTCTCGCCTTGATCTACATTATGTCAGACCACTGTTCGTCTATCTCTTTATGTTATCTTCCCACTTGTATCGTTGTCTATACCTTCCTTGCTTGCCTTCATCCAGTATGGTTGTTATACGAGTGTCTTGTCTTTTAACGTGGCCGAATTATTTCGCTTGCCCTTTTTCTCTGTCAACTCTCTTTTCATTCCCAGTTTTTCTAGAACCTCTGTATATGATTGTGTTTGTTTCCATTAAATATGACACATTCTTCGTATATCCACATCTCCAGGGAATCGGTTCTACTTTCTAATTGCTTGTTCAATGTCCAGGCTTCCACGCCGTATTGTAGCGTTGAATATACATAACATTTGACAATTTTCATTTTGAATGCATTTGTCTGTATGTTAATACTGATTGCATGCTGTCGAAAGCATTGGTGGCCATTCCTATTCTCTTTTTTATTTCTATTTCACTTCTGCCATCATCTTACGTGTTCCAGATCTGAGAAACTTGTTACTTTCTCTAATATCTATCCATTTACTGTGATGTTCATTGATGACAGGTTCCTTTCCACTGCTAATTATCATAGTGTTCGTTTTTAGGATGTTAATATCTAAGCCACTTTCTGAACTATGCCTGTTTACTTGTTCTACTAATTTGTGTAACTCTTGCTCGCTTTCTGCTAGTAACACGGTATACAATCAGAATAATAATATAACAGATTGGCCTATAGCATAAAATGACGCGCTTCTTGATTGTAGCAGAATGATGCGGTATGTTCTCACATGATAATGGTAGTGTTATGAGATTCTTCCGTATGCTGGGGCCTTTAGCAGTAGTTTATTTATGCCAGCTATGTGGTGAAGGGGTTACCAAAGCAGGCGATTTGGAAGCAGACCGCTCGGCGTTGGTTTCCCATTCAACGATATGAATATCGGTCATTCAGAAAGCAATGGCAAACTACTGAAGGTAAAACTTGCCAAGAAATCACGAAAAGCTAAACATGCTGGGGTTGACTGCGCGATGTCCTGTAAAGGATATACAACTAAATTTACTTCATAAGCTTCACGTGGGTGATTTTCCATCCATCATGTGCCATGCCGATAAGTGTGAGCGGTCATGTTTAGCCATCTCACTCGATCACCAGAGTCGTGGATCAGCTCCGTGTTCCTGTCCCTGTCCTGTCCCTGCTATGTGGTGAAGGGGTTACCAAAGCAGGCGATTTGGAAGCAGACCGCTCGGCGTTGGTTTCCCATACAACGATATGAATATCGGTCATTCAGAAAGCAATGGCAAACTACTGAACGTAAAACTTGCCAAGAAATCACGAAAAGCTAAACATGCTGGGGTTGACTGCGATGTCCTGTAAAGGATATACAACTAAATTTACTTCATAAGCTTCACGTGGGTGATTTTCCATCCATCATGTGCCATGCCGATAAGCGTGAGCGGTCATATTTAGCCATCTAACTCGATCACCAGAGTCGTGGATCAGCTCCGTGTTCCTGTCCCGACCATGCCACGTAACCAAGCCATCCAAGAATTTACTTTTTGACCTTTCCCTTGGTCTCTTCCCCTCGATCTTGCCAGTTGTGCACCATGTTCTCCTATGCATTTCTTCTCATAACATGCCCACAATATTTTGACTCTCTACGTCTAATGTTGCTAATCAGTTTACGATTTTAATTGTTTCTTGAACGACTTGTTCATTGGTTTTTCTGTCTGTCCATGGTATTCTCTGCATTTTCCCAAGAAACCATATTTCCACAACCATCAGATGTTTTTCAGCTACTCTGCTTATTGTCCACACTTCACATTCAGACAAAAGTACATGTTCTATGTAGCACCTCAACATTCTTTTTCTCGTTGCAAATGATACCTTTTTATTGGTAAGTATATTTTTCATCTGACACAAGCCAACCTTTGCAACGGCGATTCTTGTTCTAATCTCTTCAAGGCATGTCCTATGAGATGTTATAACTGTTCCAAGATAATTGTACCAATTCATTTCTTTACGATTATATCATAATATATTATTCTTTCTAATTTCAGCAGTAACCAGTTAGTGAATATTTGTAATTTACTTCTAATCATGTTCGTTACTCGCTGTGTTTCTTCTAATCCACACTT
>OY992888.1:78027509-78142509 GCA_963921405.1 Cepaea hortensis | reverse complement strand
AATGTTGGCTTCTCGTCCTTGACTTGAGGACGTAAACTACAAGTACCTCTAAAGTCGGAGTGGGTTTCTCCTGATGGTGAGGGTCACTGGTAATAGGGAAACTAATCCACACGCAACGTTCTGTCCAGTGCTACTAGAATTAGCCTGTATGGACACCGCCTGTGTTCAAAGCGAGCCTTGAACTTGCGCTGTGTCTTATCGGAGCCATAAATGAAGTAGATATTGATAACAACGCTGTAACTTCATATGCATGTCGTAAGTGGCGACCAAGTCGAGTGGCACCGACATGCAAACATATCCCCTAGCAATCCACAACTGCGAGGTACAGCCCGTCTTGAACAAGTCCACAAATGGCGTAGTGTGAGTTGGCGGATGATTACCTAATTAAGTAACATGGGATAATTAATTGATTAAGTGTCATGGGTTTATTAACTGATTAAGTGCCGTTGGATGATTAACTGATTAAGTGCCATGGGATGGTTAATTAGTTAAGTGTCATGGGTTGATTAACTGATTAAGTGCCATGGGTTGATTAACTGATTAAGTGCCATGGGTTTATTAACTGATTAAGTGCCATGGGGAGACTAATTGGTTAAGTGCCGTGGGATGATTAATTAATTACGTGTCATGGGATGATAAATTGATTAAGTGTCATGTGATGATTAATTGATTAAGTGCCGGGGATGATTAATCAATTAAGTGTCATGTGTTGATCAACTGATTAAGTATCATGGATTGATTAACTGTTTAAGTGTCATGGGTTGATTAACTGATTAAGTGCCGTTGGATGATTAACTGATTAAGTGCCATGGGATGGTTAATTAGTTAAGTGTCATGGGTTGATTAACTGATTAAGTGCCATGGGTTGATTAACTGATTAAGTGCCATGGGGAGACTAATTGGTTAAGTGCCGTGGGATGATTAATTAATTACGTGTCATGGGATGATAAATTGATTAAGAATCATGTGATGATTAATTGATTAAGTGCCGGGGATGATTAATCAATTAAGTGTCATGTGTTGATCAACTGATTAAGTGTTATGGATTGATTAACTGTTTAAGTGTCATGGGTTGATTAACTGATTAAGTGTCACGGGTTGATTAACTGATTAAGTGTCATGGGTTGATTAATTGATTAAGTGTCATGGGGAGACTAACTGTTTAAGTGCCATGGGGTGATTAATTGATTAAGTGTCATGGGATGATTAATCGATTAAGTATCATGTGATGATTAATCGTTTTAAGCGGCTGCCATGGTCATATATATCTCCGAAATGTTGTCATTGCGTTCTAATACACCATGTCTGCTATCATATTAACAACGTTTAAGTCATAACTGTGACACACCCTTACTTCCCATTTTCTGCCATCCATGTTCGTTTGCTACAAACCTACTTTTGTTTGACGCTGATTCTGTTAAAAACAACTACAACAATTGGGATTGCAACATTTTTACAGAAACAACAACAACAGTAGCGACATCCCCAGTCGTACAGACACTGACAACCACAAACTAGGAATTGTTGTTAAATAAATGTATTTGTTTATTTTCCTTTCAAATCCCCTACGACATAATCACATATTGATCTATATTTGCGTACGACGTACATGCATTCGCGTACTACGTACATGTTTATAATGATCGACAACAGTGTACTGTTGATCCGATAGAAGGCATAACAAAGTAATATGTTTCTATTATATTTTACTCACGTGATTTGCTTCTCTCTCTCTCGCTCTCTCTGTCTCTCTTTCTCTGTCTGTCTGTCTGTCTGTCTGTCTGTCTCTCTCTCTCTCTCTCTCTCTCTCTCTCTGTCTCTCTCTCTCTCTCTCTCTCTCTCTCTCTCTCGCTCTTTCTCTCGCTCTCACTTTTCTCTGACTTTCTCGATTTTCTCATTTTTACATCGTCGACTTTCTTTTAATTTCACTCTCTCTCCCTCTCTCTCTCTGTCTCTCTCTCTGTCTCTCTCTGTCTGTCTCTCTCTCTCTCTCTCTCTCTCTCTCGCTCACTCGCTCTCCCTGTTTGGGTGGGTTGAGTGTGTGGGTGTTGGTGGGTGGGGGCCGTGTGGGTGGGGGATGTGTGGGTTGGTGGTGGGTGTGTGTCTGGATGGGTGGGTGGGGAATGTGTTGGTGGGTGTGGAGTGTGCGTAGGGGATGGGGATCTGTGTATGGGTTGGGGAATGGGTGTGTGGGTCGGGGATGGGTGAGAGGATGTGTCTATAGGTAGGGGATGTGTTTTGTTTCGGGACATGTGGGTGTGGTTTGTGTGTGTGGGTGAGTGGGGGTGGGTGGGTGGGTGAATGATATATGTGTTGGTTGTGGGGTGAATGGGAGATGTGTGTGGATGGATGGGGATGTTTGAATGTGTGGGGAGATGTTTGTGGGCGGAAGATGTGTGTGCGTGTGGAGGTTGTGTGTGTGTGGGGATGTGTGTATGTGGGTGGGAGAGTTGTGTATATGTGAGTTGGATGTGCGAGTGAGTGGAGGGTGCATGTGTGGGTGACGGATGTGATTGTCGGTGCGGGATGTGTGGGTACGTGGGGGATGTGTGTGTAGGTGTGGGAATATGTGGTTGGGGATGTGTGATTGGATGGGTGGTTGGGGGTGTGTTGGTGTGGGTGGGTGGAGGATGTGTGTGGATGGAGGATGTGTGTGGGTGGGTTATTGTGTTTGGGTGTTGGAAGTGTATGCGGGTGGGTGGGGAATGCATGCGTGCCTGGGGGTGTATGGGTGTGGGTGTGTGTGGTGAGGGTGTGTGTGTGGGTGGATGAGGGGATGTTTGTGTGAGTGGGGGATGTGTCACATAAAATGGTAATATGCATTGTTTATGTTTACAACATTCATTTGACAATGTTTTGTCTATTTCCTGTGTGAATGTATCATGCACTGCTGATGAACGAAAGATGGGTGATGGGAAGGGCCGAATGTAATACGGGCCTGCCTGTCCAATTTGTTACCTTTGAAAATAAAGTTAAATCA
The DNA here is from genome assembly GCA_963921405.1 of Cepaea hortensis. Classification (NCBI taxonomy): domain Eukaryota; kingdom Metazoa; phylum Mollusca; class Gastropoda; order Stylommatophora; family Helicidae; genus Cepaea; species Cepaea hortensis. The sequence continues at coordinate 78,139,529 of OY992888.1, read as the reverse complement.
GATCAAATTAAATCAAATCAGATCCCTTACTATCTTTCCCTTTTTAACAACTCTTGCTCTGGCACACCATGGGTAATAGTGTGTGAATAAATGCATCATACAATAAAATAAATAGTTCCTCCTAAACACAAAACTAAAATAATACGAAATGGACGCCAGGTGAAATTCTGCAGCTGATGGATGAGAAGGAAGAAAATATTGACAACACTTGTTGTTGTTGTTGTTGTTGTTGTTGTTGTTGTTGTTGTTGTTGTTGTTGTTGTTGTTGTTGTTGTTGTTGTTGTTGTTGTTGTACAAGAGGATTTCAAATTTCAACTTTTAAATTGTGACAGAAATTACAATAACCATGCCTGTAGTCGTTTAACCTGTCAATATTGGTGTTAAGAATGTCAAAAGTGTTAGCTACGTGACATATCAGTGCAGACGAACACGATGACGTCATGTGACAGCTTAAAGTTTCAAAAGTGGCGCGTCATCTTTAAACTGTCATTATGATGTCACTGTGTTTGTCTGCACCGTAATGACACGTGCTTAACACTCTTGACTTCCTTAACAACAATATTGACAGGTTATAAGACAATGGCATGGTTATTGTAATTTCTATCACACTTTTAAGGTTTTGATTTGAAGTCCCCTCTATTTACCCTATCCTCTGTGCCTTGACTCCATAGCACAGGGGAAGGTGATTACCAGTAACATTGGGTAGATCCCCTCGAGTAGGGGGCCCGGCACTATCACCGCCTGATGGGACTTCACAGGATTAACACAATTCTATTAATTTAAATTTTTGACATCATGGATTGATTAAGCTTCGATGCACTGTTTATTTGGCAAGTCGGTTGGTCATTTGGTTGGTTTGTTATCTGAGTTGTTCTTTGACTTGTTGTTTGTTTGGCTTTTTGGTTTTTTTTTTTTTTTTTTTGGTGGGTTATTTGGTTTGGGTTTTGGTTGGTTGATTATTTGGTTTATTTTTTGGTAGACTGGTAAGTTGTTTGGGTGTTGGTCGGTTAGTTGGTTGGATTGTGCCCCGCGGGAACACACAGACTAGCTGGGGTAGGGCCTTGGTTGGCAATTGTTCCTACATTCATTGTCAACAGTCTTCAAGGTATCGCCAAATAAACAGTAAGATCATAAAGCTGGAATAAATGATATACTAATATTTACACAAATAAACAGTGTACAGTCAACAAGTAAACAGCAAGTTCTAGAGTGTGAATAACTGTTATTATAATATTTACACAAATGAACACCGTATATTAAACAAGTAAAGACAGGGAAGCTTTCAAATGTTTATGTCTCTATATAAATGTATATATAAAAAGTAGCCATTTTTAATAGTCAGGATTTCGAATGTATATGAATTTGAATCTATCTGCATACATATGTAATTGATCTGATACGATCATCATAACAAAGCATTGTAGTTTGATATGCTTCGGGATGTTTGTTGTAAATTCGGAAGTCAAACAAAATTACGGCCTCATGCTTCAAAAATAGCGTACAAAATACTTGCTAGCTTGCTTGCTTGTTTTCGCTGGCTGTGATCTCCAGCGTGAAGTCCTGTATGTCGGATAAAGACATCCTGTTGTCCAACATCAGTGTGATGTCATACAGGACCTGAGGTTTGCGTGAGTATCCGTTGTTCCATGTCTGACTTATTGGTTTGCAGACTGGTGGTTTCTCGCCGCACAGGCAGACACTCTCCGACTTCAGAGAAATCAACGATCCTACTGACTTCAGCCAGGACCCCGAAGGGACCTGTTGCCCTGGACGCTCGGCGAGGACGCGTCAATAGGTCTTGGCCAGTATAGAACCCAGCCCTGGTGCCTTGGAAACACCTCTGCTTCCCGCGCAGAATACTGATTGATACTCATGTATATACCCTAAGATTTCGTGTACAAAACAGATGTATGACATAGTGGATTAAATAATGATGGCTGGCTGTCTGATTGGTTGGTTTGTTGCCTCGTTGATTGGTTGGTTGACTAATTTGTTATTGGTTGGTTGATTGGTTGGCTGGGTGGTTTGTTGCTGGTTGGTTAGCTAACTGGCTGGCTAGCTCGTTGGTTGGCTAGCACATTTGTTGGTTCGTTGGTTTGGCTGGCTGGCTGGTTGGATATCTAGCTGGCTGGCTGGTTAGTTGGTTGGCTGGCTGATTGATTGGTTCGTTGGTTGTTTGTGGGCCCCAGCTCTTAAAGTCCGCTGCATTGGGGTGAAGGTTATTGAGCCCCGTGAAGGTCTTACATTTATTGAGGTGAGGTTAGTGTGGAGACTTAATTCCCGATGCGGTACCGAAGTGCATGCAATCTCCACGAACGGGAACTGTGTGACAGAACTCCCCTACCCCTCTCCAAGCTCACAACCTAGCGAATTGTGTAAGATCGGTAATGAAATGTCCTATTTGCGAAGAGACATAATAAGATGTTGTCAGGTCATTATTCATCGCTGCACATTTGGACTATCTGAGCTGAAATCTAGGCGGGACATCTTTCCTCCACGAGCTATTGTAAGCAATTGGAAGATGCTAAGTGCAGGTTAGCTATACACAACTACAATGACAGAAGCCAAGGACGTTTCGACGACAATCTTTCGTCAGGAATCAACTACAAGAAACAACAACAACAAAACAATTTGCATAGCCTTGCAGGTCACTGCGATCAAACCTAACAATAGTTTGGATATTCTAGGCCAGTGGTTCTCAACCGGTAGGGAATTCCCCCCAGGGGGGAATTTTAGGGTTTCCAAGGGGGGAATTAAAATTACTTGAAGATCGCGTTAATACAAGAACTGATTACTTGATATTGTTTTTTGCCTTCATACTGTACAGTTCTGTACGTCTCACCCTTCTAAAATTCAATTCATAAAGTAAGTACTCCCACAAATCATGCTTTATGTGGACGTCTAGACTTGTTTTAGCATGTGCTGTTAAATTTAGCTTCCATTATTATGTATACTGTGTAGGGGCGGGGGCAGGAATTTTAGGTAGGAAATATGAAAGGGGGGAATGACGTTCTGAAAATATGGTGAAGGGGGGCACGGGCCAAATTTTTAGGTAGAAAATACGAAAAAAAAGGGGGGGGGGGGAATGACGTTCTGGAAATATGGTGAGGGGGGGGTACGGGCCAAAAAAGGTTGAGAACCACTGTTTTAGGCAAATTTGACAGTCAATTGTTTGCTAATGTTTTCTAAAAGAAAGGTCAATCGTTGAAGTAGAAATTGTCGCGTGACGGAAACTACGGCACTACCTCGTCATCAGCATAACTGTATGGGCTAGCTGACGACATATACAGGGTGTATTTGAAATGACTCCTCGGTGTTTGACAATATTGCCGTTCCAAGTTTTGTATTTACTTATTATGTTGCAGGAACTTTACAGAGGGTGAATACAAACTTGGACCGGCAATATTTTCAAATACGGCACTGTCATTAAAAATACACTCTATACGAGTAGGACTGTCCTGACGGTGACTTAATGAGTCATGAAATCGTGAGTGACAAGTGGGGACATATAGAATTATGTTCAGACTTTTAAGTTGACAGAAGACAAACATTAGAAGTGCACGAGAACACACCAGCAAGTATTATTATTACGTAGAGATTCCGTGGGTAATAACACAAAATGACAACATTCGACGACAAGGAGATGAAAAGGTTGGCAAAAAAAGAAACAGTTGGTACTTTTGCCTTAATTCACCCCAAACAAACGTCACCAGCTATATTTAGGGTCACCAGCTATATTTAGCACTGACGGTGATCTCATTTGTGTTCGGGTACAGTGCGTGTCAGTGCGTTTCAATTGCCCCACAGTGTTTCTTTGGCTTTGGCAACCGTTTCTGTGTGTGTGTGTGTGTGTGTGTGTGTGTGTGTCTACATGTGTGTCTGTCTGCTTGCTTGCTTGCTTGTGTTCATTGGCTTGAGCTCCAACGCGAAGTCCTGTATGTCGGATGAAGGCATCCTGTTGTCCAACATCAGTGTGATGTCATACAGGACCTGAGGTTTGAGTGAGTATCCGTTGTCCCATGTCTGGCTTATTGGTGTGCAGACTGGTGGTTCCTCGCCGTACAGGCAGACACTCTCCGACTTCGGAGGAATCGGCCATCCTACTGGCTTTAGCCAGGACCCCGAATGGACCTATGGCCCAGGACGCTCGACGTGGACGCGTCAATAGGTCTTGGCCAGTATATAACCCGGCCCTGGTGCCTTGGAACACCTCTGCGTCCCTGTGTCTGTCTCATCATGAGTTTTCTGGAACTGGCAGCAGCAGCAGTCTCACCATGAGTTTTCTGGAACTGGCAGCAGCAACAGCAGCTGCTGTCCACGACAAGCAGAGTAGCTTTGCTTTTCTGCCGTTTCCATCAACAATGAACTGTATCTGTCATGGAGGACTCTTGTGGTGGCATCCTGGCGGCGGCATTATGCACAGTGTTCCTGTGCGGGCTTTTGGCTTGCCGACACTCCAGTCTATTCCATTGCTCACTTAGGGCAGTGAGGAGCATTTTGTGTGATATTCACTGGCACAGGAACGGAGCAATATGGGGACAACCCGTTGCCGTGAAGTTGGAACCGCGACTCACCAACTAACTAACTAACTAACTACGACATAATTCCTCATCTGTCTCCTAAATGTCCATGATTAGTTTGCTATTCTTTAAAAACACAGCTAAATATGTAATGTTTGTAGGTAAAACAATACTCGTTTTAGAGTGGCCATGTAAGTCGCCATGATCCCTTGTTGGAGGAGCCAGCGATCATCGTCATCAATATGTGAAATACCCACAGCCATGGGCGGTCGTGGTTCCCTATTTCATGCGATTACCAGAGCCTTGGACCAGGTCTTCCCAGACAACTTTCTCAAATTGTTCTGATAAAAATGATCTGACACACACTTTATGAGCCTTGTCGTTGCCATTCCCTGCTACAGGTTGGAGAAGATTGACCCTGTCTCTGCTGGGGTTCGAACCCGGAACGCTGTACCGGCAGACAAGAGCACTTACAACTATGCCATCACGGCTCCATGGAATCTAACAGAGTGGATATGAGCTGCATTGATCCTCAACAGTGGTGTAGGGTAAAGAGAGAGGGATAGTACCTCACGGTGAGTGGCAGCCATATCCCAAGGGATAGACCAGGATCCTATTTGGTTCCCATCTCTTTACCTAGCTCATGTATGGCTCTACGAATACCGCTTATGTACGGCGGTGGCCACACCACGGGCAACAGTCAGGGCTGACTGGCTAAACTACATGCGTGAAGTAGGGGTAATATCCTACTAACGGAATGTCCATCGCTATTACGCAAAGACCGGAACGGTGGAGAAGGCGGATGAATCTAAATAGATCAGCGGCTTCGAAAGCGAAACAGCAGAGTGTGTGGCACACATGAGGCGTGCTCAGGACACGATAGTGAACATGGCTGGCCATCGTGGAAGAGATTGGGACCTCACCATGTAATATTCCAAAGTCAGCAATGGTAATTCAACAACAAGAAAAAAGGCGATACGGGTAATTCTTGGCCCCCTAAAGATGAGCCTGGTGTAAATATTCACAGGGAAGAGACAACTCCTATAGTGAATAAGGAAGTGCACAATGACGAATGCATCCCAAATTCTTTTGAAAGGGTGCATTCTGACAATATCTACCTGAAATGTAGAAGGAGAATTGGTACGTGGAACGTATGCACCTTATATAAAACAGGGAAGTTTGATAACCTTATTGCAGAGGCAAAAAACATGAATTTGGATATCTTAGGCGTATCTGAAACAAGATGGACAGACACAAGTTATATAAGGAGAGAAGATTATGTATTCATTAAACCAGGAGGAGATCATCACGAGTGAGGAGTAGGAATTTTAGTAAAATGAGATTTAGAGAAAAATATTAGTGGATTCTGGACTCATAAAGATGGGAGGATACTTCTCAAAATTAAGGCAAGACTGTTCAACATAGTAATTCTTCAGACATATGCTCCAACAACTGATTATAGTGATGAACAGCTAGAAGAATACTATGAAGACCTACAACAAACACTGAAAGTTGTAAAATCATCAGAGGTCCTAATTGTCATGGGAGACATGAACGCAAAAGTTGGAAAAAATAAATATAAGCAGATAGTAGGGCAATCCATCCATCCATCCATCATGTGCCATGCCGGTAAGCGTGGGCGGTCATGTTCTGCCATCTCACTCGATCAACAGAGTCGTGGATCAGTTCCGTGTTTTTGTCTCGACCATGCCACAAGGCCAAGCCATCCAGATACTTGTTTCTAGGTCTTCCCCTTGGTCTGTTCCCCTCGATCTTACAGTTGTCACCAAGTTCTCCAAATCATTTCTTCTCATAACATGCCCAAAAAATTGTGACTGTCTACGTCTAATGTCTCTGATCAGTTTACGATCTTCATTTGTTTCTTGAAGGACTTGTTCATTGGTCTTTCTGGCTGTCCATGGTATTCTTTGCATTTTCCTCAGAAACCACATTTCTACAGCCATCAGTGCAATATGGTATGGGAAAAAGAAACGACAGAGGAGACCGGCTGATACAATTCTGTGAAGAAAACAATCTTATTGTTTGCAACACATTTTTCCAACATAACCCTAGGAAACTGTATACATGGAAAAGCCCTATAGATCGAACAAGAAACCAAACTGACTACATTATGATTAGAAATAGACTTAAAATCAATGTTAAAAATGCCAAAACATACCCTGGTGCTGATATCAACTCTGACCATAATCCTGTAGTTTTAAAATTACAAATAAAACTTAAAAACCCAGGAATAAGGAAATCGAAGACACCTCAAGTAGATATATCGGCCTTGAAACAACCAGAAATAAGTCAACTATACCTGTTGAAGTCAAAAATAGATATGATGGGCTTATCATTGAAAGTGTGGAACAATATCGACGTGAAAATCCTGAGGATAAAATTAATACAAAATGGGAAAGTGTAAAAACCAGTATTCAGATTGCAAATACCACTTTGCCGGTGAAGATTAATAAGAAAAAAGAATTATGAATAACCGATGAAATCTTGAGTAAAATGTCTCAAAGAAAGAAAGCAAAGAACACTCCAGAATATATAGTAATAGATAGAGAAATACGTCACATATGCAGAGTTGCCAAAGAGGAGTGGCTACAAAACCATTGCAAAGAAATAGAGGATCTGGAAATAAAACACAACTCGAAAGAATTACATGAACATATAAAAAGATTTACAAAGAAGAAAAATAATATAACAGGAAACGGTTATATCAGAGGAAAAAATGGAGACATTATAATTAATAACACTGACATAATAAAAAGATGGACAGAGTACACGGAAGATTTATTCTGGGATAACAGGGTCAATAGACCAACATTGTATAATACTCAAGATGTACCAAAAATACTAACGGCTGAAGTAGAAAATGCTATTAAAAAGATGAAAGAAGGAAAGGCTGCAGGTCCTGACAGGATAACAACAGAGATGATAAAATCCTTATCCAGCTTTGGCATTGAAACTATCACATAATTATGTAATGATATATATAATACTGGGTACATCCCCAAGGATTTGAAAACATCCATTTTCATCACACTGCCGAAGACGCCAAGAGGCTGTTGATTGTGAGGATTACAGAACTATTAGCTTAATGAGCCACATAACTAAGATACTCCTCAAGGTCCTACAAGAAAGAATTCAACATAAAATAGATGAGGAAGTAGCTGAAGAACAATTTGGGTTCCGCAAAAACAGCGGCACCAGAGAAGCAATTATCTGTTTGAGGATGTTAATTGAAAAATATATAGAAGTTCAAAAAAGTATATATGTTTGTTTTATAGACTAGAATAAAGCTTTTGATAGAGTACAACATGAACGACTAATTACGTGCCTTCAAGATATAGGAGTAGACGGAAAAGACATCAGACCTATTAGTAACTTGTACTAGGAACAAGTGGCGTCTATTAGATGCTGTAATAACTATTCGTCGCCTATAGAGATAAAAAGAGGAGTACGGCAGGGATGTGTACTGTCTCCAAGCCTCTTCAACCTATACACATAAAGCATTTTTAAACAAGTTCAAATGCCTGGACTCAACATCAATTGAAGAATCATAAACAATCTTAGATATGCTGTCGATAGCGTGTTACTAGCAGAAAGTGAGCAAGAGTTGCAAGACCTAGTGGAAGAAGTAAACAGGCACAGTGCAGAATGTGGCTTAGATATTAACATCCAAAAAACAAAAACTATGATAATTAGCAGTGAAAAGGAAAGGTCATCAATGAACATCACAGTAAACGGGCAGATACTAGAACAAGTAACAAGTTTCTCTTATCTTAGACATATAATAACAGATGATGGCAGAAGTGAAATGGAAATCAAAAAGATAATCATCATCATCAAGTGCACTGCCAGCTGGCGTAGGCGTTCATGGCTCTCCACAGATCTCGGTCTTTGGTTTTCTGGATCAACTCTGCTGCTGATATGCCACCGTCTCAATCCATCCAGCATCATTTCTCTTGGTCTGCCTCTGCCTCTCTTCCCCTCGATCTTTCAAGTTGTAACGATGTTCTCCAATGCTTCTCTTCTCATTACATGACAGCAGAAATCTGTTTGTGTCTCTTATTGTTGCATATAGTGTTCTAGTTTTATTAGCCTGTTTCAGGCAGTTGTTGTTAGTTACTCTGGCAGACCAAGGAATTCGCAACATTCGTCTCAGGAACCACATCTCTGTTGCTTCTAATTTCTTCTTAATTTGTTCATTTACATTCCAAGATTCACTGCCATACAGCAAAACTGGTTCTATATAGCATTTCAGCACTCTCTTTCTTACATTCAGTGATAGTGACTTATTGCATAAGATACTCTTCATTTTCTGAAATACGGCTTTTGCTTGCCCTATTCTGCTCTTAATCTATGTTGTACATCTTCCATCTGATGTTATAAATGTCCCTAGGTATCTAAAATTATCCACTTGGCTACGAATTTTTCCTTCTATTTCTATGTCACATTTTGGTATCACCATTTTTTTTTGATATCACCATTGTTACTGTTTTCTTGATATTCAAGGAGAGTCCTTTCCTTGCACTCTCTGTTACTACAGTGTCCAACAATTGTTGTAGGTCTGTTGATTTATCCGCCACCAATACTGTGTCATCTGCATAGCGTATATTATTTATATTATAACCTCCAACTAGTATTCCTGGCATCTCTTTGATCTCTCTCATTATTACTTCGCCATATAGGGAGAAGAGATCTGGTGACAAGACACACCCCTGTGGGTACTCCTAACTTTATGTTTTCGTAACTACCCTCTTTATTTCCCATTTTAATTGCTGCTACTTGGTTCCAGTAAATATTGTTTATTATTCTTAAATCTTTCCCATCAATGTTGATATCTTCCAACATTTTAATCAGTTCATCATGTTTTACTTTATCAAATGCCTTAGTATAATCTATGAAGCATAAATATATGTCTTTCTGTTTCTCTGTTGACCTTTCTATTAGTGTCCGTAATGTATATATTGCATTGTTTGTGCCCTTTCCCTCCACAAATCCATACTGTTCTTCACTAATTTTCATTTTTATTTTCTTTCCGGTTCTTTTCATTATGATTATGAGTAGAAGCTTAGTGATATGGTTTATGAGGTTAATTGTATGAAAATCCTCACATTCAATTGCTCCTGGTCTGTTTGGTATAGCTATAAATACATATTTCAGCATATCACTGGGTACATATCCACTGCTATAAATATCATTTAACATTTTGGTTAATATATCTACTCCAAATTCCCCCAATAGTTCTAATTCTTCTACTGTGATTTCATCTGGTCCAGCTGTTTTTCCTTTCTTCATATATCTCATAGCGTCAGCGACTTCTTCTTTTAGAATAGGTGGACCTTCTAAGTTACTCTATTATGTTAATTCTTCCCTTTCCCCATCATATAATTCTCTTATATACTCATTCCACCTCTTCATTATAGCACCTTCCTCCAATAATATCTGTCCTGTTTTTTTATTTCAAACACCCTGTATTTATTCTTATGTTTCTTCCCGTGAGCTCACTGATTTGTCTGTGCATATTTTTTTTTATCTTTAATGGCATTTAATTCAATTTTTTGCACTGCTCATTAAACCAACTTTCTTTTGCCTTCGCATATTTATCTTTTATTTCTTGATTTATCTTAGCATATTCTTGTTTGTCATTTTTACTCTGTTCTCTTTTGTCCATCAGCATTAAGAGTTCTTCATTCATCCATTTTTTGTTTTAGCTATTTGACTTCTTTCCGGTAATATTTCTTTGCTAGTTTGATGAATGGAGTCCCTTAACATTTCCCATTGTTCATTTATACTCTGTATTTTAGCTATTACATTGTATCTATTTTTCACAGTCACTCTGTATTGTTCTTGAATTTCTTTATCTACTTTCAGAACCTCTTTATTAAGTCTCATGTTCCTAACCATTTTTTCCCCTCTCTTTAATCTTACTTTTATTTGTCCACATAGTGAGAGAATAGGAATGGCCAAAAATGCTTTCAACGGCATGAAATCAGTATTAACATCTATAGAGATTACTAACGCATTAAAAATGAGAATTGTCAAATGCTACGTATATTCAACGCTACTGTATGGCGCGGAAGCCTGGACATTGAACAAGCAACTAGAAAGTCGCATAGAAGCCCTGGAGATGTGGATATACAGACGAATAGGTCGTATTTCATGGAAACAAAAACAATAAAATGCAGAGATCCAAGAAAAACTAGAATGAAGAAAGGAGGAGACAAGTGAAATATTTTGGCCACGTTAAAAGACATGATACTCTTATAAAAATCATACTGGAAGGCAAGGTTGAGGGCAAGCGAGCAAGAGGTAGACAACGGTACAAGTAAATGGGAGGATAACATCAAGAGATGGACGAACATCATCCTGACAGAATGTACAGTCAAGGCGACAGACACACTGTGTTGGAGATCAATTGCAGCCAACCTTCATGGCGGAGACGGCACCTGATTGATTGATTGATTGATCCTCAACAACGGCAGCTGGTAGACTGTTCGCAGCCCTTTTAGTTGTTACATACAGCCCTCTTGGAGAGTTGAGATGTAGCCTATGCTCTTGTAGTAGATGTTCCCGATCAACTATTCCAGAATGTTCACAATACAAACGTCTCTCTTTTACGCACGTTAAATGGTATTGGGTATATTGTGCTACACCCATATTTCTATAGACCTAGCGGCACTCTATGGGTGCTGTCAATATCACAACAATCGCCTCGGCTTCCCGAGACACTTCCTGGCATCAAGTTTAGGCTGGGTCAGTTGTAACCCATGTTCATTTTTAAATACAACACAGACAGAAGAAAATCTAAACATATAACATATAGCACATAAATATCACATACAACACAGAATGAAGCAGATCTAAATATGTAACATGTAGCATATAAATACCAAATACAACACATAATGAATCAAATTTAAACATCCAATATACAGCACATAAATATCAAATACAACACAAAATGAAGCAAAACTAAACATATAATATGTAGTATATCAATATTAAATACAACACGAAATGAAGCTAAATTAAACATATAATATGTAGCACATAAATATCAAATTCAACACAGCAGGAAGCAAATGTAAGCATGTAACATGTAGCATATCAGTATCAAATACGGGACGCAGAGGTGTTTCCAAGGCACCAGGGCCGGGTTATATACTGGCCAAGACCTATTGACGCGTCCTCGTCGAGCGTCCTGGGCAACAGGTCCCTTCGGGGTCCTGGCTAAGGTCAGTAGGCGAAGAACCACCAGTCTGCACACCAATAAGCCAGACATGGGACAACGGATACTCACGCAAACCTCAGGTCCTGTATGACATCACACTGATGTTGGACAACAGGATGCCTTCATCCGACATACAGGACTTCGCGTTGGAGCTCAAGCCAACGAACACAAGCAAGCAAGCAAGCAAGTATCAAATACAAAATCTCTGACACTTATTTCTTTGCATATCTGAAGCTTCTCTCTTACATTTTACGCTACCGTGTTAGGGTGGATTGCCTTTAACATTTAAGCATAATTTATGCAAAAAAGCAATCACGCATGCAAGTAGAGCAATGGCATACTTCATCATCATCATCATCATGTGCCATACCGGTAAGCGTGGGCGGTCATGTCTCGCCATCTCACTCGATCACCAGAGTCGTGGATCACCTCAGTGTTCCAGTCTCTACCACGCCACATGGTCAAGCCATCTAGGTATTTATTTCTCTGCCTTCCTCTTGCTCTTTTCCCCATCAGTTTTGCCAGTTGTCACCAAGTTCTCAAATTTATATCTTCTCATAACGTGACCAAATAATATTGACTGTCTACTTACTTGGAATACTTACAGCTGCTTATATTTTCAAAAGCTTAAATAGCATGTAGAATATTGTACAATTCTTGTATAATTAATGCTATAGGGCGTTGTCTGTGTATGATAAAATAGTTTAAGGCACTTAGAAGTTCGAAAAAGTCAAATGTTTCCTGGTCCCGTGTGGCTAAACTCCGACCTTTGTCCGTTCTAGTTTCTGCATTTCCTACAAAAAGAGCAAATATTAAAACGATTTTGTTGCGTTCACAATGCAGCCCTAACAAGGCATTTTTTTTTTTTGCGTATCCTTTACAGGACATCGCTGTCAACATCAGCATCTTTCAGCTAATTGTTGTTTGCTTGGCAAGATTACGCTCAGTAGTTTGCCATTGCTTTCTGAGCGGCCGGCTCAATTATCCCGAAAGTCACCAGGGCCGACAGAACCGCTTCCAATTCTCTCTCTCTGCGAGACCCTGCGTGGATAAACGGGATTACGGAGAAAGTCGTGTAACCCCTCCACCAGAGAGACCGGAAACTAGGCATACCATACAGAAACTATCATTTCTAACATAAGCTCATCTGTATAAGCGCATAAAGGCAGTTTGTGTGCTTTATTCTCAAGACCTTTTTAAATATATTAACATAATTTCAACCCCTTTAATTCATCACCACCACGTTGCGCGGGGGTTTAACGAGTTGGTATGGGAGCCGGTCGATCAGAAAGCTTTGCAAACTACTGAACGTAAAACATGCCAAGACATCAACAACAGCAGTAAAATGCCGGTGTTAACAGCGATATCCTTTTTAAAACAAAACAGGATATGCACAAACAAACAAACAAATTCATCACCATCATCTTCCACTTTTACCGTCAAGCGTCGTGGGGAGGAATAGTTGACGTTCCAGCCTCAGACACGTGAAACTGGTTAGTATCATTTCGTGTGATTGTATAACAGATCACAATGATTGTACAAAATGCTACAATGATTGTACAAAGAGCTACAATGTCTAGTACCCAGCTGGATCTTAAATTAAACTCCAGGAATTACCTTTTTGAAAGGGAATTTATAGCGCGGCATGGACGAGACAGGAACACGGAGCTGATCCACGACTCTGGTGATCGAGTGAAATGGCGAGTCATGACCGCCAACGCTTTCCGGCATGGCACATAATTGATTGATTGATTGAGAGACGTCTAACGCGTTCGAGCTCAAACTTCTTCTTCTTCTTCTTCTTCAGCGTTCCGAGCCATTGAGGTTCTTTGCTGCAAATACAATCCTTCTCCATTCGTCTCTCTGGAGGACCTTCTCTTGCCAGTCGTTGATTCCAAGTGCTTGCAGGTCTGTACATGTATTATCTCTCCACCGCCTTCTTGGTCTACCTCGGGGTCTACGGTCATTTATTTCCTGAGTGTAAGCGAGTTTTGTTTCCCTATTATCTTCCATTCTTTCTATATGCCCCAGCCATTGTAGTCTATTAGCCTTCATGATACCAGTGATTAGCGGGGACTTAAACAGATCATAAATGTCTTTGTTACTTCTTCTTTTCCACTCTCCACTTTGTGTATCCCTAATGGGTCCAAAGATGCGTCTTAAAATTTTGTTCTCAAAGGTTTGTAACAAGGCTTCGTCTCCTTTCGTTGTACTCCAGGTTTCAGAGCCATACAGCACAACTGGTCTGATCAGTGTTTTGTATATTGTGATTTTGGTGTTACGAGATAGCGCCTTTGATTTTAGTAGATGTTGTAGTGCATAGTATATCTTATTTCCAGAGTTGATTCTAGTTTGTATTTCTTCCCTTATGATGTTGGAGCAGTTGAAGATCGTACCCAGGTATTTGTATGTTTCCGTTCTTTTAATGGTCATATTATCTATTTGTATGTGGCCAGAGTTTCTAGCCATTCCGTCTCTTGAAATTACCATATATTCTGTCTTATCTTGGTTGATAACCAGCCCAATCTGTTGGGCATTTTCCTTTAAGTGAGTCAATATTTCCAATGTCTTTTGTTCACTTTGCCCTATAATATCTATATCATCTGCATAACCAAGCAGCTTGGATGTTCCTCCAATATCACATTCCTCCTTTACCTTCCTTACAACTTTCTCTAGAGCCAGATTGAAGAGTAGCGGCGATAGTGCATCACCCTGTTTCAAGCCAGATGTTATTTGGAAGGGGTCTGATTCAAGCTCAAACTGTCTCTACTAATCGCGGCGGGGTGGGCTCATTCGATACCGTGAGCTGGACCAAAATGTTGACTTCTCGTCCTAAACTTGGGGATGTAAATTACAAGTACCTCAGAAGTTGGAATGCGCTCACCTGATGAAAAGGGGACACAGGTAATAAGGAAAGCTATCACTCACGCAAAATCAGTCCAGTTCACTCACAACCAGAAGTAGAAACAGCAGCAGCAGCAGCTACTACTACTACTACTACTACTACTACTACTACTACTACTACTACTACTACTACTACTACTACTACTACTACTACTACTGCTACTACTACTACTACTACTACTACTACTGCTGCTGCTGCTGCTGCTGCTGCTGCTGCTGCTGCTGCTGCTGCTGCTGCTGCTGCTGCTGCTGCTGCTGCTGCTGCTGCTGCTGCTGCTGCTGCTGCTGCTACTGCTACTGCTACTGCTACTGCTACTGCTACTGCTACTGCTACTGCTACTGCTAGTGCTAGTGCTAGTGCTAGTGCTAGTGCTAGTGCTAGTGCTAGTGCTAGTGCTAGTGCTAGTGCTAGTGCTAGTGCTAGTGCTAGTGCTACTGCTACTGCTACTGCTACTGCTACTGCTACTGCTAGTGCTAGTGCTAGTGCTAGTGCTAGTGCTAGTGCTAGTGCTAGTGCTAGTGCTAGTGCTAGTGCTAGTGCTAGTGCTACTGCTACTGCTAGTGCTAGTGCTAGTGCTACTGCTACTGCTACTGCTACTGCTACTGCTACTGCTACTGCTACTGCTACTGCTACTGCTACTGCTACTGCTACTGCTACTGCTACTGCTACTGCTACTGCTACTGCTACTGCTACTGCTACTGCTACTGCTACTGCTACTGCTACTGCTACTGCTACTGCTACTGCTACTGCTACTGCTACTGCTACTGCTACTGCTACTGCTACTGCTACTGCTACTGCTACTGCTACTGCTACTGCTACTGCTACTACTACTGCTACTACTACTACTACTACTACTACTACTACTACTACTACTACTACTACTACTACTACTACTACTACTACTACTACTACTATTAGTACTAATAATCGTTGATGCAGCAGCCGCAGCAACAGCAGAGTTGTTGTAGTAGTAGTAGTAGTAGTAGTAGTAGTAGTAGTAGTAGTAGTAGTAGTAGTAGTAGCAGTAGCAGCAGCAGCAGCAGCAGCAGCAGTAGAAGTAGTAGTAGTAGTAGTAGTAGTAGTAGTAGTAGTAGTAGTAGTAGTAGTAGTAGTAGTAGTAGTAGTAGTAGTAGTAGTAGTAGTAGTAGTAGTAGTAGTAGCAGCAGTGTATCTAGACTACACTCAATTTCAAAGCTAGCGAAGACAAACATTAATAGTTAATTATAAGGAGCGTTCATTTGAAATGCGTTCGTGCCGCACCGCGCGTAACTGGGAACGTTCAACATGATAATGTTATTGTCATGTGATAAGTACTGACCAATGAATAAAATAGCACGTGATTATAGTCCCATGATGCATAGGTTCTGTTTCTGACCGTTGGGAAAATATTCGGGTTGATCCAAAATCCGTCCAAAGAAACTCAAAGAACGAGGATTCAGTTTCTTTCATTTGAAAGATGTCGACCAGTGGACATTCATCGTAGAATGCAAGCAGCAGACGGTAGCAAATGCGTGTCGAAGACAACAGTGACAGACTGGGCACGAATGTTTCGGAAATGACATCAGTTCACGACAGATCTTCGACGGCTGGGTCAAGCGCATATTGTTGCAGTGGAAAAATAAACATCGCCAAAATCGATGCAGCACTACAGTTAAACCGTTGTTGAAGCATACGTTCGCTAGCTAAATAATTTATATGTCAATTGGGACAATTCAAAAGGTCGTTCGTAAGAAACTGCAATATCGGAAAGTGTGTTCACAGTGCGTACCACGGATGTTGACCGACCACCAAAAAGAGCAACGCATGGGATAGTGTTTGAACCACTTGCTGCATACAGAGTCGAGGGTGATGCATTTCTTTTCCGCATAGTGGCAGGCGATGAATAATGATGTCATCAAAAAATTCAAGTTACAGGTTTCGACTGGTAACGTTATACTGAGCGCATTTTTTTTTACCATGAAGGGCTATTGTTGGCCGACTTTAAAGAACCCAGTGTCATCATCAACTCTACCCACTATTTCCAAACACTAGACAAGCTGCAAACAGCCATCAAGAATAAACGATCCGGCATGCTTTCTCGCGGTGTGATTTTGTTGCACAATAATGCTCGTCCACATGTCACAAAGATTGTGCAGGAAGCATTAGCTTGGAAGAAGTGGGAAATTCTGCAACATTCAACCCATAGTCTTGATTTGTCACCATGTGATTTTCATTTGTTCGGACCAAAAAAAAGCTCTGTATTTATGTATCAGAACTAAATCAGAACAGCTATTGGTAAATATAATGTTTATCTACTAGAGAAGCCAGTATTTGAGTGTTAGGTTTTCCTGGCTTTTCTAGTTATAACATACATGTTTGTTGTACCTTACATTTTAAACCGTACTATACAATGTCTGGGTTTCATACATATCTTTGTTTTACTATACATGTGTGATGTGGCATATACATGTTGTTGCACCATAAATTCCTGTCCTATTGGTTGAAATTGTACAGGTTAATCAAGAACATTCGATGCTGTTTCTAGTTTACTAGATTGCAGCTGTTGTTGTTGTTGTTGTTGTTGTTGTTGTTGTTGTTGTTGTTGTTGTTGTTGTAGCCCAGTTGTTTAATCCATTGACTGCGTTGAAATACGTCTTTGTGCGACCTCTGCTCAGATCGCTGGAATATCTTCTTTCCTTTTACTTTCCGCGTTCTTGTTTGACCAGGGGACTGTGAGAGGTTTAATTTATTTATTTATATTTTATTTTTGTTTTGTTTTCCCCAATCCTCTACTCCTTGGCCCGAATACAGTCAGCTTTGGGCTCCCTATACAACACTATTGTATTTTCAAATTGGTTCAGGCAGGCAGGCAGGTGGGCAGGCAGGCAGGCAAACAGGCAGGTAAGCAGGCAGGCGGGCAGGCGGGCGGGCAGGACGGCAAACAGGCTTGTAGGCAAACAGACAGACAGACAGACAGACAGACAGACAGGCAGGCAGGCAGGCAGGCAGGCAGGCAAGCATACAGGCAGACAGAGAGGAGGGGGGAGGGAGAACGGTGTCTTTTCAAATTTGGCACCTAACGACCAGACGTGTTGTCTTACAATGAGTTGCCGTGTTATGGGTACCACTAGATCAACACTGAACGAATAAATCAATGAAAGAGAAATCAATGAATGAATGAATCAGTGAAGGAATGAATGAATCTATTAAGGAATAAAACAAATATTAATCAATAAACGAATAGATGATTAGATGAAGAAATGAATGAATTACTGCACGAAGGAGATAATCAATGAAGGAAGGAAGAAAACCAAAGGCAGTTTAAATATAATGCTGATTTAATATATTCTTTTTAATCAACCAGAAAAGACAATCACAGCAGCGTTGTATGGTAACACAAAGTGATACACTAATCAAGTTGAGACCTTGTGGAACACATGGGTCAAACTCAGGGCCCGCAAGCCACATCCGGCCAGCCGTACAATCATATCAGACCCGGGAGGTCTCTTCCGACGTACACATATATTCAGCCCAAGAGATAATTTTAGGCAAAAATATTTTTGTTTATGGTCACGATTTAAAGTAAGCGAAAATAAATGTTGTGTAGTGAGTTACACCGTTCTCTGTGGCTAAGGGCTTGCGAATGCGGTTTGTGAGCCAGTATACCCGGGTTCGAAACACAGCAGTGCTGATTTTTTTTCGAAAAAGGTATTGGAGCCGGTCGTTCAGAAAGCAATGGCAAACTAATGAACGTAAAATCTGCCCAGGAATCTCGAACAGCGAAAATGCTGGGGTTGACTGCTACATCCTGCAAAGGACATGCAACTTAATTAAAAATTAGTGAGTTTGAGTTCGTCGTTATAGTTACCTAGAAACGTGCAGATGCTCTTTTTGGATTGGCGCATAAAAAAATGAAAGTAGTGTAATTCCCGGATATTGCATAACCTTTTCCCATTACGGCTAACCTGATATCAATCAAGCGTCTGTCGGTATATCGGTAGATGCACAATCTTTTAAAATCAAAGCTAGCCTTTAAAATGGCCAAGAGAAAAATTGATTATGAAAACAGAGCCTCTCAAAGCGGCTGGGAGGCTGAATATATGTTTATGATATTGGCGGTAAACCTGTGTGTCTAATTTATGGAGATAATGTGGCTGTGATCAAAGAATCTAATCTGAGACGGCACTACAAGACTAAACATAAAGACAAGATAAACAGCCTGAATGCAGAGCAGAAGCAACAGAATGTAAAAGAATTTCAGAGGCATCTAACATCACAGCAGTTGTTTTTGGGTAAAGCAAAATCACAAACTTATGCTGCAGTCAAAGCAAGTGTTATTGTGTCAGAGGCGATTTCAAACTCAGGCCGACCATTTACAGAAGGGGAGTTTCTGAAGCGCCGCATGATGAAAGCGTGTGACATTTTGTGTTCAGACAAAAAGCAGATGTTTGCAAAGGTAAGTCTTAGCAGAAATACAGTTGTTGATCGGGTTTGTGAGATGGGCACTGATGTGAAAACACAGCTGATTGAAAAAGGCAAATACTTTGTTGCATTCTCTCTTGCTGTCGAAGAAAGTAATTACCCGACTGATACTGCACTACTCGCCATCTTCATCCGTGGAGTGGACTCCAGTTTGAATTTTACAGAAGGAATATTGGACATGAAATCCATGCACAGGAAAAGACATTTTTGACAACGTATGTCAAAGTTTAACCAACATAAACCTGCCTTGGGACAAACTCGTTGGACCGACAACAGAGGGAGCACAGGCATGTGGCGAAAAAAGTGGACAGTTGGAAGGATGTGGTTACATTATCACTGATATGCATGATGCAGTGAAGGCATTTCAAGTGAAGCTGCGCTTATGGTAGTCACAAATGCACCGATGCAACCTGCCTCACTTGTCTTGTTACCAGGCAATGTTAAACCAAGTAAACACTATGATATTTCCAATTGCAGACTTTGCTGAAAAATTTAGCTTACTTCGAGCCGAGTTTGCATGGCGCTTTAGTGGCTTTGAAACACAGAAAAGTAATTTCGACCTGTTTCGTAATCCATTTGCCTTAGATGTGGAAACTGCACGTGTAAATTTGCAGATGGAGTTAACAGAGCTGCAGTGTAATAGGACACTAAAGGCAAAGTACGACACTGTGGGGCGTGCACAGTTCACTCGTTTAATTCCTGAAGAGATGCCTCGGCTTCATCTACATGCTGCTCGAACCTTGAGCATGTTTGGTAGCACATATTTGTGTGAGCAGCTGTTTTCTGTGATGAAGATTAACAAAACATCACAGAGGAGTCGTCTCACTAATGAACACTTGCAGTCATCATGAGAATCTCAATGACACAAAACATTACTCCCAACATAAACAAGCCTGTATCCAAGAAAAGATGTCAAACATCGTGCTGTGACAAATTAGCATAAAAGTGAAAATATGTATACCAATGAAGTTTTATTATTAAAACTTTGTTTCTGTTTTAATTTACTTTAATGTTTAAAACATGTTTAATTTTCGGCTTATTGAATGTGCATCTCGTCCGGTCAGCAACCTTACGTGTGATTTGAGGTTTGTCCCGCTGAGCGATTGAGTTTGACACCCCTGTTGTAGAACATAAACTCATCACATTATTTACTACACCTCACACATGCCACTATCATCTGTGCAAGGTCTAGAAAATAGAGTTTGCATTCGCTGTTTTATCTTCACCATTTATGTCTACCCTCTTTGTTGTATATGTTAATGAAATGTAAGCAGGGTGAGGATTGGGTGTCAATGTTAAAGACTTGTTTATGCTATTGAGTGCATGTTAAATATGTCAAAACTTCTGTGGTTGTTTCTGTATTGTTTCTGGGCAGAACAGGCTGGACACACACACACACACACACAAACAAAAACAAAACAACACTGTAGTAGATCCTCCTCCTGGAACGTCAAGCATTCTCTGCTCTCATTGTCAAAGAACATTTCGATCCATAATAGGCCTTATCAGCCATCTTAGAACTCACGGCTCCATAATTCCAATTCCATGAAGTGAATGGTCATCATCATTCTTGATGGATAAACAACATAACAAAAATTGTTTGACAACACTGTGTCATAGTCACTATATATATACACACACACACACACACACACACACACACACACACACACACACATATATATATATATATATATATATATATATATTGACATTCGTATGTTGCAGATAACATAAATTGTTCGATATTCGTGTTTTAGAGATTGAAAACTGGCATTCGTGTGTTACAGACATGTTTTTGGTTGTCCCTGAACCCATGAGCAGACTATAAGCCAGCGTGAAAGATAATACAGAAGATATGACAAGCGTATGAAAGAAATAATAGATTGTTAGAGGTAATACGACAGTTTTGACGGTTTTGAAGGTTTTGACGGCTTTGATGTGTTAAAGATAATATACATTGTTTGGCATTCTTATCTTAGAGATAATATAACTTGTTAGACGTTAATATGTTACAGATAATATAGATTGTTTGGCATTCATGTGTCAGAGATTATATAGTCTGTTTGGTATACATACGTTAGAGCAAACATAGATTGTTGGCATGCGTGTGAAAGAAATAATATATATTGTATGGCATGCGTCCTTTAGAGATAGTTGATACTCTTATAGCATTCATGTGTGAGAAATAATATAGATTGCTTACATATGCGAGCTAGAGATAATATTGCTTGTCCAATATACTTGTGTGAGAGATACTAGAGAATGTTAGATATTCATTTCATACAGATAGTATAGATTGTGGGGCATTGGCGTGATAGAGATATTATATATGGTTTGATAGTACCCTGTTAGAGATCATAGAGATTATGTTCATTATTTGACATTGATCTGTTAGAAATATTATAGATTGTTTGGCATTTGTGTGTTAGATATTGTACAGATTGTGTGACATGTGTATGTTATACATAAAATAGCTTATGTGCATGCATGTCTTGGAGCTAACGTAGACTGTTTTGACATTACTGCGTGTAAGATAATACAGATTGTTCACTATGTGAGTGTGAGAGGTAATACAGATTGTTTGGCATATATATGAGTATGTTGATAAGCATGTTTTAGTGTTTTAGAGTATGTGTTGATTGTCTGACAATATGTTAGAGACAATTTAGAATGTTTAACATTCGTGTGTAAAACTGAATATAGATTATTTGTTACACGAGTGATATCATGAAGTGTTTGCATTACATGCAGATCGGAAAAACTCAGCCTAAATGTCGTATAGTTCAGACAGTTATCACGATTACTATATGTCCGGCAACTGCAGATACCAGCGCCGTCTATAGGATCCTCAGTTAAAGCTCTCTCTCTGGGCCGCTCTCATGGCATCTACCGAATTAGTCCACACAATCTGAGGGGAAAACAATAAGATATGAATATCACTCGCGATAGTTCTGTGGTTAGTCTGAGCTGTCTGTCTGCATTAGGTCATGTGTTCAAATCTCTGTCAAGGCGTAGATGTTTCTTTATTATTGACCTTTGATCCCCTATCGATCAAGTTAAACTGGTGTCAGGGAATTTCTTAAGGAACAGGGGGTGGGCTGGTGTGATATAGATAACACCACTTACCGATTACTGAAATAATTTTATTTGTGAGATCAGAATATACGCGATGTGTTTATAATAATACTTATCTTTGACACATCAGTCAGGGGCTACGAAGAGAGAGTGAGGAGGAGCAGGCGAGGAAATGGTGTGAGAAGAAGACATAGAAATAGTAGGGCAGGCGCCAGGATAACAAGACGAAAAGTGGAGATACTAGGTTTCAACTATGTAAGAGTGGGATACTGGAACTGTCGTAGTGCCAGGCAGAGAGGTCATGTACTGGAGAGGCTAATATATGAGTTTGATGTCCTCATGCTCCAGGAGTTAAATGCAGACAAATGCCATTGCCCTGGGTACGTCAGTTATATAAACCCTACTGGGCAGAAGAGACATGGGCAAGGTCTGCTGGTGAAGAAAGGAGTGAAGCATGTGGTACTTGACTTCAGCCAGTGGAATCATAGTGCAAGAGAGGTCCTAGGTATTCAAATGGAGATTGATGGCTTAAGTTGGACCATCATAAATGTATGTGCCACAGTGGACTGTTTTGTCAGAAAGGAACAATGGAACTGGCTTAAGGAATTAGAGCAATTACCAGGTGATAGGCTACTCATATGTGGAGACTTCAGTGCGAGGAACAGAGATTGGGACAGTAGTGGAGAAAACCGACAAGGAATTGCCCTTCCGGATGCCATGGTGGACTCCGGTGTGGTCTGCATAAATGATGGTAGGCCGACTAGAATGGCAATGAGGCCTTGCGGTGCAGACACTGCTGTTGACTTGGCACTTGTCTCCCAGTCATTGGTCCTTGATGTAAAGTGGACTGTTTTGAATGACCATGGGAGTGATAACATGTCATGCTCAGTCCTGATCTCTAAATCCATGAAAGTTAAGGCTGGGAGAGTGCGCAAGACCTTCTGGTATGAGTGGACCGACAGCCTTCTTAGACGCCTCAGACATGGGGCATGCAACAGTACTGTTAAAACTCCTTTTTTGCATCCCCCATGGTGGACCCCAGAAGTAGACCATGCTTGGAAAGCAAAGAGAGCTGCAGTGAAGCAGCTAGGAAAAGTGCGACAGACACCCGGAAACTCACGAGAGGACGTGGACACAGCGGAAAATGTCAAGAAAGACAAGGTGGGGGCTTTCAAGTGCTGTGCTGCAGAGGCCAAGAAAATAAAATGAGAATGTTTAATGAAGTAGACTGGAGATGATAAAACACTGTGAAAATTCTGGAAACTGCACAGACAAATGCAAAGAAAAGATTGGCCTATGACAGTGGGAACAATTTATAGAGAGGATGATGTGTGCCTGACAACAGACAAAGAGAAAGGGGAGGCGTTTCTGCAGAGATTTTTAGAGCAGACCAATCATAATGATGCGGATACCAGGGATGCAGTTAGAGAGGTACAATGGAGAATATGTATTATGAAGATATCATACGGGTTGAGGATGTTAAACATATTTTGAAAAAGGCAAAAGACACGGCACCAGGGCCCAATGGTGTTAGGTATGGCCACATGACGGTTTTGAGCGATGTAGACCTGAAGGAGATGACCGACTGCTTGAACCAGAGCTTTAGGACAGCATCAGTACCGCAGGATTGGTCACATAGCTATCTCATCCTTCTCCCAAAAAAATTCCAGGATCATTAAAAGCTTAGCGGCTTTAGGATCATCACCCTTCAAAATACATTTAGGAAGGTTTTAGAGAAGATAGTCGCTGTCAAGCTGCAAGAGTTATTGGAAAAGGGGAAGCTTCTTCTATTAGGCCTGGGGAGCTACAGGCCAGGAAACGATACCTGGTCAAATGCAGCCAGTTTTGCCTTTAACGTTTATGAGGGGTCCAGAGTAGATAGGATACGATGGCGGCAGCGCTTGATCTCGAGGATGCGTGCAACCGAGCTCGCTATGATATTTTGATGACCGCACTGATGGAGAAGGGGGTAATTCCCTGGTTGGTGAACTGGACTGCATTCTCGTCGGGTTGCTCTCCGTCTGTGTGCATGGACCTCATAGCCACATACTTTAACCCCGGGACTGCCACTGGGATCTGCAATCTCACCGGTGCTCTTTAACGTGTACACGAGCAAGATTGCAAACCTAGAAGCACCAGTGGTTGGAAGGATACTAACATTTGCAGATGATATTCTTGCATATAGAGAGCAAACAGCCCAGGAGCTACAGGATACAGTAGACAAAGTGATTGACAGTTGCACTGAAATGAGTGCTGTCATCCACCCGGAAAAGGCAGCTGTTTTGTGATGCTCTCTGGGAAACAGGATTACGAGAACTGATGTCCCACGCCTCACGATAGACGGTAGAAGCGTCAAGAGAGAGAACAAACTGAAGTATCTGGGAATTACATTTGACAGGAGCCTGTCCTTCAAGGACCATGTGGAGTCGGGTGTGGACAGGCAAGCTTCGTGCAGAGTGGCTTGCTTCGCTTCGGAAGACACGGGTGACAAGCGTCGTCAGGATCTTTTTTTCCGGGACATGCTGGTGTGCAGGCGGACCGATTGGCTGGTCTGCAGAACTTGGTGGAGTATTGGTGCATGATAAGGCAGACGTGGTTGAGGCCTTATGGGAGCACGTGTACACCTCGGAGGAGCAAATGGATCATCATGGTCTGGCAAAAATGCGACAGCGAGCGGTGATGAGGGGATCTGGCCGACGATCGACGCTCAGAGGAAAGGCGAGACGGACATATAATCAGATTGCTACTGGTGCTATTAGTGTTGGAACTCTTCGCTGCCTGCTGGGGATGGGGACGGAGCGCTTATGGGAATGTTCCTAATGCTGAGATGTCGGTTCCTAAATCAATCAATCAATCTTTGATATTAGACTCGAGCATGGGGATACCCGCAGGAGCAATCAACAATCAAACATTGAAAGTTCAATACTCATACCGAGTGAAGGGCGACCAAATATATAAAGCAAAGTATAAGAAACATGTTAGGTAACAGTACAAATCATATAAATAAAAGTACAACACGCATATGCATTAAAAGTTCTACACACATATACAAAGAAAGTCCAACACAAATCTGCAGATAAAGTTCAACATACATATTCCCTACACTCATATACATTGAAAGTGGTACACATATATACAGGGACATTTCAACACCCGTATACGGGGAAAGTGTTACACACATATACAGAGAAAGCTCAACACACGTACACAGAGAAAGTGCAGCACTCATATACAGGGAACGTTCTACACTCATATACAGAGAAATCTCAACACACATATACAGAGAAAATGTTACACACATATACAGAGACAGCTTAAAATCAACACACATATACAGGGAAAGTTCAACACACATATGCAGGGAAAGTGCAACACACATATACAGGCTAAGCTCAACACACATATGCAGGGAAAGTGCAACACGCATATACAGGGAAAGCTCAACACACATATGCAGGGAAAGAGCATTACACATATACAGGGAAAGCTCAACACACATATACAGGGAAAGCTCAACACTTATATACAGGGAAAGTTCAACACACATATACAGGGAAGGCTAAACACACGTACATAGAGAAAGTGCTAGTCACATATTGAGTCAAAGTGCTACACTCATATGCATGGAAATTTCAACACACGTATTCATTGTAAGTGCTACACACGCATATACAGGGATTGTTCAACAGTCATATATAGGGAAAGTGCTAAACACATATACAGGGAACGTTCAGCACACATACGCCGGGACAGGTCAACACTTATAAACCGGGGGAATTTCAACACTCATATACATTAAAAGCACAACATTGGTCTACAGTAAAAGTGCATCACACATAAACATCAGAAGTCCAACACTCATATGATTGAATGTATGTTATTTGTAATAGTCACACAATATTAAAACTAAAAGCACAACACTAAATTAATATCACATTTTAACACGCATACAGGTTGAAATACGACTTTTTTCCAAAGTTAATGTTCAACATTCAAGGAAATTACATCTAATAGTTATATATATATATATATATATATATATATATATATATATATATATATATATATATATATATATATATATATATATATATATATATATATTCGTCACGAATGTAAAGAAGAAGTGCGGCAATCATACAAAGTAAAAGTACAACACTAGTGCCACGATCCAAAATTAGCTATAACATAGTTAACGTAAGAAGCGATGGTGATGAAATATGATAACATTGCCAGAGAGAGTTACAACACATGTTATGGGATAAACAGTGGTCAAAACAACTCGCAGAAAGATGTTTAGACGAACGACGGTCAAATAAAATGCTACTATCACAAGGAGTCACGTGACAGGACGGAAAGTCGTAACGATAATATGGTCTTATACCGTGACAGGACGGAAAGTCGTAACGATAATATGGTCTTATACTTGTATCATTCGGCGGGGGACAGCTGATCTGGTAACGTCAAAGACGTCAGTTGAATACGATCAACAATATAATCTAACAAGAAAAGAGTTTGTCTGAAACAACAATTCAATTAGTTTCAAGTTTGACAGAAACGTAATCAGATTATACAGTGATCTCAGATGATCCTCGAAGCCCAACAGTTCGTTTGAAGTGAATGGTAGAGACTGATAACCTGTGTTCACGAAAGGCCAGCACCGTGTGTTAATTATTGTGTACTCTTACAGGAAGCAGACTAAGTTGTAAAAGTTTTCTATTTACTTGTTGAACTCGATCACTGACAGCGTTAGATGACAACAAGACCATGACCACAGGGGTCACACGAAAGTAGGAACGCCGGTGACAGACTGCCTAGCATGATACGATGTCGGGGAGTGTCACACAGTGAGTGGGGACCAGCCGTGTTCGGTTCTGGATCTGAATCACCGTGTGTTACCAATAAAGAATGTTTGGTGCACTGAAACTAGTATTTGTGTGAAGTAATTTGCTAGCTGTTATCTGCCAGACTGAAAAGTGTCCATGTTGTTGTACTGTGATAACGAGCCATCATTCAAACACTACCCAACAACGACATGGCCATCTTTCAAACACTACCCAACAACGACATGACAACTCACATAAAACAAACTTCAGTACTCATGAACAGTAAAAGTAAAACACTCACATGCAATAAAAGGTTAGCATGCATATTTGATGAAAGTACAGCACACATACAAAGTTAATGTATAATGTACACATACAGTACAAGTGAACGATTTATATAAATATAATCGTGCAATACATCCATCCATCATGTGCCATGCCGGTAAGCGTGGGCGGTCATGTTCTGCCATCTCACTCGATCACCAGAGAACGTGGATCAGCTCCGTGTTTCTGTCTCGACCATGCCACAAGGCCAAGCCATCCATGTACTTGCTTCTAGGTCTTCCCCTTGGTCTGTTCCCCTTGATCTTACCAGTTGTCACCAAATTCTCCAATCCATTTCTTCTCATAACATGCCCAAAACATTTTGACTATCTACGTCTAATTTTTCTAATCAATTTACGATCTTCATTTGTTTCTTGAAGGACTTGTTCATTGGTCTTTCTGGCTGTCCATGGTATTCTTTGCATTTTCCTCAGAAACCACATCTCTACAGCCATCAGATGTTTTTCAGCCTGACTGCTCATTGTCCACGCTTCACATCCATACAAAAGTACAGGTTCAATGTAGCATCTCAACACTCTTTTTCTCGTTTCAATTGACATCTTTTTATTGGTCAAAATGTTTTTCATCTTGCTAAAGGTTACTTTTGCCATGGCGATTCTTGTTCTAGTCTCTTCAAGG
Source organism: Cepaea hortensis (assembly GCA_963921405.1). Classification (NCBI taxonomy): domain Eukaryota; kingdom Metazoa; phylum Mollusca; class Gastropoda; order Stylommatophora; family Helicidae; genus Cepaea; species Cepaea hortensis. The sequence continues at coordinate 78,111,530 of OY992888.1, read as the reverse complement.
CATCTCCCATCAGATGTGCAATACACATATAAAATAAAAGTGCAAAGCTCTTGTAAAGTAAAACTACGTTAGCAATTCAACGTATAAGTCCAATACGGGAATACAATGAAAACACAACACTCCTATAAACTGACACTAAAACATTGTCCTTAAAGGTGAAAACATGCAACACTCATGAAGTCAGTGGTACGGCACATATAAAATCAAAGTACAACACTCATATAAAGTGAACATACAACACGAACATACAGTGAAAATACACCACTCATAACATGGCAAAGTACAACTCTTGTAAATATGAAAATACAACAATTATATAATGTCAAACAACGACACGATACAAAAGTACCATCTCCGCAGATTCACTATTACAGATGTCTTCTTCGCCTTTACAAGCCCCAAAACCAGCGGGGTGTGCACGGTTGTGATAGAAACTTCACATCTACGCACAGACATGTCTGTATGTCCCCAGGTCATGTTGCAGTACAGCATGTTCAGACTGATTGGAGCTAGGCCAAGTTTGGTCATGTTTCCCCGCATGTTGTGGGCATTTCATTGTCTATTTTGGTCAGGTTTCCCCTCAGGTTGTAGGCATTTCATGGTCAACAGAGCCCAGCCCAATGACCCACAGACAATAAGATACACACAACACCTACCCGTTTTCGTTACAAGTAAGATGCACATGATACATACCCGTTCTTGCTGCAAGTAAGATACACATGATACCTTCCCGTTATCATTACAAGTAAGATACACATGATACCTTCCCGTTATCATTACAAGTAAGATACACATGATACCTTCCCGTTATCATTACAAGTAAGATACACATGATACCTTCCCGTTATCTTTACAAGTAAGATACACATGATACCTTCCCGTTATCATTACAAGTAAGATACACATGATACCTTCCCGTTATCGTTACAAGTAAGATACACATGATACCTTCCCGTTATCATTACAAGTAAGATACACATGATAACTTCCCGTTATCTTTACAAGTAAGATACACGTGATATCTTCCCGTTCTAGTGACAAGAAAGATAAACATGATACCTTCCCGTTTTCGCGACAAGTAAGATACACAGTCTCCCTGGCCCAGGTGTTTACTGCTTTCGCCGTAAACCCGTATACTATCGTGAGTAAAGCAGCTGCGCTCGAAACGGCAGCGGTTCGAGCCGCTCTGGTAAGTTACGAGGGTATGTGAGCTGGGCGCTCAGAAATCAATGGAAGACTACTGAGCAGTACATCAAGAGCAGCTGAAAATGCAGATGTTGACCACAACGTCATGTAAGGGATATGCAACATTTTCAAAAACAAAAAAATAAGATACATATGATACCTACCTGTTTTCGTTTCAAGTAACTGGTAATTGTATCTAGGGCCAACTGTAATCTCCGTGCAGTTAAGGGTCTTACATCCCTCCTCGACGGAGCCTCCCAGGGCAATGCATGTGTTATTGTGTTTACACCCTGCAACATGAGAATAGTTTGATGTCATTTCGTCAGATATAATAATTGGCATTAAATGCCCCAATCCAGCCTCTATTTCTCTTGCGTCATTACATTACAAGACAGTATCATTCACTCGCTCAATTTCCTTCTTAGCATGTTCTGCGGATTTTTTTTTTTAATAGCACGATGCAGTGGTGTTTACTTTTGGCTCAGCTAGTTAGTTAGTTAGTTAGTTAGTTAGTTAGTTAGTTATTTAGTTAGTTAATTAGTTAGTTAGTTAGTTAGTTCATTAGTTAGTTAGTTAGTTAATTAATTAGTTAGTTAGTTAGTTAGTTAGTTAGTTAGTTATTTAGTTAGTTAATTAGTTAGTTAGTTAGTTAGTTCATTAGTTAGTTAGTTAGTTAATTAATTAGTTAGTTAGTTAGTTAATTAATTAGTTAGTTAATTAGTTAGTTAGTTAGTTAGTTAGTTAGATAGTCAGTTAGTTAGTTAGTTAGTTAGACAGTTGTCTTCATTGTCTGTCTAGTTCAGTGGTTCTCAACCGGTGGGGAATTCCCCCCCCCCCAACAGGGGGGAATTTTAGGGTTTTCAGGGGGGGGGGAGACTGAAGACCATTTCAAGATCACGTTAACACAAGAACCGATTACTTGATATTGTTTTTTCCCTTCATACTTTACAGTTATGTACGTCTCATCCTTCTAAAATTCATTTTATAAAGAAAAGAAGCAGCGGTTGCAGCAGGATATAACAATATGGATTGCAAAACAATTATTTTTATTTAGCTCCTACGAAAATAACAGGCATACTAAACACAGACGCAGTTTTCATACATTACGGTGGACTCCATACAGGTGCAAATGAGGTGAGAATTATCCAAAATCAGATACAATCAATAAATATATAGTAATGAAGTAATACAATACAAATTAAGTATTATAGGACACAGGTCAACTGACGTTTCGATTCTAATAAACTGTTTCAATGACAGGACAAGACAAACAGATACAAAATTGGGGAGAGGGGGGGGGGGGGGAGAGAACACACACACACACACACGCAAAATAAAATAAACACAACTTCTTTGTTGTCAAGAGGGCACAGAAATGGGGTTCAAACCGGTTTTGAAAGGCGCTCGTTTACTACAAAGTTTAAGTAAAATTCGGCTGCCAAAGTTCCAGCTAGTATGTGCGTGACCAAAGGTGTGTAAACCGTCCGATATGAATATATGCTCTGGATCAGCTGTTGCACTTCAAACTCAGTGCGGCCCGCTGCCCATTCTCTGCACCCACGATCCTCTTAGCACAGATGAATCCCAGAGAGTTTATTAATTGGCTATCAATTTTAATAATTTGGCTTTCCATTTTTTTTTCTTTTTTGGCGTTCGCTCGCTTTGAGCTCAAGCGTAGTCCATACACACTATTTATAGTGGTGATTTACATAATTATTTTAATAATTTCAAAGATGAAGAATGTCCTCATATATATGTTTTGTCAGTCGGGGTGAGATAAATAGTGTGTGAAAGCTATAATGAGCTAATCTTAATGTACATAAGCCAATTAGGGACAATTAACATCTAGTCAAACCAGATCGTTTACAAAATGAAGCTATGGGGGGGGGGGGGGTGATTTTTTGGATCCACAATGGGCACATCGATAGTGTGTATATAATACATCTTAGTTTTACCATCGGACATACTCAAGATTCTACAGGCCAAATCAAATCTAGGAGTGGCTACAGTCAAGGAACACCCCCTGCATGAAACCATGGGCACAGATAAGTTCCACAGTCTGACAAGAGGGTAATCATGGATGACCCGGGCAGGGGACTCAATTAGAAGTAAGTGTATGTTTAAGAATAATGTGAGGAGAACGGAGTGGATCAGAATGTCAGAGAAAATGTTAGACCAGTTCAGGGTCATAATCTCATTGCACTTGGATTGCAGGTATTGGCTGCAGCCATTGATTCGCGACAATCTGCGCACAGGCCATGTAATCATCTACACGGATGGCTCTGTGCTAAGAGGTAAAAGAAGTGCCTGGGAGTTCATCGCGAAGTTTACTGGTATGTGTTGTGTGCAGGAGTGACTCCATCTATCCATCATGTGCCATGCCGATAAGCGTGGGCGGTCATGTTTTGCCGTCTCACTTGATCAGCAGTGTCTTGTATCAGCTCCGTGTTTCTGTCTCGACCATGCCACTTGGCCAAGCCATCCAGGTATTTACTTCTTGGTCCTCCCCTTGGTCTCTTCCCGTCGATCTTGCCAGTTATCACCAAGTTTTCCAATTCATTTCTTCTCATACATGCCAAAAACAGATGACTGTCTACGTCTAAAGTCTCTAATCAGATGATGATCTTCATTTGTTTCTTGTAGCAATTGTTCATTGGTTTTTCTGTCTGTCCATGGTATTCTTTGCATTTTCCTCAGAAACCACATTTTCAAAGCCATCAACTGTTTTTCAGCTTGTCTGCTCATTGCCCACACTTTACAGCCATATAAAAGTACAACTTCTATGTAGCACTACAACACTCTTTTTCTCGTTTCAATTGATATCTTTTTATTGGTCAGTATGTTTTGCATCTTGTAAAAGGCTACCTTCGCAATGGCAATTCTTTGTCTGATCTCCTCAAGGCATCTCCCATCAGATGTTATGACAGGAGTGTCTGGCATTTGATATCACACTCTATAGTCTGAGAATGGATGTGGAAGCAGTCAATGCGGCGTCCCGCTGGCTGAAAGACAAGCAGCACACACGTACCGTGACTGTACCGAGCACTGAGCATACTGAGAAAGGTGAAGGCTGACGTGATTTGTGCAAAGTGGCATGCTTCATCTTGTATAATATCAAAGTAGATTGAGAACAAGAGAGAAGAGAGAGAGAGAGAGAGAGAGAGAGAGAGAGAGAGAGAGAGAGAGAGAGAGAGAGAGAGGGAGATAGAGAGCAATCGGAAGAGAGTACGAGCGAACGAATTTTATTTTCAAAGGGTTAGGTATTGGGGGGACATGCTATACTGACCTTCTACCCTTCTTATTGGAAGAGAGATTAAGAGAGAGGTAAGAGAATGAAAGAACGAGACAGAGAGAGAGAGAGAGAGAGAGAGAGAGAGAGAGAGAGAGAGAGAGAGAGAGAGGAGAGAGAGAACGGGGTAGAGAGATGTTATAACTACATAATCACAAATTACCTTGATGCTTCGACTGCTAAAGCGTCATGGAAGATTCGACAGATCTAATTCCCACATTAAAACCGAGTATGAACAAACACTACCAGGAATACCACAAACAATGCAGGTACTAAAACAAACAATGCAGGTAATAGAACAAACAATGCAGGTAATAGAACAAACACTACGGGTAATATAACAAACAATGCAGGTAACAAAACAAATAATGCAGGTATAGAACAAGAATGGTAAACAAGAATGATCCTATTAATCCACTGGCCCTACGCGTGTCAGTCTTTCCAAGCAAGGATACAGAATCAAATAAGTATATTTAATTAGTTTAATATTGTCATATTGTGTTTCATGTAGGCTTGTGTCGGTTTGTATTTGTTTGTCCTGTGCTGACGAAGGCTTTGGCCGCAACGTCCACTTTGTCTCTTGTAGTCGTGTTTTAGTAAAGCTCACAATCTACTTCTCATTTTTTTTTTGGTGGGATTCAGGTAATAGAACAAACAATGCAGGTAATAGAACAAGAACTATAAGTAATAGAACTAACATTACGGATAATCCATCCAGCATGTGCCATGCTGGAAAGCGGGAGTAGTCACGACTCACCACTTCACTCGATTACCAGAGTCGTGGATCAGCTCAGTGTTCCTGTCTCGACCATGCCACGTGGCCAAGCCATCCAGGTATTTATTTCTCGGTCTTCCCCTTGGTCTGTTCACTTCAATCTGACCAGTTGTCACCAAGTTCTCCAATTGATTTCTTCTAATAACATGTCCAAAAAATGATGACTGCCAACGTATAATTTCTCTAATCAATTAACGATTTTCATTTGTTTTCTGTAGTACTTGGTCCGTTTTTTTTCGGTTTTACTTGTAACAGAACACTATAAACTAACACAAAAAAAATGTAGCTTTACAGAACAGAATTAGGAAACATGTAGGACGTTGCGTCGACTACCCTTTATCAGCAAACAACTATATACACAAACCACAACATTTAAGCACGGAAAAGACCCTCCGATGAATACATTAAGGCATAAGAACGGGGTGAGACGATGGAGATTTTATAAAATGAGAACAATGAGGATAAAATGAAAATATGAAAGAAAGAAAAAAAGTTTATACTTATCTCAGAATCGCAGGTTGTACTACCGCCACGAATGCCACTTTTATACATAGCCAAGGGAGTCTGTGGGTCATGGACTCACTCATGCATTGTATGTATATCCACTGAGATTCCTTAAATTTGATTTAGATAACTATCACATCTCCGTTGATTCCAGTGTCCCGCATTACCTTACTGCCGCCCTTTGGTGTGTGTACCACATCCACTCATTTACCTGTGACTTTCAATGAACCGTTACCAACCACTACTCTGGTATCATCCCCTACCCCTCTCCCCATGACCCACAGACTCCCATGGCTATGTATAAAATGGGATAAAGATGACATTCCTGGCAGTAGTACAGTCTGGGACTCTACTATCAGTTGCAACATATTTTGCTTCATATTTGCATTTTCTTCTTATTGCTCTTATTGTTTCATTTTTTATTCGTCTCACCCCGTCTGTATGACTAAATGCGGAAGATCTTCTCGGTGACCGTAAGTTGTGTTTTGTGTATGTTGTGGTGAATTCTACTCGCCGCTACGTTCTGTATCTTTCGAACTTATATTCTGTAAAGCTACAGTACTTTGTGTAATTTTATATTCTTTACATCTCCACAGCTTTACCGCAGTTCACCAATTTTTTATTCATATGGTAATAGAACAAGCACTACATATACTAGAACAAACAATCCGTATAATAGAACATACACTACAGGTACTAGAACAAACATACAAGTAATAGAACAAACATTACATAAAACAGAACAAACATTGCGGGTAATAGGACAAGAATTAAATTAAATTGTTTGCATATCCTTTACAGGACATCGCTGTCAACATCAGCATCTTTCAGCTGATTGTTGATTTCTTGGCAAGATTACACTCAGTAGTTTGCCATTGCTTTCTGAGCGACCGGCTCACATACACCGTAAGTACCGGCGGGTTAGAACCGCTACCGATTCTCGCCGTCGTCGCGTTGCTTACGAGAGTATACGAGATTACGGAGAAAGTCGCGTAACCTCTAGACCAGGGGAGGCGGCAGGTCAAGAATTACAGTTTATAAAACGGGCACTACAGATAATTGAACAGACACTACAGGTAATTGAAAAAACTGGCTGAAATATTAGCTGTCTACCTTCTTTGATGATCTTATACTCTCCCTTAGAGCAGTGGAACTCGACACAATCAGAGACTCCAGGAATGGTGAAGTTTTCCCCATCTTGAAACATAGTTCTCCCTACACAGCATGTGTCTGGTTTGTGTAGAAATATGTCGTCACTATTAGCACAAGAAGACAATTGATGTAAGTCCATATCCAAGGACTATGTTACAACAGCGATTGCTCGGCAAGTAATTTTCTACATTTATTCTCACCCGTGTGTGTGTATGTATGCGTGTGTATGTGTACGCGCGTGCGTGTGCTTGCGTGTATATGTGTATACACAGACAAACCCCCTATCCAGCGAAATGCCATGCCTGAAGGAAATAAACTGCAGATAAGAAATCCATTAATAAACGTTTTGAGGCGCTGTGGTCATATGGTTCAAGCCACACGCGTAATAGACCGATTAGACCTCAAGGAATTATGTGGTAAACATAACGTCGCACGCGTTTACTTCCAGAGTTATTTCGTGGAACTCATTCTGAGAGCCCAGATCAATTATAAAGATTAATCTCGATGAGAATTCGAACCTATTATAACTGAGCCGGCTCAGAAACGTGGTGTAATTGCCGCAGCGTTATCACAGCTTCATATTTCTGTAGTAGAACCCGCCCATTTAATAATCCCAGCTCCTCCAGTAGTCCCCGCATATGTAGTAATCCCAGCTCATGTAATATTCAGCACCCATGTAGTAATTCCAGCTCCTGAAGTAGTCCCCACTCATGTAGTAATCCCAGCTCCTGCAGTAGTCCCAACCCATGTAGTAATCCCAGCCCCTGTAGTCGTCGCCACCCATGTGGTAATACAAGCTCATGTAGTGCTTGCTTGCTTGCTTGTGTTCGTTGGCTTGAGCTCCAGCGCGAAGTCCTGTATGTCGGATGAAGACATCCTGTTGTCCAACATCAGTGTGATGTCATACAGGACCTGAGGTTTGCGTGAGTATCCGTTGTCCCATGTCTGGCTTATTGGTGTGCAGACTGGTGGTTCCTCGCCGTACAGGCAGACACTCTCCGACTTCGGAGGAATCGGCGATCCTATTGACTTCAGCCAGGACCCCGAAGGGACCTGTTGCCCAGGACGCTCGACGAGGACGCGTCAATAGGTCTTGGCCAGTATATAACACGGCCCTGGTGCCTTGGAAACACCTCTGCGCCCCGCTCATGTAGTAATCCTATGTTTTTTGCATAGCCCTTACAGGACGTTGCAGTGAACACCAGCATTTGTCAGCTGATGTTGATGTAATGCATTAACCCCAGCTCCTGTAGTAGACCCCGCCCATGTAATAATGTCAGCTTCTGTAGTAATCACCACCCATGCGTTAATCCCTGTCCCTGTAATATTCCCCGCCCCTTCAGAAGTCCCCGCCTAGTGGTAGTCCCCGCCTCTGTAGTAGTCCCCTCTCCAGCAGTCATTATCATCGTCATCATCTTCCACTTTTACCTTCAAGCACCGTGGGGAGGAATAGTTGGCGTTCCAGCCCCGATGGGCGGCACTGGATAGTGTCATTCCGTGTGATTGTACAATGCCTATGATATCGTCAATACATTTTCTTCTCGGGCGTCCTCTTTGCTCTTGTATCAGATCTGACTGCTGGTATTTGATGTTTTTGCATTCTAACGAGATGGCTAAACTATTTGATCTTCTGTCTTTCAATTCCTGTGGCTGAGGTTGTTGATTCCACTATCTCTCATTTCTTTCTCCCCCAACATCTCATCTCACAGTTGTTGACCGGGCCGCGTCCTTCAATTCACGAGTGCATTTTTTTCCTGAGACTCCTGAGGGTCGTCGCTGGAGCTACGGAGTTCGTGCTTTGTGCAACACTTTCCGTGCTGCGGAAAGAGACTGAGCCATATGGGATAAAACCCGCTGCAATGAAGTCGACACTGTTGTCTTTTAAGCGACTTTTTAAGCCACAGACGTTGAATTAGCTAAATGTGATGTGGGTAATGTCCAAGTTTGACATACGTAGATGCGGTTGGTGTAAACATACTATTTGTTATCTATCGTTTTGCTGACATGGGTATGTTTGGACGTTTCATTATAAGTAATATTTGATATGTAAGCGCACTTGCATTTTGACAACATATTTCGATTTCACTGTCTATTCTGGCATCTTCTGTGATCATTTTTCTATGATAGTTTAATGCTTTAAATTGTTTCAGCGGAGTGCTATTTATCAGTGTATTTAGTAGACCATTAAACATGCTAACCTGTATTACTTCAGATTTTGCGTTATTTATATTCATATTGTATCTACTGCACATTAAACTCATCAATAAGACTTGCATTCTGCCGTCGTCGCTAGAAACAGGCACTGATCGTCGGCATATAAAAGCTCATTTATTGCAGGCGAATCAGTTGTTTCATCTGAAGTAAAGAGTTCAAAGTTTCTGAACCTGTTCAAGGCTTGATTCTTTGGATATTCTGAATATGTAGATATAAAAAAGCAGGAAAGATAGCAGATACCATGTCTCACTCGTGTATTGAATGTGAACATATCTGATACCTTCGTTTGTTCTTATTGCACATTGGCATGAGTGGTACATAGCTATGATGTTAGTAGCCACTAAAATTACACCTGCGTAGGGTGCGATTTACAATCAGTGAGCTATTATGGATAAACGCAGGCTGTGACAAAACGGCTGTCTATGAAAGCCGTGCAGCCTAATGGACAGCCAAAAGATCAGACATTGCGGTAGAGTACAGTCTTTATCACAGGTTGTCAGATTTCTCTAGAGATTCCTTTCATCAGAGTAAGTTTAATTTCTGTCTGACTGCATCTCTTTTTGCCTATTCGTCTGCCTGTCTGTCTGTCTCGCTATGTATGTATGTGTATATATATATATATATATATATATATATATATATAGTTCCCGAACGGTCCATCCGATTGAGATGACATTTTTTACAGATGTTGTTCTCGCTCCCGCGGATCCAACTGAAATAGTTAGTTAGTTTAAAAACAGTTTTGTATGTAGTAAAACAACATTAAAAGAAACGACTTATAATAAAAATATTGCAAGGGGACTTAACAAGAAAAGTTAGTTTAGGTACATTACTTTTAGTCGCATTGCTATATTATGTAATTTAAATAATTGTTAATTATTTCTTAAAGATTTATAAAATGTTTAAAGACGTTATCTAGTCATATGTGTTATAAACATAGTGATAAAAACTTTAAGGGATCTTCAAAGTTTTAATAAAAATAATGCATCTATTTTAGGTATGTGAAAATTTTCTAACTCATCTTTTTATTTCTCTTCGACATCACATTAAATGTTTTTTTTCCCTCTATTACTACACTGAAAAATGCAATTTTTTTTTTTTTGGGAGAGAAAGTTAGGTGCATATCCTTTAAAGTACGCCGCAGTCAACCAGCATTTATTGCGTGGTACGTTCAGTAGTTTCAGGTTGCCCTTTTTAACTATTGGAATGAAGATAGTTATCTTCCAATATTTTAGCCATATACCATAATTGAATAACGAGGACACAAACAATAGATTGCACGATTTATTGCCTGGCATAGTTTGCTGAATCTCGTCAGGTACATACTGCAGAAATCATACAACGTAAAGTAAATTAACTAGATACATTCTTGCAAGTTGAAATATACACATATTCGCTCAGTAATGTCAATTGTCTACCACGGTAATTTTAAGCTGACTAACATGTCTTTCTGTTTGCACAAATCTGGCATGCGTTGATTGATCATAATTGCTTCTGCGAACTTTAACGAGCGAGTATTGTGTGTGTTAGACAACACGCGAAAAGCAATTTCTCGGTCATTCACATGGCCGCTTTCGATAATGTGCCTACCGATTGAAGACGCAGGGAGCTTCCGGTGTGTTGGCTTCACTAGGATAGCATCACCTGTGCGTCGTATCTTGTCGACCCATTGTGGTATGTGTTGTGCCGCTCGTTTGTTCAGCTGTCTGTCTGTTCTACCAATGTAGAAGGTCTGCCATCTACATGTGAATTGGTAAATACAATTGTTTGTGGCGTACAGAGGAACAGGTCTTTGACTGCTGGTGTGGGAATCGGTATAGTTCTATATCTAATGACTGGAGTGGCAGCACAGAATGTACGGCCTACTGCTGTAGTAAGCCGGTCTTGTAGACGTTGCATTACGTCAACCCCTCGAAAGGTTACCTGGATGAATGCCTTTATCTGAGGACTCTAGTTACGTCTGGTTTTGGTTCGGGCTGTTGGCAATGGCGCTTTATAAATCCTGTGGATCATCAATTCAGGTTCATTCTTTAAAAATGTCTTAAACCTGAAATCGTGCAATCTATTGTTTGTGTCTTCGTTATTCAAATTCACTACGGGGAAACATTGTTTTGAATATACCATAGTTCCATATCTTCTACAATCTTCTACTATTCTAATATATATATAAAATAGAATGCATTTTTTTCTGTTTGTGTCCTTTATGCGTTCCCGAACGGTCCATCCGCCTGATATGACATTTTGTACAGATATTGTTATCACTCCTGCAAATCCAACTGAAGTAGTTAGTTTAAAATCATTTTTTTTATATTTTTAACGGGAGCATCAGAAACAGACGAGAAACGGGAACGGGAAAGGGAGCATCAGAAACAGACGAGCAACTGGAACGGGTGCAGGAGCATCTGAAGCAGTCGAGCAACGGGAAAGGAAAGCAGAGCATCAGAAACAGATGAGCAACGGGAACAGGAACAGGAGCATCAGAAACCGACGAGCAACGGGAACGGGAGCAGGGTCGAACGCGCACTCTGTGCGCTTAGAGAAATGTATTTGAAAGTCTTGAATGCCTGATGAATACTTATAGGAATAAAGGTGAATGGTGAAGCCAGGCCAGGTCAGCTATGTCTGTCTGTCTGTCTGTCTGTCTGTCTGTCTGTCTGTCTGTCTGTCTGTCTGTCTGTCTGTCTGTCAGTCTGTCTGTAGGTAGGTAGGTAGGTATGTAGGGATGGATGGATGGATGGATGGAGGTATGTAATGTATGTATGTATGTATGCATTTTTGTCTGTCTGTCTGTCTGTCTGTCTGTCTGTCTGTCTGTCTGTCTGTCTGTCTGTCTGTCTGTCTGTCTGTCTGTCTGTCTGTCTGTCTGTCTGTCTGTCTGTCTGTCTGTCTGTCTGTCTGTAGGTAGGTAGGTAGGTAGGTAGGTAGGTATGTAGGGATGGATGGATGGATGGATGGATGGAGGTATGTAATGTATGTATGTATGTATGTATTTTTGTATGTATGTATGTATGTATGTATGTATGCATGCATGCATGCATGCATGCATGTATGTATGTATGTATGTATGTATGTATGTATGTATGTATGTATGTATGTATGTATGTATGTATGTATGTATGTATGTATGTATGTCAGGTCTTAGTCAGATATGACTGAGCTACCGTATAACAGTAGACGGTACTACCTGGTTTCTGTTAGCGCCGAACGTTGGGCGGCGCTTACCAAACCCGACACCCCACATTGTGCCAACGGCTTCGGGCGGAAGAGCGCAATTGGGAGGGTACAAGCCTTACCCTGGTGCGAGGAAATGCAAGCTAAAGACAAAATGTCATGGCAGGGCAGACCAGGCCCTAAGCCTTGGTTGGCGGCTGGTCTAGGATCGAATCTCTGACAGGCGGACAGTTAGCGCATTGCTTTGCTGATTTGGCAGCTTATGCAGCTTGTCTTGTTCCAGATGTAGGGGTGTTACCTTTCCTCTGGAGTGAACTAGGCAGGCCGAGAGATGGATCATGCTGCATGGGCAACACATGATCTCTATATTTTAGCCCAGGCTCTGTGCTATGGAGAGGCAATAACTCCATCCCTGGTCTTAACTGGTCTCGGAATCAAAGCAAGAGGCAACTGTTACGGGTTATAAGTCCTTGTCAGTTGGCGTAGACATGGGGCGCCACGCGTTGCCTCTGACGGTGGGAGACACCTAGAGGTGTCACTGATCAGCTACCGCCCGCCTCAAGGGCAGCCCCCAGCCAATTGGGTGCTGATCCGCCACAGCCTGCCTGCTTCAATGGGTGCTTGGGGCTAGGACAAAATCTGAATCGCAGGCTGTAAAACCAATGAACCAGGTACAAACAAAAATAAAAATAGAAACATCAAGCTACGGCTTGCAACCTGGAACGTGAGAACCATGTGTCCAGGATTTTCCACTGACTTGACCAATATTGACGATGTGAGATAAACGGCTGTGATTGATGCCGAACGCAAACGTCTTAACATTGATATTGCTGGCCTGCAGGAGACTCGCCTCGCTGAGGAAGGGTCACTCATGGAAAACAATTACACCTTTTTCTGGAAGGGTAGAGGGCAGGCAGAAAAAAAGGCAACACGGTGTGGGCTTCGCAGTGAAGAATTCGCTACTGGTAATGATTGAAATTCCAGCAGGAGGAAAGGAAATGAAAGACTATTATCCCTGCGCTTGGCAACCTCTTGTGGGTTTGCCACCATTATTACTGCATATGCACCGACACTCGATTCCTCTGATGATGTGAAGGATTCGTTCTATGAGTTAGACTCCGTGATCAAGGCAGTTCCAAAATCTGACTACATTTATATGCTCGGTGATTTCAATGCTCGTGTGGGCAAGGACTCGAGTTCATGGCCAGTGTGCCTTGGAAAATACAACATCGGTGGCATGAATGATAATGGGCAAAGGCTGCTGGAGCATTGCACCAGTAATGACCTATGTAATACAAACTCCTTTTTTAAAACAAAAGAGATGCATAAGGTCACATGGAAACATCCAAGATCCGGCCATTGGCACCATAAAGAAAGGCAACAGCAACTCAAACTTGAAAGAGAACAAAGGCGCAATTAAGAAACTAAAAACATCGAAAAGCTGCTACGGACAATTCACAAAACAGGCGGCAAAAAGACCAAATAAAAATTCCTTTTAAGGGCTGCAACCAGCCAAGCTAAACACACAAGGAGCCAACCCTGACAGAAGAAACCGCCAAAAGAGATACACTCAAAGGAAAAACTTGCCGGGCAACGAATCCCCCAGTTGACGTCACAGGTATAGTCTCGTCAACAAGATAAGCCAGCTAACACTGGTGCAAAGAAACAGAACACTTCATACCGCACCATGAACGATCAAGATTATAACAGATGCCACGGAGGCTGGTTGACACGGTGGCAAGTTTCTTTTTTTTCGGAAAATGGACTTGGATATGGACATAGCTACTTCATTCTCTCTATTTATTCAGTCGCCATGTGTAGCTAATGATTAAGCCAATAAATACCATGATATTTCTAGCATATTTTTTAGATTCTTTTATTGATGATACTTTTCTGAGATATCACGTGCGATTTCTTTGTGAATGAATTTGTTCAGTACTATCATTTGGGGTCTCTAAATATATAACCAGGAGAATGAGTTTCTGTGCTTACGTTTGGGGTGTTTAATAATGGTTTGCTACATTAATACATTGATGTGACATTCATGTGAGTAATGTAATGCAATCATTTATCACGGAGATGAGAGGCAGTGTCAAGACTGTGACATTATATCATTCCGCTGATATTCACTCAGATAACGAGGCGACTGGAAGCTAGAACATTATTAACATGGATATCTCAAAACTGAAGAACACATAATGTGCTAACGTGTGAGGTGAACCCCTCCTACAGACGTTTGTGCTAAAGCATAAGGCACATAACAGTGCACGGGCTGACTAACCTGCGCTTATGTAATGGTTCTTTCGTCCTTCGTTCCTGTATTTGTTTTTCACTTTTATTTCCCCCGATCTCATGTGATATGCATATATGTGTTTGGTCCATGTTATGACAAGAGTTGTGGTATTCTTTTGTTCAATGAACTGGGACATAGACATGAACACCGAAGGTTGTCATCATGGAGGGACAAATTCATCGACGAAAGATGAAGTGAGTCGCCTAGCAAATCTTCAAAGATTGTGGTCCTATTGTCCCAGATTTATTTCTTCGATGCCACATCACTACATGACTGTAACGAGCAGCAAAGTACCATTTCCGTATCTTCTATATTGTCCTACGCAACAAAAGTATTATCTGCCACCTTTATAAACCAAAGTAAGAGCGACACTTTAAGTATCCTCCTCGTTAGACTCGTGAATTCAGTAACTTTGCGTTTTTACCGTTCGAGATGTTTCAGGGAACTTTATTGAGACGAGTTGTCTTCTTCAGAGGAATCAGGGATTATCTGCTGCGACAGAAGTCATATTAGCTAAATTAACTTGTGTTGAACAATATCAATTTAGAAAATCCTTTGTGAGAACAATGCAACAACTTTTGTGATAAGATAAGATAATCAGTAGATGTGTTATGTTTTAACTAAACGTTAATAGTGAAGTGTGTAATTTCTGAGATATCAACACGAAAATAATACCCCATCTACCCCCAGGTTACCCCACTATATTGTTAGTTTATAGAACCTAGAGTTGCTGATTCGCTTGTTACGTTGTGTTTAAGATCGTGTGTGCGCTCACATCAATCGTATCCGTCAAGGAACATCATTGATATGGAGCCAATTGTGGCAAGATAATCATCAGGATTTCCAGCGTGCCCATAGTAAGTTTCCTCCTCTCTGAAGTTCGAAAGCTTTCTTGTACTCAATTGGCCTTCTGTAACGAAACCTAACATTATAATCTTTCTAGTCCCTAAGAGAGTCTTATCGAGTAGTGTTGGGTTTACTCTACAGTCGTTTGACAGGCATTTGAGAACGGACATGATCTATGAACTATACGAAGAAATTGAAGTAACGAGATAATGAGAACCCTGCAAGCTAATCAAATGTCTGCCAGCTATATGAGATATCTGGTATAATTGAAAATGCCAGAATTCCCTGTTACAAACTCTGGTCTCCAAAGTAGAGAGATCTTGCAATTGTGTTTTGTTGTAATTAGAAAGCCGTTCCTTAATTTAACTAACTCTTAGATCACGCCGAGAAAAATGAAGACGTGCAAGTTTCGTGCAGAGTGGCATTCTGCAATACAAAAGTCATAGATAAACAGCATGTGTTGTTTCTTTTCCACAGGACTTATGGTGTGATGGGAAAAGAGCAGGTGGATAGTTTGACTGGATCTGCACAGCAGAGTGGTGTATTGGTGAATGATAAGGCAGATGTGTTAGAGAGAATGGCGAGGCAGGGATACGCCAGATATTCTTACATTAATCTTAAGAATCGTCATAAGAGCAAATAACCATCCTACACCTTGTACAATTAATAGTAGGACTCTTTGCTGGCTGTTAAAGGTGACGACGGAGCACGTATGGACATGCGCCAAGTGCTGTGGTTTGGTTTCTTGACTCAACCCGATACATAGAGGTAATCAACAAAGAAGGTAAGCAGCACAATATAAACATCCAGAGGCATGATCGTCTATGCTGGTTTGTTAATTAGGAGATGATAATGATGAGGGATACTGTAGTATCAAAACATACTAACGTACCTTGTTGTATTCTCTCGTGTTCCACGGAATTCTTTATTGATCCGTTTTTACAGGTATGCAGCTGACAGCTCTTCATATAGTACACGTCACCCACTGCATGACATTTGTCCCCATCCCCCATGCAATCTATGAGTCAGATATACACAAATCCACTCAGTTTGTTAGTTAGTTATCATCATCACGTGTCATTTGCATTATTGTTTTGTGTGCAACATGTCAACGTATTTAATTTTGTGAGTATTTTTCTAGCAGTATGTGAAAGATGTATTAACGAAGTTAAATATACAATTGCCAAGATATTGGCATGTTTTCACAAGATGAAGAATATTAGAGACAATTATTTGAAACCCGTTCCAATGGCTTTACTACAAAAGCATGCAATAAACATTAACATGTGTGGTATAATTAAACAAAGCATTCATTTTGAATGAATTATGCACTATGGGTTTGTCAGAAGAAGTCACCGTAGGCATTCAGGCATGCATCTCATTGCTCAGGTAGACAGCGAATGCCGTCCTCAAAAAATAAAACTAAAATTTAAAAAAAAAAACAGAATTGTGGTTGCTCACTGAACCAAGTGTTTATCGCGTTCATTGCATCTGCATCTGTGTGAAATCGTTGCGCCTTGAGATATTTCTTTTTTTTTTTTTTTTTTTTTTTTTTTTTTTTTTTTTTTTTTGAGAGAGAGAGAGAGAGAGAGAGAGAGAGAGAGAGAGAGAGAGAGAGAGAGAGAGAGAGAGAGAGAGAGAGAGAGAGAGGTCCGACTATAGGGTGGATGTTGCAGAATTTCCCACGTCTTCCTTACTAATGCTTCCTGCACAATCTTTGCGACACGCAAAAGAGCATTATCGTGCAACAAAACCACACCGCGAGTAAGCATGCGGGGTCGTTTATTCGTGATGGCTTTTTGCAGCTTGTCTAGTGTTTGCAAGTAGTGTGTAGAGTTGATGTTGACACCAGTTTCTTTAAAGTCGGGAAACAATAGCCCTTCATGGTCACAAAATACGCTCAAAAACCCTTAGCAGCGGAAAACTGTAACTTGAATTTTTTGACTTTTGGTGATCCAGCATGCTTCCATTGCATGCTCTTTCTTTTTCTGCTCTGCTCAAAGTGGTCACACCATGATTCATCGCCTGCCACTATGCGGAAGAGAAATGCATCACCCTCCACTCTGTAATGCAGCAAGTGGTTCAAACACAATCCAATTCGTTCATATTTTTGGTGGTCGGTCGACATCCTTGGTACCCACTGTGAACACACCTTCCGATATTGCAGTTTCTTACGAACGACCTTTTGAATTGACACATCAAATTCTTTCTATAGTGAACGCATGCTTCGACAACGGTTCATCTGTACTGCTGCATCAATTTTGGCGATGGTTTTTTCTGTTGCAACAATATGCGCTTGACTCGGTCGTCGAAGATCTGTCGTGAACTGACGTCCTTTCCGAAACATTCGTGTCCAGTCTCTCACTGTTGTCTTCGACAAACATTTGTTACCGTGCGCTGCCTAAATTTTTCGATGAATATCCACTGGTCGACATCCTTCAAATGAAAGAAACTGAATCACCGCTCCTTGAACTTCTTTGGATGGATTTTGGATCCACCTGGGTATTTTCTCAACGGTCAGATACAGAGCCTATGCATCATGTTACGATAAGCACGTGCACTTTTATTCATTGGTCAGCACTTATCACATGACTATGTCATAATCACGTTCAACGTACGCAATTACGCGAGGTGAGGCACGAACAAATTTCAAATGAACGCCCCATATATTTTCTGCAATTTATTTTTGACATGTTAGGAGTCAAAAACAGTGTTTATGTGTTCTTAATTTTAAAGTTACTAGCAGTTTCGTGCTATGAGTCGGCGATGTGATATCGCCTTCACATTGTGTAGGACCACACAAAGGAATAGGTGTTCAGTTTATCCCTCACTTTGACAAGCGACGAGACCAGTCGTGAAATATGAGTCCCACCATGTTCATGGAATTACCCCGCATATTGCATTCGAAACACGAAATAAGGCAATTTGGAAGCAAATTGCTTTGAGATCAGTGCCGGTCATTCATAAACATAGAAGACAACTCAACGTACATTTGCAAATAAATTAAGAAATTACGAACAGCCAAATTAATTTCAGGTTGACCTTAAAGTCCTGTGAATGCTATGCAACTAACTTTTAGTTTATAGTCGACTGTGCCAATCATCGGGTGTCTAAATGCCTTCTTTAATTCTTAAATCAATACGAACATCCAGTACAACACTATTAGAAGTATCGTGTACGTACGACACTTGACTTCAAAGCGAGCGAAAAATACAAATAAAAAAACCGTGCAATCCTGCAGCATAGCAACAAAGCAGGCGGACTTCCTCCGTTAGAGTATAAATTCTGGTAAGTTCTGAAAGGCAAGTGTGTTTATAAGACATCAATTACCAGCTCACTCTTCAACGCCGAAAAGAATAGGTGTGTGCACAAGGACAGAATAGAATAGTGCAATTGGTTGCGTATAAAAGACTAGATGTGTGTACAAAGACAGCCCAGACTAGCATATGTTGCTATACAGAAAGGTTAGGTGTGTTCAAGGACATCACCCTTTACTGCACGAAGCTCTGTAAAATTAGATATAAGGAATTACTTTATGTACTATAATGTCCACAAATTGTTGTAGAATTTTTGCATTATCCACCGCCAATAGACATCGCCATTTCTGTTTCATCGTACAATTGTTGTATTTCTGTATCACTGCTGCTTGTTGTTGATGTGTATAATAGTACACTATTTATATCTATTGGTTTGCCTTTGATTTTGATCATAATAACTATATCTGAAATACACTAGTAACCGTTAATTGACTTGGATGTGTGTGTGTCCCCCCCCCTCATATATATATATATATATATATATATATATATATATATATATATATATATATATATATATATATATATACATAAAAGAGAATGTGTGTGTCATTGTATCTTTATGCGCGTGTCCGTTATCCGATTGCGTTATGCGTTATGCGTTCGCGTCCATCCGATTGAGATGAAATTCTACAGATGTTCTTCTCATTCCCATGCAGCCAACTGGCATAGTTATTTAGATTAAAAACAGTTTTGTACGAAGTAAAACAGTTTTAAAAAGAAAGACGTATAACAAAGGGGACTTAACAACAAATGTTATATCAAGTGACGTTACTTTTAGTAACATTGCTACATTATGTAATTTAAATAATTGTTGTATTTTTATTAAAGTTTTATAAAATGTTTACAGAAGTTATCTACAGGCATATGCGTTTTAAAACAGGTGACAAACACTTTAAGGGGTTTTCAAAGTTTTCGTAAACATAATGGATCTATTTTAGAAACGCGAAAATTTTCTATCTCATCATTTTATGTTTAAAGAAGTTATCTACAGTCTTGTCAGTTAGAAACAAAGTGATAAAAAAAAGGTTTGCATTAAAAATTATGGATTTATTTTAGATACATGAAAATGTTATGTCTGTACCTTTTTGGGAGATAATCTTTTGCATATCTTTTGAATTACGCTGCAGTTAACCCAGCATATCTTGGATATCCTTCACAATTTGGCGTTTACAGGTACGAATGATTTGTTTTTTCCGGTTTATTTTATAAAGACATTGTTTATGTAACAATAGTTGGCCTTGTGTGCGGTCAACATCAGGTTTTCCCAACATGTCATTAATTGTCGTGGGTGTGAAAGAGAGCACATGGTGTGTGGAAGGACATTCTTAAGCTATATATATATATTTTTTTTTTGGTTCATACTTTATGCATACTATGTAAATATGTCATTTAATGTTAAAACGCACTGTTAAACAGACCTACACAAATACCATACACGCAGCAAGCCTATTAAAATACTAAAAGGACATTGTTTTTGTATGCAATTAACGTTTATATTTTTAAACAAAAGATGCAACAATAGTTGGCCGCGTGTGCGGTGTGGAAAAATAAAAACTTAAGAATGTCCTCCCTTGTAGTTCATACTTTATGCATACCTTTTAAACAGACCTACCGTAATATCATACACACAGCACGCCTGTTAAAACTCTAACAATACAAATGCAGGTTTCTATTTTTTTTTTTTTGGGGGGGGGGGGCGGGTTATCAATGTATAAAAGAAAACAAAAGCATATCCTTTGAAGTACCCAGCATTCATCTTGGCACGTGTACATTCAGTAGTTTCAGGTTGCCGTTTTTAGTTATTGAAGTGAATACAGCTCTCCTTGCATTAAGCGAAATTTTCTAACTGCAACTATATAATGTATTTACAATTATCCTTACAATTACAAAGCATATCCTTTGAAGTACCCAGCATTCATCTTGGCACGTGTACATTCAGTAGTTTCAGGTTGCCGTTTTTAGTTATTGAAGTGAATACAGCTCTCCTTTTCATTAAGCGAAATTTTCTAACTGCAACTATATAATGTATTTACAATTAATTAACACATATATTTTTTTTTTAAATTTTTTTCCCCTAATTAATAAAGAGTGAATACTAAAAACATTTTAAATATTTGTTTCATCTTTTTAATTTGTTAGTTTTCATTAAAATGAAAATTTTAAAATTGCGGGCACCAAAACATTATTCGGTTATTTTAAACAATAAAATGAAAGTGTATAGAGATAATGTATATTGCAGTAAAATAGAATCGATTATATTTAAAACTATTCAAACAAAAACAAAAACAAAAAATTAATAAATAAAACAGTTATATTTTAGGTAGACAGACAGACAGACAGACAGACAGACAGACATACAGATCGACCGACCGACCGACCGACCGACCGACCGACCGACCGACTGACAGACAGACAGACAGACAGACAGACAGATCCCCGCCAGGGATAGGCGAAGCCGGGCCGGGCCAGCTAGTATTATAGAAATTGAATGGGGTTTTACCGAATAGAATAGATTGAATGCCCACTACAGCATGTTAAAGATATGTCCTTGTTTTGAAGAGGTACAGCTAACACACAACCTTCTGGGCCCCGTGGTCAGACATGGCTATTCTCTCAGATTGAGTTTTTGTCGTCACGTTCTGAGTAAAATTTGAACTAGAAACCAAGCCCCGCGAATGATCTTATTTATGGGGTGATCATACCCCCCCCCCCCAAAAAAAAAAAAACAACGGGTTTGTGTGAGCTCAGATAATGTATCTGAAGATCCATTAATTTTCCCTGGTTCACGGGGGTACAGATATTGTAACCACTCTCCCTTCTTCCCCCAAAGAGTCGCGGACAAGAAGTTATGGATTGCGTACTACAATATGTTTTTTCATCACAAACTTGGCATGACCGCTCGAGGTGAAGCCCCATCAGTTCGTTAACTTTGGGGTTTAATTCACCTGTCCTAGACTTGCTTAGTTTTCTTGACAATGATGATGGTGGTAGTGGTGATGATGATGATGGTGGTGGTGATGATAATGATGATGATGATGATGATGATGATGATGATGATGATGACTTACATCGACCCAGGAACTTGTTGTACACCATGTCTTTATCAAGTGGTGAACAGAGAAAACGCTTGCAGGGAGACATAAAGAACTCCGAGCCCAGAGGGTGACATGTTTTGTCAGCAAGGCAATCTAGATGTCAGACATACAACCGAATTAACTCAGTTTGTAGGCTAATCACCATCTTCATGTGTCAAATATAATATTGTATGGTGTCAATGTAATTAAGTAGTTGGGTACATCAAAAGCAGTAGATGAACGATGTGTTACAGAAATTCCATGTAGACTAGATCAAGAAAGAAATGCAATATATAATTGTCCAAGAGAGAAATCAAATATAGCATAGACCAAGAAAGAAGTGAAATATACAATAGAAAGTTAAAGAAGCTAAATATAAAACACCTATAGCAAGAGGTCAAATGCAGAATAGCTACAGAATGAAGTTAAATGTATAATAGCTAAAGATTGATTGATTTATTGATTGATTTATTGATTGAGTGTGATTGATTGATTGATTGATTGATTGATTTAGGAACCGACATCACAGCATTCGGGGCATTCCCATAAACGCTCCGTCCCCATCCTCAGAAGCCAGCGAAGAGTTCCAACCCCAATAGTACCAGTAGAAATATGATTATTTGTGCGTCCCTCCTTTCCTCTAAGCGTCGAGCATCGGCCATATCCCCTCGTCACTCCTCGCTGTCGCATTCTTGCTAGACCATGGTAATCCATTTGCTCCTCCGAGGTGTACACGTGCCCCTACAAAGCCGGATCCACGTCTGCCTTATCATGCATCAATACTCCACCAAGTTTTGCAGAGCCAGCCAATCTGTCTGCCTGTTCATTCCCCAGCACACCATCATGCCCCGGAGAAAAGATCCAGACGATGCTTGCCACCCGTGACATCTGAAGCGAAGCAAGCCACTCTGCACGAAGCTTGCCTGTCCTCACTCTACTCAGCATACTTTGTGAGTCAGTTACAATCACGATGTGTGTGTATCGTATTATCCATCCAGTGGAAAGCTGCACTGATTGCCTCCACCGCCATTTTTAAGCTAGATGTTGTGGTATCATATGCCAGGCTCTTCTGCACCAAACGTCGACCATTAGCCTTTGCCAAGAACCCACAGGCACTTTTACTACCTTTCAACACCGACCCATCTGTGTAGATAATCACATGACCCCGGCGAGCACTATTCTGAATTAGTTGCTGGATTTCCACTTCCGTGGCCCCTGCTGGCCACTTCCTGCACTCCCGGCTCAGTGTGATGATATCTGTCTTATCAGTCTCTGGCCCTTAACTGCATCCAGCGCCTTATGCAACGGGTTATCTGTGTCAGCAGCTACTCTGAGGTATGCCTTCGCCTCCATCACCTTGAGCCTACCAGCAACAGTCGGCAAACCAAGGATGTATACACGTGATTGCGTAATCTATTGTGTCATGTTCTGAGGCGCAGAATAATGACCTGTTCTGGTCTGTCCATAACGTGTTAGCCGTCTTGAGTAAGGTTTGGTGGCCTTCTGACTGATTTGATCATTCTTTACTTTTGGTGGTATGCAATGGGCACATCAGGCTGTTTTTCTTTTGCTCCTTCTTTAGCCAACTAAACTATCGTCACCCATGCCATTTCGTAAATACAAAAAAAAAAAAAACGAGTGCAACATGGTCTGCTACCAAATCGCGCGCAGCTGTGTTTAGAACGCGAGTATGCGGGATCACGAACTGCGTCCGCAATCCTTCGGCATGGAGACTATAAGTGAATGAGATAATATGTTTCGCTGGACATTTGAAATGTGAATAGACATGATCGCCAATGCTAGATGGTTAATACATCGATGCTGATGAATGTTATAGTATAACAAAACACACTGACTTACAACGTTCTATGAGCACGCTTGTAAAAATGCCGTTTGAATATCCTGAACACTTATGAAGTTGGCATTCTCGAATAAAGTACTGGGAGGCCACAGGGAAACTTAAGCTCCCTTCCTGGCAATCTGGAACTGGGTGTCAGACATACAGATGACTCAACTCAGTGTGTAGGTTAGTCATCATCATCATGTGTCAAATGCATTATTGTATGGTGTCAATGTATTTAAGTTTGCGGATACTTTAATGGCAATAAATGGATTATCTATTAAAGTAATTAAATGTACAATAACCCAAGATCAAAGTTAAAGATGAAATAGTCCAATAGAGAAATTACACATAATTAAATTTAGCATAGCTCAAGAAAGATGTTAAGTATAGAAGAGCTATAAAAAGAACTTCAGTGTAGAATATCCCAAGACGGAAGTTAAATATAGTATAATAAAAGAGAGAAGTTAGATATAGTATAACGAATAAGGATGTTAACTGTTGTGTATCTAAATAAAGACGTTAATAGTGGATTAGCTAAAATTAGAATGCAAACATATAATTACTACATAATGAAGTTAAATCTAAAACTGCTAAAGAAAGATGTTAAACGTAGTACTGCTAATGAAAGATTTTAAATGTAGAATTTCTAAACACAGACGCCAAATAAGAATAGCTAAGAAAGAAGTTCGATGTAGAATAGCCCTCTAAATAAATTCAGAGTAGAATAGTCCAAGAAAAGAAGTAAAATGCATAGTAGTTCAAGAAATAAATAACCACAAAAACAAGTTGAATGCACCATAACCATAGAAAGAGGTGCCATGTATAACCCCAGATCTTAGTTAAATGTAGAGCAGCTAACGAAGTAAATTTAATGAATAATAGTTTAAGAACAAATTTAGATATATAATTTTCAAGGAACGACGTTCCTTGAACAGTAGCCTAAGAAAGAACTTGCCTGCAGAACAGCCAACGAAAAAATAAAGTAAACGTAAGACAGTTTATGAAAGAAGTGAAATGTAGAATAGATCAAGAAATAATTTGAATATAGAATATCCAAGGAAAGATGTTCATTGTAGACTAGCCCAAAATAGAATGTGCTTGTAGAAAAGCCACATAAATAAATTAAATATAAAACATTTAATGAAAGACGTTAAATGTGGTATAAATAACTAAATGAATTAAGTGTAGATTAACTTAAGAAAGACGTTACATGCATAGAAAACGTTGAAACAAGGTAAACCTAGACTCTCTACAGAAAGAAGATACAAGTATAACTGCAAAAGAAAGAACTTAAATTTAGAATAGCTCACGACAAATGTTCAATGTACGAGGGGGCGTCAAATGAAAACATTAAAAGTGTGATAAATATTACAATATTAATTCCGTTGTCTCGTAGCCTGTCACTATTGTTGTTAAGAATATCAAACATCTTTAGCACGTGACATCACATGCAGACAAACAAATTGCAGTCTAAGGACAGTTTAAAGATGGCCAACTCACTTTTGATATGCACTAAAGAGGAGCAACTTTCTTTTATCCGTTTTTTTTTTGGTGGGGGGGGGGGGGGGGGGGGGGGGTTGTTGACCAGTGAAGAGATAAAACATAAATTCATCGGTGAATGAAGACACAGTATGGTCATTTATAACTGTCAGTCAACAAGTTTATGTGTGGAGTAGGAAGGTTCAAAACGGCGTGACTTCTGTAATAGACTGTTCACGACCGGGTCAGGGACACCGGTCAGTGACCTCAGAGTCGATTGCAGCCGTTGAAGGCCTCGTACAGGAAAACCGCGGATTGACTGTTAGTGACATTGTCGCACATCTTGACACCAGTCAATGTTCATCACACCACATCATCCATGATGTGCTACAGTACCACAAAGTGTCTGCAAGGTTGATGACACGGCAGTTTACTGCAGAATTGAAACAACGACACCTTGATGCGTGTCAAGAACATTTGCAGTGCTGTGAAGCATAAGGTAATGGCAAATGTTACTGGAGATGAAACCTGGGTTCTCTGTCATGATCCTAAAATGAAGAGAGCAAGCAAGGAATCGCGCCATCTCATCTCATCGAAAGGAAAGAAGTTTTCCACGCAGCCATCTGCAGGGAAGGTTTTGCTGACTTTCTTTTGGGATGAACGAGGCGTATTTTAGAGGACTACATGGCAAAAGAGAAAACTGTCACCAGTGATACGTATAAAGATCTTCACAGAAATCATCTTCGACCAGCAATCTTATCCAAACTACACGGATTTCTGGGTAAAGGTGTCCGTTTGCAACATAGCAATGCTCGAACTCATACAGTCCGTGTAACGGTTCAAGCCATCGAAGATCTCCATTTTCAGTGTGCAAAACATCTCCCGTACTCATCAGACCTAGCCTCAAGTGATTTCCACTTTTTCGGACAACTAAATGCGTTATTGGGAGGAGTGACCTTTCAGTCCGATGAAGAGGTACGGCAGGTGATGCATGAATGATTACACACACGACCAACAATGTTTTAGTCAACAGGAATGCAAGCACTTTATCGGCGCTGGAGGACATGCATTTAAAGGCAGTGGTGACATCGACACTTGATACATTTCTTATTTACTTTTCAAGATATATTCACAACACCCCCTCCCTCCTACACCCCCCTCCCCTCGCTTAAAAAAATTGTAATGTTTGTATTTGTAGCTTTCTCGTAGAATAGCTCCAGAAAGATGTTCCATCTATAATGGCTAAACAGAGACGATAAATGGAAAATAGTCCAGGCAAATGCAGCATTTCACAATATATAGAATACGCTTTGCAATATATCTTTGCAGATTGAGGTGAGAAGCAAGGTCTTAAGTGCTATCCTGTGCCAGTTCTAATATATTGAAACGAAATATTAACAATGAGCAGATTAATGAGGAGTTATGTGGAAGCATGGACATGTTTTTTTTTTTTTTTTTCATTTTGGCAAACGTATTATGAGAATACCATGGACGTATGAGCTGAGAAGTAATTAAAGAAGATATCTGGCTGAGTGGAGTAAGTGGCACCTTGCAGTCTCGACAGGCCAAAGTATGTGGATTGGAGTTTGGCCAAAATTCCATCTCACAATACCTGGGCAGAGCTTCAGAGAACATGCGTTGCCCATGCGGCATGTTCCCTCTCTCAGCCTTTCCTTGTTTGATCCAGAGGAAAGGATAACCATTACGCCTGGAACAAGGTAGGCTGGCGGCTCAGCGTCAAACTTCCGAGATCTCACCACTACGAGCAGGTGGCAGGCAGTGACCAGACACTAAAATCTTTGAACGTGACTTAGAGGCGTTCAGCTAAGTCCTGCAGGTGAGGGCCTCGTAGGCGCCTGGACCATTGGGCGCGCACACCTGTCACTCGCAAGTATCTGGACCTGTGTAAGCGAGTACAACCGTCAGACTCCCCGCCTGACTCGTGCTTATTTCGCAACCAACGGGAATAGGCCCGCCGGAAATATTGCTCGCCTGCTGCGAGAAAATCTCCCCTCTTGCCACTATGCTGATCCCGCGACCAGCGGGAATAGGACCGCCGGAGATATTGCTCGTCCTTTGCGAATAAATCTCCTAGAATAAATAGAGAAAGGATAAAACTAGTGGTATTTCAATTGCGCTTGCGCTCCCACCTATGTTACACCCTTCATGTGTCTTCACAAAGTCGGACTAGGGTCAAGCTCCATAGGGTCTTCTTTACCTGCTGATTCAATCAAGCCCGTTTATCTGACTGAAAGAAAAGGTTAATTACATCAGAAGTAGTCATCAGAAGTAGCGAAAACTGTGGAGAGAGGAAGGGGAAAACGGACAGAAAGAGTTAAGACACTTTGACATCGCTTTGTTCTGGAACATTGGCATAATAAATTATCGGCATTACAAGAGACAGACGTGTGTGGATAGGCATGAACACCGAAGCCACACAACATGGACTATAAGAAGAAAGAGAAGCAACGAGACATAGACAACCATGCAAGCTAATCCAATGTCTGCCAGCTATAGGAGTTATCTGGTAAAATCGCAACTGCCAGTTTTGCCTGTCACATTCTTCGATCTCCGCAGTGATGAGATCTGGCAGTTATGTTTTGTTGTGATTATGAAGCATTTATTCATTTGTGACGGACTCATAGGGCATGCTGAGAAAAGTGAAGACATCAAGTTTCGTGCAAAGTGGCATTCAGCAATACAAAAAACATAGATTTAAAGCATATGTTGGATCTTTTCCCCAGAAATTGCCGGTGTGATGGAAAACGATAGATTGACTGGATCTGCACAGTAAAGTAGTGTATCGGTGCATGATAAGGCAGATGTGTTAGAAAGAACGGTGGGTCATTGATTGAACAGTTGTTCTTACGGTCACTCATTTCTCTCATAAGAGCACATAATCATACAACTGGTGCCATTAATAGTGGGACTCTTTGCTGGCTGTTGAAGATAACGATGGAGCACGTATGGGTATGACCCAAGTTCTGTGGTTTGAGGTCTTGACTCAACCCGATATATAGAGATAAGCAGAGAGAGAACATCAGCAGTACATAATGTTATGAATAAGATAAGCAGATAAAAACATTTCTTTTTGCTGGAGATCAAGCGATTAGCATAGACATGATCGCCTAGGCTAGTTGGTTAATCAGGTGATGATGATGATGATGGCGATGGATGATGTAGTTTAACAACATACTCACGTACATTCTTGTTTTAGATTATGTTCGAAAGCTTTCCGTGATGTGTTGGTACAGGCACAACGCTTACAGCCATTACTATAGTACTCGGAGAACTCTGGATGACATACGTCCCCATCCTGGCAATCTAGGAGTTAGATATACAGCTCAAACAACTCAGTTTGTAAATTAATCATCATCATCACCTGCAGCAACATGTCCATGTAATTAATTATGTGAGTACTTTACCAGCAGAAGGTGGAAAATGTATTAACGAAGTTAAATGTAGAATAGCCGAAATATTGACATCCTTTCACAAGATGAAGAATATTATCTGCAATTTATCTTTGTCATGTGAGGAGTGAAAAACAATGTTTATGTGTTCTTAAGTTTAAAGTCACTAGTAGTTTCCTGCTATGTGGTGGGTGATGTGATATGGCCATCACATTGTGTAGGACCACACAAGGAGGAATAGGTGGTCAGTTGTTCCCTCACTTTGTCAAGCGACGAGACCAGTCGTGAAATCGGAGTCCCACCATGCCGACGAAAGAGATTCAATATATAATATTTAAAGAAACACGTTCAAAGTAGATTAGCCCATAAAAGAAGATAAAAGTTGAAGAGCTATTGGAAAATAAATTGTATGCTGAATAGCTAATGAAAGATTTTAAATTTACAATAGTTTCAGAAAGAAGTGTAATAAAGATGGAAGTGAAACCTGTAGACTATCTTTAGAAATAAGTTAAATGTACAATTGATATTTAAAGAAGTTAAATATATATTAGTCAAAGAAAGAACAACCGAATGAACGAACGAACGAACGAACGAACAAACTTTATTTTTGAAGGGTAACAAATTGGGCACGCAGGCCCGTCTTACATTCGGCCCTTCCAATCACTCATCTTTCGTTCATCAGTGCATAGTGCATTCACATAGGAAAAAAACATTGTCAAATGAATGTTGTAAGCATAAACAATGCATGTTACCATTTTATGAGACAAATCCCATACCCATACACCCATCTCCTATCCATCCGCGTGCCCCCCCCCCCCACTCGCATCCACCACCCAACCACACACATATTCACAGGCATATACATGACCCCATCCACCCACCCATACCCCAACCAACACATCCCAACCGCACCCCACATACATCATCTCCCTACCCACACACACACATCTCCCACTCACCACACATCCCCCACCCACCCACACACCCGGGCACACATGCATGCAACCACCCATCCATACCCACCCATACATCCCCCACCTTCACACATCTCCCCACCCACACATCCTCCACCCATCCCATAACTTACCAACACTAACCCACCCACATATCCTCCACCACCCACCCACACACACACCCCAAACACTCAGCCAAACACACATCCCCCAGAAGTTAGAAAGAGTTTTAAGAAGTTAAAAGTAGACGAGCTAAAGAATGAAGCTAAGTGTAAAATAGCTAAAGAAAGAAGTCAAATGTAGAATTACTTACAGAAAAAAGTTCAATTTAGAAAAGATAACAAATGTAGTTAAATATAGAATAGCTATAGAAATCAAATAAATGTCGAATAGCTAAATAAAGAACATACATACAGAATAGTCCAAGAGTGTTGTTCAATGTTTAAATAGCAAAATAAATAATGTGTCAGAAAGAACGGTGGGTCATGGATTGAACAGATGTTCTTACGGTCACTCATTTCTCTCATAAGAGCACATAATCATACAACTGGTGCCATTAATAGTGGGACTCTTTGCTGGCTGTTGAAGATGACGATGGAGCACGTATGGGTATGACTCAAGTTCTGTGGTTTGAGGTATTGACTCAACCCGATA
Organism: Cepaea hortensis; assembly: GCA_963921405.1. NCBI lineage: Eukaryota > Metazoa > Mollusca > Gastropoda > Stylommatophora > Helicidae > Cepaea > Cepaea hortensis. Next base: position 78,081,368 of record OY992888.1, on the reverse strand, counting down.
TATAGAGATAAGCAGAGAGAGAGAGAACAAAATGTATTAGTAGAATAGTCAAAAAATGTTAAATGCAGACTAGATAAAGAAGAAAAACAATGCATGTAGAATAGCATAAAAAAGAAGTTCAACGTAGAACTGCCCAATAAAGAAGATAAACTTTGAACAGTTTATGGGAAAAAATGCAGAATAGCTAAAGAATGAAGTTAAACTTAGAATAGTTCCAGAAAGAAGTGTGATATAGAATAACCAAAGATAGATGTATCAAATTTAGAATAGCTCAAGAAAGAAACTGAATATCATCATCATCACCATGTGCCATGCCGGTCAGCGTGGGCGGTCATGTCTCGCCATCTCACTCGATCACCAGAGTTGTGGATTAGATCAGTGTTCTTGTTTCGACCTTGCCAAGTGGTCAAGCCATCCAATTATTTACTTCTCTGATTTCCCCTTGTTCTTTACCCCTCAGTCTTGCCTGTTGTCACCAATTTCTAGAACTTATTTAATCTCATAACGTGACCAAATAATTTTGGCTGACTACGTATAATTTATCTAATCAGTTTACGGTTTTCATTTGTTCCTTGTAGGATCTGGTGATAGGTTTTCAATGTTTCCATAATATTCTTTACATTTTTCTTAGAAACCACATTTCCACAGCGATCATATGTCTTTCAGACTGATCGCTTATTGTCCACGCCTCACATCCATACAAAAGCAAAGGGGCTATGTAGCACCTTAACACTCGTTGCGAATGACATATCTGTTATTGGTCAGTATGTTTCCGGTAAAAATGGCGACGACAGACGCTGTTTTTAGTGTTTTCCTCTGGATTATATGGTGTTATTTCTTATTAGTTTATTGGAAGTGTTCACAAGAAGCCACGGAAAGCAGGTGATGGATAAAATTTTAAGGACAGCCGACAGATAGATTTTGGTTATGGTCTCACGTTTCCCGACGGAGGGCAGATGTCTTTCACGAGAAATGGTTGTAGTCACCGAACGGTATGGTCACTGCCAAGGAAGGAAAGCAACGGCAAACTACCTTCTTTAAAAGTGCAAAGTTCATTATGATTCGATTAACTATAGATCACCTCAAGGCAAGGATAGAGACATTAAAATTAGCAACATGGAATGTTAGGACGGTAAACGACGACGAAAAGTTAGATAACATCAAACAGGAAATAGAAAGAGAGAAAATTAATATTTTAGGGGTGTGCAAAACGAGATGGACAGGAGCAGGCATTACGATAGATGAAGATTTTAAGATTATGCATTCTGGAGAAGATCGACAAAGAGGGGTAGCAATTATCTTGGATCGGCAAACATCAAAATCTGTTCAATGATATTGGGCTGTGTCAGACAGAGTTCTACTAGTTAAATTAAGCGGCAGACCTTTAGGCCTAAACGTTTTTCAAATATATGCCCAGCAGGAGAATCTAGTGAAGATAGTGTAGAAGCATTTTATAATGACATACAGTCTGCTTTAAAGAAATGTAAAAATTCAGAAATACACATCATAATATGGGACTTCAATGCAAAAGTAGGAAATCAAGGAGATAGATACACAGTAGGAAACCATGGTTTGGGAGAGAAATACGAAAGAGGATACAGACTTCTCGAGTAGGAAAAAGAGCAGGAAATGATTTTAGTTTAAACAACACCCTAGAAGATTATGGACATGGGGGAGTCCTGACAGCAGGATTAGAAATCAGATTGATTACATTTTGATTAACAGAAGGTTTCGAAATGCGTTAACAATTGCAAATACAGGTCCCAGTGACGATTGTTATAGTGACCACACATTACTTACAGGTACATTGAAGATAAAGTTAAAGAAAGACAAGTATATAACAGGAAACACTAAATATGATCTGTGTGCATTGGGAAATGACAAGGGGATACAAAACGAATTCAACATAGAAGTACAGAACAGATTTAATGTATTGTCTGACCTAGAGATCCTATTTCAAGGTGTGGATGATCAATTGGAAATGTTGAGAATTAAATCAGTTTGGCTACAGAAACAACTATTCCAAAATGGAAGAAGGCGGATCGTAAGAAATGGATGTCTGAAGAAATGTTACAACTAATGGAAACAAAAAGACTCAACAACAATAATCCCACCAAATATGAAGAAATTCACAGACAAGTCAGAATATTATGTAAGGACGCAACAGAAGCATGGCTTGAGAAAGATTGGGTAGAAATTGAAAAACAAGATCTTCTTCTTCTTCTTCAGCGTTCCGAGCCATTGAGGTTCTTTGCTGCAAATACAATCCGTCTCCATTCGTCTCTCTGGTGGACCTTCTCTTGCCAGTCGTTGATTCCAAGTGCTTGTAGGTCTGTACATGTATTAGAAAAACAAGATAACAGTCAAAATACCAAATAAGTGCACAAAAGAATTCAGGAACATACTAGTACAAGTACATGAGCAGGCTGTTTAAAAACTAAAGATGGCAAAATCATAATAGAAAAAGATCAGATGAATTGTCAGATTATGTGAAAAACGTTTATGATGATAACAGAGATGAACAGTATGATATTGATTTAATAATGAAGGACCGCCAATTTTGAAGATGGAGGTTCGGAATGTTCTTAAACACATGAAAGCTGGCAAGACCCCCGGTTCAGATAACATCACAACATAAATGATTAAAGCTTTAGAAGAATATGGATTACATCAAGTCACCCGACTGCTGAACACATTATATGATACCACAGATATACTTTCTGAATTATGTAATTACTGCAATCCCAAAGAAATCAGTAGCCTTGGAATGTGATCAGCATAGAAAAATTAGTATAATGAGCCACATCACGAAGATTTTGCTACGAATATTATCATTCAAAGAGTGAGGAAAAAATACAACCTGAAATAGGGGAAGAACAATGTGGGTTTGTTGAAGGAAAAGGCATAGTAAATGCTGTGTATATGCTACGATCAGTTATTGAACGTTCTATAGAAGTAAACAAAGATATACAACTATGCTTTATTGACTACACAAAGGCATTCGATAGAGTAAGACATGTCAACATGGTAGATATGCTTGCAGATCTACAAATTGATGGGAAAGACATTAGACGTATAAGAAACATATTTTGCAAATAACCAGCTGCCATAAGGATTGATAATGATTAAGAACAATATCAGCCTATTAAGAGAGGTTTGGTGTCAGATCTCAGTCAGATATGACTGAGCTACCGTATAACAGTAGACGGTACTATCTGCTTTCTGTTAGCGCCGAACGTTCGGCGGCGCTTACCAAACCCCACATTGTGCCAACATCTTCAAGCGGAAGAGCGCAATTGGGAGGGTACAAGCCTTACCCTGGTGCGAGGAAATGCAACCTGAAGACAAAATGTCATGGCAGGGCAGACCAGGCCCTAAGCCTTGGTTGGTGGCTGGTCTAGGATCGAAGTTCCGACAGGCGGACAGCTAGAGCATTGCTTTGCTGATCCGGCAGCTTCTGCAGCTTGTCTTGTTCTAGATGTAGAGGTGTTAACTTTCCTCTGGAGTAAACTAGGCAGGCCGAGAGAGGGATCATGCTGCATGGGCAACACATGATCTCTATATTTTAGCCCTGGCTTTGTGCTATGGAGAGGCAATAACTCCATCCTTTGTCTTAACTGGTCTCGGAATCAAAGCGAGAGGCAACTGTTACGGGTTATAAGTCCATGTCAATTGACGTAGACATGGGGCGCCACGCGTTGCCTCTGACGGTGGGAGACACCTACAGGTGTCACTGATCAGCTACCGCGCACCTCAAGTTGGGCAGCCCCCAGCCAATTGGGTGATGATCCGCATCAGCCTGCTTGCTTCAATGGGTGCTTGAGGCTAGGACAAAATCTGCATCGCAGGCTGTAAAACCAATGCACCAGGCACAAATAAAAAGAAAAATAGAAACTTCAAGCTACGACTTGCAACCTGGAACGCGAGAACCATGTGGCCAGTATTTTCCACTGACTTGACCAATATTGACGATGTGAGAAAAACGGCTGTGATTGATGCCGAACTCAATCGTCTTAACATTGATATTGCTGGCCTGCAGGAGACTCGCCTCGCCGAGGAAGGGTCACTCAGGGAAAACTATTACACATTTTTTGGAAGGGTGGAGGGCAGGCAGAAAAAGGCAACACGGTGTGGGCTTTGCAGTGAAGAATTCGCTACTGGGAATGATTGAAATTCCAGCAGGAGGAAATGAAAGACTATTATCCCTGCGCTTGGCAACCTCTTGTGGTTTTGCCACCATTATTACTGCGTATGCACCGACACTCGATTCCTCTGATGAAGTGAAGGATTCGTTCTATCAGGAGTTAGACTCCGTGATCAAGGCAGTTCCAAAATCTGATTACATTTATATGCTCGGTGATTTCAATGCTCGTGTGGGCAAGGACTCAAGTTCATGGCCAGTGTGCCTTGGAAAATACAACATCGGTCGAATGAATGAAAATGGGCAAAGGCTGCTGGAGTATTGCACAAGAAATGACCTATATATTACAAGCTCCTTTTTTAAAACAAAAGAGATGCGTAAGGTCACATGGAATCATCCAAGATCCAGCCATTGGCACCAGCTGGACTTCATAATCACACGGAGACAACATCTGAACCATATATTATTGACTCGAAGTTACCACAGTGCTGACTGTGATACGGATCATTCTTTTGTTGTTGCAAGGGTTAGACTGAGACCTAAGAGAATCTACACAACTAAACACAAATCTAGCCCCAGGATTAATCTTATTAACACTCACGATGCTGAAAAGTGCTTTCAGTTTCAACAGCAACTTGAAGACGCTTTCACTGATATACCAGAAAATTGTACAGTAAATGAAAAGTGGGGTCAACTTAAGGAAACTCTTTATAAAACTGCCGTAGGGGTTTACGGTACTGAGGATCATAAGAGGCAGGACTGGTTTGCGGCAAATAGCGAGACTCTGCAGACTTTGAGTGATAAGAAGCAGATAACTCTCTTATGAAACAAGGAAAGACCAACGCGTAACACTGTGAGTGAGTTAAGGCAAGCTAGGAAGGATGTGCAAAAGGCTGCCAGGCAGTGTGCAAATGATTATTGAATCAAGTAATGTGAGTCCATTCAAATCGCAAGCGATAAGGGAAACATAAGAAGCATGTATGAAGGAATAAGGAAAGCCTGTGGTCCAGTGATCAAAAGAAGTGCACCATTGAAAACCTTGACTGGAGAAATCATAACTGATAAGAAACAGAAGATGGACAACTCACTTGCGACAGGCATACAAGGATTCCCTACTTTTGCACCACACGAAAGTGACAACTCGTATTGTTTGCAAAAGGATACATTTTATTCGGAGCTGACCGTACACTAGCTCCACGAGCGGAATACCACATCGGTATTAAACATCATAGTATGTTATGAAAATGGAATGAGGAGATGATACTAATAACAATCAATACTGACGCTAAGCTAAAGTCTAAACTATTGATACTGTCCTTAACTACACAGTGTCCACAGCGGATACACCGTCTGCTCCTTACGCCTTCCAGTCTCTGTCTGAACCAGCTCTCTGTGCTGTGTTCAGCCACGAGCAATTAGCACTCCGTGCATTCGTTAGTTTACGTGTTCCAACACGTTGGTCACTTGGTTGTAGTAACCAGAATTACTGTTTACACTGGTGAACGGGTTTCCCAGTCTCTTGGGTAACCCCAGCTCACGTACACCTGTTGCCCTCCTTGTTGACACAAGTGTGTCCCGTTATAGCTATTTATAGCATTTGTGTCTCTTCTGTCTGGTCTCCTAAGTCGTTATGTTACTTGTCCTTTTTCTTAGCTCTATTTAGTTCTCCTTAGCTTTAAACTCACACGTAGCTCTTTGACAGGTAAAGCACTATTTGGAGCTTTACTCAAGTGAGGCCAAACTAGCGGATGATGCCTTCAACGCCATAGAGGCTCTACCAACTCTTGACCACCTGGACACACTTCCCACCATAACAGAAGTTAAGTGTGCTATAAATGAACTTGCATCTGGCAAGGCTCCAGGTAAGGATGGGATTCTAATAGACGTTATCAGAAGTGGGCAAGACACACTCACTCTACAGATCCACCAGCTAATAGAGCTATGCTGGCGATAAGGACAAGTCCCACAGGATTTCAAAGATTCAAGCATCATAACGCTGTACAAGAACAAGGGAGATCGGAGCGACTGTAACAACTATTTGCCAGAATTGTTCTGCGCAGACTTCAAGTCCTAGGAGATCATGTCTACCCCGAATCACAGTGTGGCTTTCGACAGAACCGTTCTACCATTGATATGATATTCTCATTGCGAAAAATGCAAGAAAAATGCCGTGAACAGAATCAACCACTGTTTATTGCCTTCATAGACCTCACAAAGGCATTTGATTTGGTCAGTCATGAGGGTCTGTTCAAGGCCCTAAAGAAAATTGGCTGCCTACCAACTCTTCTGTCCATTGTGGAATCATTCCACACAGGCATGAAGGGTATAATCAAGTTTGAATGTGCAACTTCTGTAGAGTTTGACATCAAGAGTGGAGTTAAGCAAGGTTGTGTACTAGCTCACACCCTCTTTGGAATATACTTCTATATTTATACTTTTTTTAAATTTATACTTATATATACTTCTACTGAAATATGCCTTTCGTGATCATGATGGTGGTATATACATTCACACACGCTCAGATGGCGGCCTCCACAATGCTCAGAGATTGAAGGCCAAGAGGGTACTGATCAGAAAGTTGCTTTTTGCAGATGATGCTGCAGTTACGACCACTCTGAGGAAGAATTACAATGCGTACTTTCTGCATTCTCCAATGCGTGTTCTGAATTTGTTTTAACAATTAGCAAAAAGAAGACACAGATTATGTCACGAGGTGCACATGGGATACCATCAATCTTTATTGATGATGCCGAACTAGAGATGGTAGACCATTTTACATATCCAGGATCAGTAGTAAATAGCAAATTATCCCTAGATCAGGAAATCAGCATCCGGGTTGGTAAGGCAGCAACAACAATGAACAGGTTAAGAAAAAGAGTCTGGGAGAACTGGAAGCTTACTGCTAAAACAAAAGTCCTTGTTTATCAAGCCTGTGGCCTTAGTACTCTTATTTATGGCAGTGAAACCTGGACAACTTACTCACACCAAGAGAAACGTTTAAATAGCTTGCATATGCGGTGTCTGCGAAGAATTCTTGGTATTAAGTAGCAAGACAAAATCACAAATACTGAAGTATTGGAAAGATTAGGTTGTGTGACGGTTTATTCCATGCTCAGTCTTCGTAGACTTAGATAGATAGGACATCTTAGGAGGATGGATGATGGTAGAATACCAAAGGACATCTTTTTTGGTGAATTACAGATGGGTAAGATATCTCAGGGTCGGCCTCTACTACGATAAAAAGATGTGTGTAAGCGGACATTATTGATACAGGTATTGATAATGCACATTGGGAGCAAGTCGCCGCTGAATGTGTTGCATGGAGGGCAAAGATCAGAAATGGAATAAAGACAAAGGAGAAAATTATGGCAGATAAGTCACACACTGAGCGTGTGAAACGTAAGATGGTGCATGATGGTGGAAATGACTACGTGTTCATATGCACCCATCATACTGTTTGAAGATGTTAAACATATTTTGCAAACGGCAAAAGACACGGCACCAGGTTGTCAACAACTCAACTGACAGGTCTCATTGGGTACTTCTCACACACCCATACAAGACAACTTGCAAGTCGTGTGGGAGGCAAAATGTATGGTTCATTTTATTGCCGTTGGCTCGCTTACAAGCGGTAAACAGTCGCTAATGCAATACACAATATACAGCCACAGAATTATCTAACACAAACTGCTAACCCTATGCTAGTTCTATCTATTAGTGAACACAAAACTCCTAACGCTATTCTAAACGATGTGAACGCCTCAAGTCCAGTCTCCCGTCTACCTAACCTCTCTCCCGTGGTTACACACCACGCGGGGTGACCTTCACCTTCGTGCGTGTTACCTCACATCGCACTCTGCTGGCAAACGTGGCCTGTTGAGTGTCTACTCAACTGTGCTATGGCTTCACGAGGTGTGGTACTATCGAGTCTTTGACACACACCCACCCCTCTTGTGTTGCGTCATCAACTTTCACTCATTGGTTGTGACGCAAGAGGTTCCTAAACAAAAAATTAGTGTCTCTAATTTTTGTCAAAGACTCTAGATAACCTGGCTTTGGGCATTCCAATGAACTATTAATAACTATTGTCACAATGTAGCAAAGCCTTATTTGGCTACTGGCAATCGCCACAAACTTGACTGGTTGGCGTGAGCCCCTTCTCACATGCTATATTATATTTATCAGAGGTATGTCTGAACCGGACCGTTGTCTTATAAGACCTGCCCTCACATAGTAAATTAACTTACTACCCATACAAAGTTGACTTTCTTAGGGTCAACACATGAATTATTTCATGTCCCCCATATAATATTTAACAACCATTCTACAAGAGTGTGTGCGATAGGCTTTACCTCCTTCGCTTCCGCGCGTAAGACTTTATTTCACTGTTAATTTAGTTCTTCGTTGTCCATTATGTCCCCTGGCCCCATAGTTATCTGTCTTTGATTTACAAATAGTGTATGCAATTTATATGTTTGTTTTTCTGTTTGTTTGTGTGTTTGGATGTAATAAATCTACTAATCTAATTTCTATCCTCTATTTATAAATTCTATGTGTATGTATGTTAGTTTTTTGAGTGTCATAATTTGGTTCAATGTGGCCACAAACAGGTGTATAACACTAATTCGTGACTACATTCACTTGTTATGAAACCCAAAATACTGTAATCTAAGTTCTAAACTATATTACAGACAACACATTCACACTAACACAATTTCACTAACGAAAACTTTACATTCTAACATACCATTCTAATTCTATAACTAAGTATTTAATGTGTTACCTAAATTTATTAAATTTGTTATGTTAATTATATGATATGATTATATTACTTCTTATTTTTTTCTAATCTAAGTGATGTAATCTAACTATTTAAATGCAATTGTTGTGATGTGAGTTATGTACCTTAATTAAATGGATTATGTGACCACAATTTATGTACTTTTCTAAATACTATGCTAAATAATGTTTTTAAATGCACAAAGGAATTATATGAGTGATGTTCTTAATCTAACTGGTGTAAATGCTGTATGTTACCTTATCTACTCTTTTTAATCTATTATGATGTAAAATGATGATACTAATAAATGGTAATATTTGAAAGATGGTATGGTTTCATTAAGATGGAATAAACTAACTACAATGAAACTAAGTGAAATATAACAATCTAAATGGTACTATTCATATCATAAATTTAATTTAACTTGTAATAAACTATTCTTATGTCTAAACTAATATTCTAATCTAATTTTAATGGGTTAATTACTGTACTAACTACATTATTAAAATAAATGAGAACTGTTATAGTTCCTAACCTACATCTAATTTATCACTATCTTAAAATATTATATTACATATCACAATAAGTTTATATACATAGTATTTGGTTTACACAGGTTAGTAGTTGCCTTCATGTATGTGCAATGGTTGTATAGGCATAATATAACCACACACCTTGCCTGGGTATCTGAAATACATTACACAGTCATCTTAATGTTCTCTCGGTAGTGCACGTGTAGAGTTCGCTGGTGTTGTAGCTCTGTCTTTTCGTGTCTGTAATTAAGCACTGTTCTGACACTGTTTTCTGCGGTTCATATATATGATACACCGGAATGGAGCTTAGTTGGAAATGAGCTGTCCTAGTTCACACGGTGGTATCTAAGTATAGCAGCACAGTTCTTAATCTGATGTCCACGGACACATGATAGTTCATTGTTTTGGTACATGACTACACCAACAATGTGGATATGTATGTAAGCTATTTTAGATCTTATATTATCAGATATTCATGTACCAACCATCAGTCTACATTTAACTGTTGGATTTCAGGTATTTTTACCCCAGATGGTAAAACTAGTGACCACCTGAATATCCGGTCATTTTGATGCACACCACTATGTATGACCGTGATCAGGGAGTTGTCGGTCTGGACAATGCAGTGAACATCCGTCAGAACTCGATGGAGCCTTCTCACCGTATAGATGAAGCCTAGGGTTGCAACTGTGATATGGAATCTTTGGACTCAGCATGTGTGATCTTACTGCTCACGCAGCAAAGCGGATGGAAGATGCCCTCAAAAAAAAATTGGCCTAGTACTGCAGTGATGGAGATTCTGCTGGCATATGACCTAAGATAATAAATGAGCCTAGGATTAGGCAAGCGGAGGGATTGGAATATTTACAAAAAAGGATCTTCAATTTTGACAATGCAGGAATTAATAATGCATCTTTCACATTTCATTTCCAGAAGATTTTAAGACATTGGAAAATATATTTGTAATTTCTGAGTAATTTACTAATCCCAAAAGGTTTCTGACCTGTTTCTTTCTGTTAGACATGGTCAGATTCATAATTTTGGTACTACTTTTCAGGTCAGTCTACAGTTGGACTTGAGAAATGACATGACCCAAAAATGAATTTATTTTAGGCATAATTTGACTTTGCTGGTTTGACAGTGAGACCGAAGCGTCGCACTCTGTCAAAGGCATGTCTCAGTTTCAGTAGGTGTATTGTCCAGTCATCAGTATTCTGATTTATTCATGTGTATTCTATAAGTTCACTACATGTATGCCCCTCGTCGGATTTGCCAGTCTCACTAACTAGTGTAGTTGCGTTGTGTATGTCTGTTGTCTGATCACTTGGTGTTGGTGCAATCTGTTCGTCTGTCACTACTTCTGTCTCTTGTCTTGAAAAGTGAGGTTTCCGCATGTTGACATGGAATATCTCTAAGTGTCTGTTTATCGATATTTCATAGTCAACATGTACCATGGTTATGTGCTACTTTGAATGGTCCTTGCCATTTCGTTTGTATGGAAGTAGCCTAAATCTGTCTTGATCAAGTTCCAGATTACTTGTTTTCGCACATTTGTTTGTGTGCTTGTGGTAGAACTGACCCTTCCTCTATCAAATGGCTTGGGTGCCAGTGTAGAGGGTTGTATTTCAGCTGTAGGATGTTTACCCTTCAACTTTTGTATCAATTGATGACAGCCATTACCAGCAAATAGATCATGACAAAATAATTTGTTATTGAAAAAACTTGGCCTGGCATTGCTGTATGCACGATGACCCGCACGTGGTGTTTTGTGTGCATTGTTTAGCACACCTAACTGATGTTGTTCAAGTAACACCTGTTCATGGTTACTAGTAATATGACATGTAGTTGAAATGCCATTATTACGTCTAACGAACCAAGATGCATTCTTGGTCATTTTGGCTTTGCCTCTTGACAATTTTAAGTATGGAGACACATTAAAATCAGATTTCTGCTGGTGTATAAGTTTTTGTGTGTTTTTGTCATCTGTGCTGGTTGGAAAAAGCATTAGTAGTGCCTCATTTTGCAATGGGTCATGATGTTTTGAAGTGTCAACTCTGGTTGTTGCCTTAGCTGCATTTAATTTCTCCCATGCAACTATTTCTTCACTAGTACATTGTTTCAGTTGAGGTAAGCACCCCAAAATTAAATCTGTACAAGGGTTGTTAAGTATTGCACAAGTAAAGGTACCGGAAAGAAAAGGAGAATCAATACGGGCTTTTGCCAAAGGGTAAATTTCAACGTTACCCGAAAAGGTTCGGCATTTCACAGTGTCACCTGTGTAATCACCCGGACTCACTAGTTCTTTTCGAAGACCAATAAGGGTGCTGCCGCTATCCAGCAAACATTGGCATGGTACATCATTGACCATTGCATTGTGGAACACTAACTTGCCTCTGGAGGCTAATGCTGCATTCACACTCTCAGATGAGCATGGTACTGTATGTCCACATTCTAGTATTCCGTCTGCGTGGAATTGGTGACATCGTTCACAGCTGTCAAAGCTTAATATATCGTTAGCAGCACACACATCCTCTGCTTGGTTAGTTGGTAAGTCACTTTCAATCTCACACTCATTCTCACTACCACTATCTGAAGAGGTCTCAATCAACATAGCGTTCTTAGCTTTCAAACGTTGGCGGCCAAGGCACTTATTAGAATAATGGCCATAAGAGGAACAAAAAAAACATTTGATTGCACGCCTGTATGCAGACCGTTTGCTTTGCTGCTTCTTGATCACATTTTCAAGATGCGCCGGATAATTCGGCGATTTGTCGCACATAGCATAAGTGTCGTGCATTAGTTGACAGTACATGCATTTGGAAACTTTTCTGTCTTTCTTATCATACTTCTGAAAAGGTTTTCTGTTACCCTGATAGTTTTTTGATTGGTCTTTGACAAAGGAAACTATCTCAGAGTCACTTGAGGTCTTAAAAATCTGTCTGTTAGAAGAAAAATATGCTGAGCCTTTTTTTTCGAACTGCTCGATGTTCTCAATGTCCGACTGCTGCAAAAACTTAGCAAAAGGAGAAGGTATAGTAGATATACACTTGTCCATAGCTATTAGGTTTTTTAATCTATCAAAGTCTTTTCCTATGTTAGCTGCTTTAAGCCACCTGTTTAGTACACTCTGCACATTTGAAAAATAATCTATAAAAGTTTCACTAGGTTTAGGTTTTAAATTTGAGAACTGAACCTGATACCCAGGGGCATCAAGTAAAAAGTGCTGCATAATCCTATCATGGATGTATTGATAGCTAGATCTAAGTTCAATAGGAATAGACTCTATTACTTTAAGGGGCTCACCACTTAGATTCTTCATGTAAATCGGAGCCCACATATCTAAAGGAACTTGGTGATATTTAAATTGATACTCTACATTCTCTGTCCAGGCAGATATGGAGTCCTCTTTACAATATGGTTTGATAATATTTTTGTATTTGTTGAACTTATTTTCCTCTTGTTGACTTCTTAGTTTAGTGGCAGAGATCTCTGCGTGTGAGTCTACATCCATGCTTTTCATCTTTAATTGTGTCTCTGATTCTACTTGAATTTGTTTTTCTTTAACTCTTGCCATTTCATCTATCTCTTTTTGCTTTAGATCTAATTCCTTTTGTTTTAATTCTTTCTCTTGATCTAATTGTTTTTGTTTCATCTCCTTATCATGTTCTCTTTCTCGTGCGCGTTCGTCCCTTTCCGCATTCTCTTTTCGTGTTTGTTCCTCTTTTGTTTCTTTAAATTTCTGATCAGCATATTGTTGTAGTTCTTTTCCTGTTAATTCCAGTTCTTTGCCTGCTTTTATGAAATCTGATAAAGTTGCCATCTTACTTTAGTACTTGGCTAACAGTGATAGGCAATGATGACTTTAATCAGTTATTTATCTTTGATATGTTATGTTTGTTCTTATCTGATCACTATCAGTTGTGCTTTCTGTTTTTACCCTGCCCAGATTTATCTTGCAGAAAAACAGAGTATACAAATATGTCAACGCGTTACACGCTGAAAAAGAGATGCACTATTAATCAAATTGCATGACAAAATATATAAGTGTACTCAGCTTAATGTGGGAACGAAGCTCCTTTGACACAGGTCACCTTGTTTGGTACACTGGGGTGGCGACACGTTTCGTACGTAGCACACGGTATTTGGCCCACAGGTGTATGTGCACAGCTGTTGTTTGCCCTCTGATATATAGGGCAGCAGTAAACACGCCTACTAAACGATATGATTTACTCGACAACTAAGGACAATGACTTAGACAATGACAGACTTACGAACACCTAGAATATGTATTAATTAATTTTAATGTCAATGTCCTGTCTTTGTTTTAAACAATAATTGCCTTTCGTTACTAACCTAGTTAATTTCTGTAAACGTTGTGCAGCTAAGTATCAGATGCTTAGCCCGAAAATAGTTCCATCGTGACGATAAGCAAAGAGAAAATAGACTCAAAAATGAATAAATGCTTGTAAAGAAATCAAAATAACATAATAATGTGTCAACAAATAAATATATTCATTTAGTAACTTAAATAAGTAAATAATAAACAATATACAGCACAGATTCAGGCGGGCCGCCGCTAAGCGATCTTGTAAACACTCGACTGCTTTATGCTAATGACGCAGAACAACTGTCTGTCAATCAATCTACGTCATCGCGCAGCGCTATTTTTAGATCTCAAAAATCAATATTGTCGGCTGCCTGTGTATTCCTGCGCCGTGAATCATGTTTGGTGCTTATTCAAGAATAAATTGGTAAATATATGAATAAATATAAGAAAATAAGAATATTAATACTTACAGCTTCGAAGAATACATGATTTCATTCAATAAATATATCATAAACACAATTAAACACTATTTTGTCACGATAGGCATATTTCTAGCTCGCAAATTCTCCTGTCTGCACAAATTATCGTTACTACAAAAATGAAACCCTAGTCTCGAGCCCGTGGATGAGTGGATTAGCTTGAACTTTTCGTTCAAGCTTCACTTCTTGACACCACAATTACCCTTTTACTGTGGGTATTAGCTTGGCGCTTTCGTCCAAGCACCACTTTCTGACACCACAATTACCCTGGCCTGTCAACAACTCAACTGACAGGTCTCATTGGGTACTTCTCACACACCCATACAAGACAACTTGCAAGTCGTGTGGGAGGCAAAATGTATGGTTCATTTTATTGCCGTTGGCTCGCTTACAAGCGGTAAACAGTCGCTAATGCAATACACAATATACAGCCACAGAATTATCTAACACAAACTGCTAACCCTATGCTAGTTCTATCTATTAGTGAACACAAAACTCCTAACGCTATTCTAAACGATGTGAACGCCTCAAGTCCAGTCTCCCGTCTACCTAACCTCTCTCCCGTGGTTACACACCACGCGGGGTGACCTTCACCTTCGTGCGTGTTACCTCACATCGCACTCTGCTGGCAAACGTGGCCTGTTGAGTGTCTACTCAACTGTGCTATGGCTTCACGAGGTGTGGTACTATCGAGTCTTTGACACAGGTCCTGATGGTGTCAGGTATGGCCACATGAAGGCTTTGAGCGATGTAGACCTGAAGGAGATGGCCGGCTGCTTTAATCAGAGCATTAGGACAGCGTCAGTACCGCAGGATTGGCTGCATAACTATCTCATCCCTCTCCCAAAACCATACAAGGATCATTCAAAGCTTGGCGGTTTTAGGATCATCACCCTTAAAAATACACTTGGGAAGGTTTTAGAGAAGATAGTCGCTGTTAAGCTGCAGGATTTTTTGGAAAGGGGGAAGCTTCTTCCAAGAGGCCTGGGGAGCTACAGGCCAGGAAAAGATACCTGGTCAAATGCAGCCACCTTTGCTTTTGACGTTTATGAGGGGTTCCAGAGTAGACAGGAAACGATGGCGGCAGCGCTTGATCTCGAAGATGAGTACAATAGATTTCGCTATGATATTTTGATGACCGCACTTATGGAGAAGGGGGTCAATCGCTGGTTGGTGAACTGGATAGCAGCCGTCCTGCATTCTCGTCAAGTTGCTCTCCGTCTAGGCGCATGGACCTCAGAGCCACATATTTTAACCCCGGGACTGCCACAGGGATCTGCAATCTCACCAGTGCTCTTTAATGTGTATACGAGCAAGATTGCATACCTAGAAGCACCAGGGGTTGGAAGGATTCTAACATTTGCAGATGATATTCTTGCATACAGGCAGGGGAGAAATAGGGATCAAACAGCCCAGGAGCTACAGGTGACAGTAGACAAAGTGATTGACTGGTGCACTGAAATGAGTGCTGTCATCAATCCGGAAAAGGCTGCGGTGTTGTGGTGCTCTCTGGACAACTGGATTGTGAGAGATGATACCCCAAGCCTCACGATAGATGGTAGAAGCGTAAACAGAGAGAACAAACTGAAGTATCTGGGAATCACATTTGACAGGAGTCTGTCCTTCAAGGACCATGTGGAGACGGTTGTGACAAGATCTCAAAAAGGACTCAATGCACTTAAAACTATGGCTGCAATGGACACAGAGCAGAGAATGCTCTTCACACTATACCAGCACTTGATCCTCTCAGTGATTGATTATGGACTAGGACTGCTCACTGTCTCAAAGAGTCAGCTGGTGAAATTAGAGCGCATACAGAATGAAGCGATGCGGGTCATTCTGGGATGCACCTGAGACACTCCAGTAGTGTGTATGCGTTACATCCTTGGTCTGCCTACTGTTGCTAGTAGGCACAAGGTGATGCAAGCGAAGGCATACCTCAGAGTAGCTGCAGACACAGATCACCCGTTGCATGAGGCGCTGGACGTAGTTAAGGGTCAGAGACTGATAAGAGGGAAATCATAGATGGCTCAGGCGGAGGATACGATCAGACAGGAGTGCCCCTTGGAGAACATCAGGCGAGGAGAGGAGTGGGTCAGAGTGTCAGCCGTGCAGTCAGACTTGTGCAGAGTTGTAATAACATTGAACCGGGAGTGCAGGGAGTGGCCAGCAGGGGCCACGGAAGTGGAAATTCAGCAACTAATTCAGGAAAATTCTCGCCCGGGTGATGTGATTATCTACACGGATGGGTCAGTGTTGAGAGGTAGGAGAAGTGCCTGGGGGTTCTTGGCAAAAACTAATGGTCGGCGTTTGGTGAAGGAGAGCCTGGCATATGATAACACTACATCTAGCTTAAGAATGGAGGTGGAGGCGGTCAGTGCAGCTTTCCGCTGGATAGAAAACACGATACATACACACATTGTGATTGTAACTGACTCAGAAAGCATGCTGAGAAGGGTGAGAACAGGCAAGCTTCGTGCAGAGTGGCTTGCTTCGCTTCGGAGGTCACGAGTAGTAAGCATCACCTGGATCTTTTCTCCTGGGCATGCCGGTGTGTTGGGGAATGAACAGGCGGACAGATTGGCTGGCTCGGCAAAACATGGTGGAGTATTGATGCTTGACAAGGCAGACGTGGTTGCGGCCTTGTGGGAGCACGTGTACACCTCGGAGGAGCAGATGGATCACCATGGTCTGGTAAGAATGAGACAACGAGGTGTGACGAGGGGATCTGGCCGACGCTCGGCGCTCGGAGGAAAGGCGAGACGGACATATAATCAGATTGCTACTGGAACTATTAGTGTTGGAACTCTTCGCTGGCTGCTGAGGATGGGGACGAAGCGCTTATGGGAATGTCCCGAATGCTGTGATGTCAGTTCCTAAATCATTCAATCAATCAATCATATGCACCCATTGTGAACGGACATTTACAGCGCGAAATGTCCTTATCAGTCACATTCACTACCGCCATAGGTAAAAGTTATTGTGCCTTTTTAAAGCACAAACTATCGTCTGTCAAGACGGAAAGGTGCCAATGGAAGAGCGGTGTGTGACAGGAATGTGTAATGTCACCAGATCGTGTTTCTTTATACAGTGAAAATATTTTCAAAAATGTAGTGGATATAAATGAAAGCATCATTGGAGGACGAAACATCAATAACATTAGATATGCAGATGATACCTTATTGATTGCACACAATAAGCAGGATCTGTAACAATTAGTAGATGTGGTTGTTGCACATAGTGAACAACTGGGGTTAGAATTAAATTGTAAAAAGACGCAGATTATGGTCGTAACTAGGAAGACAGAAATACCACAATGTTATTTACAAGTAAATGGGATTATTCTTCAAAAAGTTAATCGGTACAATTATCTCGGAACAGTATACCATATGATGGGAGATACGTTGAAGAGATTAAAACAAGAATCGCCATGACGAAAGTAGCCTTTGGCAAGATGAAAAACATTCTGACCAATAAAAAAGATGAGAAAAGTCAGTTGAGAAAGGGGTGTTGAGGTTATATATAGAACGTATACTTTTATATGGATGTGAAAACTGGTCAATGAGCAGTCAACCTGAAAAACATCTAATGGCTGTAGAAACGTGGTTTCTAAGGAGAATGCACAGAATACCATGGGGAGAAAGAAAAACAAATGACCCAGTACTACAGGAAACACATGAAAATTGTAAATTGATTATGTTTTGGACATGTTATGAGAAGAAATAGATTGGAGAACTTGGTGACAACTGGTAAGATCGAAGGGAACAGACCAAGGAGAAAACCGACAAGTAAATACCTGAATGGCTTGGCCCCTTGGCATGGTCGAGACAGGTACACTGAGCTGATCCACGACTCTTGTGATCGAGTGATATGGCGAGTAATGACCGCCCAAGCTTTCTAACATGCCAAATGAATAATGGATGTTTTCCATCCTGCAAAAGGCTATCTTCGCCATGGCGATTTTTGTTCTAATCTCTTTAAGAGATTTCCCATCGGTTGTTATGACTGTTCCGAGATACGTGTGCGTGTACCGAATATTCCCATTTACTTGTATATTGCATTGTGTTATTTCGTTCTTCCTAGTGACGACCATAATCTATATCTTTATACAAGAAGTCAAATAAACAAAATATGCAAAAGCTAAATAAAGAAATTAAATGTAGAATAACTACATAAAGATGTTCAACGCAGAATAGAAATAGAACAACATTAAAAGTAGAATAGAACAGACAAAAACAATGTTCCATATAAAATAGCCAAATAAAGAAGATAAATGCAGACGAGCTGAGAAAAGAACATAATAATAGCCACTAAAAAAAAAAAGTTAAATTTAGAATAATCTAAGATGACGTTGAGTGTAGAGCTGAAGAAAGTAGTGTAATGTAGTATAGCTAAATAACGAAGTTAAATGTAGAATAACTAAATAAAGAAATTAAATTTATAATAGCTGAGTAAAGCATTTAAATATATATAATAACAAAAGAAAGAATATAAATGTAGAAAAAAAAACACCTTTAAATGAGGAATAGCGAAAAAGAAGTTAAATTTAGAATAGCTAAAGAAAGGAGTTAAATGTAGAATAGCCAAAGAGAGAATCTAATAATATAATAACTATGGACATAAGTAAAATGTAGAATAATCATAGAAAGAAGTTAAATGTAGCAAAGGGAAATGGTTAATTGTGGAATAGTTCTAGAATGAATGTAATATTGTATATACAAAGAAAGAAGTTTGGTGCTAAATATCCAAAGAAAGTAGTAGAATATAGTAGAATGTAGAATATTTCAAGAAAGAATTAAAATACGAAACATCCAAACAAAGACTTTCAATATTGAGTAGCCCAATAAAGAATTACTTATAACCAAAGAAATAATTTACATTGAAAGTAGTTCATGAAACAGTTCAATGTAGAATAGCGCAAGAAAGAAAGTAAATGTAGAATAACTTAAACAAAAATGATAACATGTTAATAACCAGAAACATTTTAAAATTATAATTTCATCAGAAATAAGATACGAAGACATCAATAGGTCTACCTACAAGGAGCTAGAGAAACTAGCAGACATGTACAACAACGGTATAGGGAATGCTAGCATCAAGGAGAAGTGATTACACAGCTATATTATTCCATTGCCGAAGCCTGGCAAAGACCACACACACATTCAAGGATATCGAGCAATAACCATGCAGAATGCAACAGGCAAGCAGGCAAGCAACAGGCAAGCGATTGATCTTGAGGACGCGTACAACGCGTACCATTGCATGTTTTAATGCTTCAGCTTCTTGAACTCAGGATAAGTCCTTTCCTTCTGAGTTGGATCGCTGCAGCCCTCTTCCAACGTAAAGTAGATTTTAGATGTGGCAGTTGGACTTCGGAAACAACAACAATATATCATGGCCTACAACAGGGATCACCATTATTTCCGGTGCTGTTCAATGCCTACACTGTGAGAATCGCCAGCGAGCAGATCACTGGACAGAGGAGGACATTGTCATATGCCGACGATGTTTTAGTGTATCGTCAGGGTAAGGATAGAGATCAGGTTGCTGTGGAACTACAAACCGAACTCAATCGCATAAGTACTTGGTGTGTTGCAGCTGGGGCAGTGGTCAAGCCAACAAAGGCAATTGTGACTTGGTTCTCTTTGAATAATCATATTGCCAACACTCAAACACCAACTGTAATGCTGTGTTCAGAGGCAATGAATTACCTGGGGATACGCTTTGATCAAAGCCTAGCTTATAAAGAGCACATAAATCAAGTGATAACAAATGCCAAGCGGGGTTTGACTGCGATGCGAGTGATGGCGGCAGCAAACTGTGAGCAGCACCATCAATGTCTTCTATACGAGGGGCTAATCATGTCTGTTTTTGAGTAAGTGACACATGCCTGGGTTCACTATCAGTAAGGTTAGTGACCCGGGGAGCAATGGTACACATAAACAAGTTCACGAGGTAAAATGAGGCCGGGTAATAAATCCCCGGAGGGGGCAAATGAGAGGACAGTAATGGAAGGGGCAGTTGAGGAGAAGTCAGCTGGCTAGCGTAATTGTAGGGAAGACAGTTTGAGCTGTGGGGTAGTGTTGTGTGGAGCCTGGGGAGGGGCTGCAAGAAGGGTTAAAAAGACAGTGACAAACATTGTAGGGGACAGTTGAAGTTGAGACCGAGAGAGGGTCGGATCGTTTTGGGACAGTTGAGTGTTGGGAACCGACAGGAGAGGTCGGCAGTCCGGGAAACTGAAGGATAGCGGAGTTAAGGAGAGAACTCCGAGCTGTTGTTTTCGGTGATAGGACGTCTGAGCCTAAGGATTAAAGACTGAGTCCGGTTATGAGCAGAGATAGGGAATTGAAGCCTGGCCCTTGAGAGGGTCGGATAGTTAACGGAAGCTTAGATCCAGTGTGGGTTGGATCGTGTGAATTCGGGCTGGGAAGCGTGACTATTAGTACAACTGTCGTGGTGTATGAGATTAAGTAGGCCTTGAGAAGGCAGCGTTATGTGAGTTATAAGTTGTGAGGAAGATATATTCTGAGAGAATTAGTGTTCCTGAATTTACGTGTTGTGTGTCCGTGTTCATTCACAATTAAAGGATATTATGTGCGCAAACTTCCTCTTGTTTACTAACTCGCGGATGTGTGCTGCATTGGTAACTTGTGGTGTGAGATAGGTGGCAAGCTCAGATTCCACTCTGCAGTGAGATATTAGAAACATTAGAACCTAGACAACGACAAATCTAATTCTGGTGCAAAAGAGTTTGTGTCAGTATGCGATGACGATCCTGACTCTCAGCCATAAGCAGATAGAAAAGATGGAAAGGATATACAACGAACCTATGCACATTAGTCTTGAATGTACAAGAGATACATTATGCAGGACGATGCACTACCTTCTTGATTTTCCAAACATTAAAGACATAATACAAATTTGCAGAGCACGTGCCTACCTCAGAGTTAACGAAAACACACAACATCCACTGCATACTGAAATTATGAAGGTGAAGGGCAGCAGGTTAAAAAGAGGAAGGTCGTGGATGGGTCAAGCAGAAGACATTCTTCAACATCAGTTCAGTTATCAGTTATCAGTTGGGGTATCTTCATTGGACTCCGTACATGTCCATAGGTGCTCAGATCCTCCCCCCAGCATATGCACCAGCGTCCGGTGGCTAATAGTGCCAGTTCTGTGTTGGTTGACGAGGCGTTTTGTTTTCCCGATGTACCTATCGCGTCTGGCTGTGCCGATTCTTACTCCAAGGTCTTTCATCCTGGACAGCGATGTGTAATCGCTGACGTCAAAGTCCTCTGTTCTCGCCATATCTTTAAGGACGTTAATAACATCGGCACGATCCATGGGCTGGCCATCTACAGGGGGTGCAGAGCCAGCCAGTTTGTCAGCTCGTTCATTTCCCATGACTCCCGCATGTCCCGGGACGAAGATGAAGGTGACTTTACGGACAACAGACTTCCGCAGCAATTCAGTCCACTGTCTACGTACAGATCCATCTTCGACCTTCTGAATCATGCTCATTGAATCACTTAGTACACACACGTTGGTATAATGCTGTGATTCCAGCCATATGAAAGCCTGTGTAACTGCCATCACCTCTATCGTCATGCTGCTCGTGGTCATAGAGTGGGCACCACTAGATTCTTGAACGGTTCGGCCCGCTGAACGGGCTGTAAATGCCCACGCACTTCTCTGCTGCTTTACAACAGATCCATCTGTATAGATGAGCACTTCGGGGCTATCTGAGTGTTCATAGATGAGCGCGTTAACCTCTGCATTGACAGCGGCAAGGATCTGCTCTCTGCACCGTCTGTCGAGTGTGATAATGCAGGAGAAAGTGCACTTAAAAGCTGGAGGCACCGGCACCCATTCCTTGCCGGGGTTGATACTGGTAAGACTGCAGACCTGTCTGACGACATCTTCCGCCCGACTCATCCATGATTTGCCCCTCTTTAGCCTGTCACCCTTTTCTCTGAATATAGCGTCATGCAGAGGGTGCTGCTCATCTGCACTTATTTTTAAGTATGCACGAGCTCTCCAGATCTTGATCCTGTGTTCCATTGTCGGGAAGTCAAGGAGGTATCTCATTGCTACACAGCTGGTGTCTCTCGTGCAGCCCAAAATGATGCGCATGGCTTCGTTTTGTACCTTTTCAAGTCTTCCAATCTGTGTAGGGCTGACAGTGAGGTGAAGGTCAACCGAGGTTGACAAGCATTACTGGATACTTCTCTTGCACCACACGACAAACTCGTAAGGCGTACAAGAGGATTAGTTACACATTTTAATTCAGCTTGGCTCTCACAAAATGTAGAGCCATCATTGATTCACACAGTATTTACAAGCATAATAATATACAATATTCACTCTATCAAAGTCAGTCCTAGGCACTAGCACTACTGATATCTACATAACAAAAACCACATCGCCTTGGCCGATGTGTTCATCTAAACAGTCAGTCCCCCGTCTCACAAGACTCAGCCGTGGCATTCACACCACGCGCGGATGGATCACGAAGATCCCTAGGATTGCGTGATGCGGTTCACAGCACGCTTCACGTGGCCTATCCACGGGTAACCTCTCTTAAGAGTTCCTTACATCTCTTTGGGCGGGTGTACTTACAACCCGACCAGAGTTCTCACTTCTCAGGTTGACACTGGTGTGTCTGAGTGGAGACCTGTTCACCCAATCATTCCCGTTGTCATTTCTATTCCCTGGGTAGGGCCTTGTTACCCCCACTCCCAGTAGGGATTGTATCATATATCCTCTTATATCCTTTTCCTCCACTTCTCATGCAGGTGGTATTCCCTAGGTCTTTGACAATGGCCATGGCATACTCGATGCGTGAAAGCACAAGTCCTTGGAACAGAAGTATTAGCAGTCTTTGCTCGATATTGGCAGTCGCCATGACTCTCATTGCTGACAAACCTTTTCGAGCCTTCGTTATGACATAATCGACATGATCTCTGAAGGACAGGCTACGAGCAAGCCTCACGCCAAGATATGTCATTGGCTGGGTTCTACTCAAACTGCTCCCATCCATTCTTACTGCCGGCAGGTCTGTTTTCACAATATGGTTGTTTAGTGAGAACCATGTAACCGTTGCCTTTGCAGGGTTGACAAGGGCATCGGCATCAGGACACCATGAGGAAATTCGATCTAGTTCGTCCTGCATATCATTGGCAACCGCCTGTCTATCTCGACCCTGTTGATACACGAGGATGTCGTCAACGAATGACAGAGTCCTACCCCTCCCGTCCAACTGTTGTTCAGTGATCGGCACCGTATACACGTTAAATAGTACTGGTGACAGTGGTGAACCCTGCGGCAATCCTGGACATATCGTTATCGGCTCAGAAGACCAACTCCCGCATCTTAGCACCACCTTCCTTTGGAGCAGAACTGCAACTATCCATCGTACAAGGTGAGGGTGCACTTTCAGTCTGAGGAGGGTTTGCATCAAGTGCCCGAAAGATACTCTGTTATATGCGTCCTCTAAGTCTATGGCGGCCGCACATGTCTCTTATCTGACCTGAAATCCTTCGTAAACATCTTGAGCAAAGACCGCCGCATTCAGCCATGACTCTTTGTTGCGTCTGTATCCTCCAAGTGTGGGCGGGAACCAGCCGAGCTGTTCCAAGTCCCAAGCAAGTCTGTGTGCTACAATTTTCTCCAGTAGCTTGCCAACAGTATTCTGCATCGGAATGATTTTGTAGCCGCTTATCTTGGAATGGTCTTTGTTCGGTTTTGGCAGCGGCAGCAAGTAGTTGTGAAGCCATTCTTCTTTGACCTGACCCCTCTGGATACTGGTGTTGAATTCTCTGGCCAGTTCTTCCATGTCATCATCTGATATCACCAGTAGGTCACCATATCGGATGCCGTCTGGGCCTGGGGCGGTGTTAGGTGATTTCTTGAGCATCGCACGCAATATCTCAGCTGTGATTGTCCATTCTTCGTCTGTCCCGACCCCCTCACACAATTGAGAGAGTGTCGTTGTGGTCCTCTGTCTGGCGGGCTCGTCTTTCTGGTCAGTCTGTTCTATGTAGCGTGCAAGAAGGGCCTTACCTTTATCCGCATCGACTTTTTCCATGCGAGGTCTGTGCCTTGAAAGTCTGGAATACCCCTACGTTGTGCAGCACCGTTCGTGCTCTTGTGGAGGCGCCAGAATGTCGTAAGAGATCGCTCGGAGCACACCTTCCTGCAGAACTCGTCCCATTTCTCGGCCTTGGCCTGTTTGGCGCAGGATTTGAATAAAGTCGTCGTCCTATAGACCTCAGTCTTCAGGTTCGCCAACTCAACCTGTGGCATGTTAGCCTTTCTGGCCTTTTGCCAGTCTTTCACAGCCTGCCTCTTTCCCAGCCATGCCTTCTCGACCTCTCCATTCTACCATGTTGGCTGCAACCATCTTTCTTGTCTCCTGAAGTACCCACATATTTGTGTACGTCTCTTTCAGTTTGCATCCAACTAGACATAAAATGCAGACAAGAAAATCCGACTGCTTTGGAGGCGGAAGTACAAGCGTTGATTTTCGAGAATTAGTCAGACGGTGATGCTGTCATTTACACAGTTGGGTCAGTCGTCCGACATGTGAGAAGCCTACGGGCCTTTACGGCTCAGGCCGGAGAGAGAATTGTGAAGAAGGACTCTGGTGCGTTTGTTGAGACCACAAGTAGCCTGACTATGGAAATAATGGCAGTAAGTAAAACAATAACATGGCTCGAGACACACACATAAACAAGGGCTTATTTCCTTAGTGGTTCAATGAGCATGCTCAAGAGGACAGAGGTGGGATGGATCCGAAGAGAATGATTGCTCCAGGCTGGCAAAATTAGTTTTATCTTCTTGCCAGGTCATGCGGGAGTACAAGAAAATGAGCTGGCTGACAAGCTCGCAGGTAAGGCTTCTGTGGAGGACGGACGCATCATGGATCAGGCTGACATTCTGCATGCTCTATGAGAAGTAGGACGTTTGCGAGAACCAGGTGATGACTGTGAATCTACATCCATGGTCAGACTGCGAGAACAGCAAATTAAAAGAGAGGTGGCCAAATAAGAACACCACGCGGGAAGTCAAAGAAGATTGATAACCCAACACAGAACTGGTGTCGTTAGCCGCTACACGCTGCGGGATTTTCTGAGAAGGGGATCCGAGCACTTATGGATTGAATGGTTCGATGTGCAGTGAGGATGATCTATCGACTAACTACCTAACTGACTAGTTAAAAAATAGAAGTAAACTTTGTAGAATAGCTAAAGAAAGTAGTTAAATCTACTATAGGCATAATATAAGTATAAAATCTAACAGAAGAAGTTATATATAGAATAGCCCGAGAAAAATTGATTGAATGATTGATTGATTTAGGAACCGACATCACAGCATTCGGGGCATTCCCATAAGCGATCCGTCCCCATCCTCAGAAGCCAGCAAAGAGTTCCAACCCCAATAGTGCCAGTAGCAATCTGATTATAAGTGCGTCTCGCCTTTCCTCTAAGCGTCGAGCATCGGCCAGATGCTCTCGTCACTCACCGCTGTGGCATTCTTGCCAGACCATGGTGATCCATTTGCTCCTCCGATGTGTACACGTGCTCCCACAAGGCCGCAACCACGTCTGCCTTATCATGCATCAATACTCCACCAAGTTTTGCTGGGCCAGCCAATCTGTCTGTCTGTTCATTCCCCAGCACACCAGCATGCCCCGGAGACAAGATCCAGACGATGCTTGCCACCCGTGACTTCCGAAACGACGCAAGCCAGTCTGCACGAAGCTTGCCTGTCATTACTCTACCTAGCATGCTTCTTGATTCAGTTACAATCACGATGTGTGTGTGTGTGTGTGTGTGTATCGTATTCTCCATCCAGCCGAAAACTGCACTGACTGTCTCCACCTCCATTCCTAAGCTAGATGTTGTGGTATCATATGCCAGGCTCTTCCGCACCAAATGTCGACCATTAGCCTTTGCCAAGAACCCACAGGCACTTCTACTACCTCTTAACACCAAACCATATATGTAGATAATCACATCACCCGGGCGAGCATTATCCTGAATTAGTTGCTTGATGTCCACTTCTTTGGCCCCTGCTGGCCACTCCCTGCACTCCAGGCTCAATGTGATTATAAGTCTGCACAAGTCTAACTGCTCCGCTGGCACTCTGACCCACTCCTCTCCTCGCCTAATGTTCTCAAAATTGCACACCTGTCTGATCGCCTGTGCCATCCATGAATTCCCTCTTATCAGTCGCTGACCCTTAACTACGTTCTGCGCCTCATGCAACGGGTGATCTGTGTCAGCAGCTACTCTGAGGTATGACTTTGCCTGTATCACCTTGAGCCTACCAGCACCAGTAGGCAGACCAAGGATGTAACGCATACACACCACTGGGGTGTCTCTGGTGCATCCCAGAATGACCCGCATAGCCTCGTTCTGTATGCGCTCCAATCTCATGAGCTGACTCTTTGAGACAGTGAGTAATCCTATTCCATAATCAATCACTGAGGG
The DNA here is from genome assembly GCA_963921405.1 of Cepaea hortensis. Taxonomy (NCBI): domain Eukaryota; kingdom Metazoa; phylum Mollusca; class Gastropoda; order Stylommatophora; family Helicidae; genus Cepaea; species Cepaea hortensis. The sequence goes on along the minus strand of OY992888.1, from coordinate 78,054,614 downwards.
GATCAAGTGTTGGTATAGTGTGGAAAGCATTCTCTGCTCTATGCCCATTGTAGCCATAGTTTTAAGTGCGTTGAGTCCCTTTTGAGATCATGTCACAACCGTCTGCACATGGTCCTTGAAGGACAGGCTCCTGTTAAATGTGATTCCCAGATATTTAAGTTTGTTCTCTCTGTTGACGCTTCCACTATCTTTCATGAGGGTTGGGACATCAGGTCTCACAATCCTGTTGTCCAGAGAGCATCACAAAACAGCTGCCTTTTCCGGGTGGATGACAGCACCCATTTCAGTGCACCAGTCAATCACTTGTTCTACTGTTGCCTGTAGCTCCTGGGCTAATTGCTCCCTATCTCTCCCCTGCCTATATGCAAGAATATCATCTGCAAATGTTAGTACTCTTCCAACCCCTGGTGCTTCTAGGTTTGCAATCTTGCTCGTATACACGTTAAAGAGCACCGGTGAGACTGCAGATCCCTGTGGCAGTCCCGGGGTTAAAATATGTGGCTCTAAGGTCCATGCACCCAGACGGAGAGCAATCCGACGAGAATGCAGGACGGCCGCTATCCAGTTCACCAACCATGGATTGACTCCCTTCTCAGTGCGGTAATGAAAATATCATATCGAACTCTATTGTACGCATCGTCGAGATCAAGAACTGCCGCCATCGTTTCCTGTCTACTCTGGAACCTCTCATAAACGTCAAAGGCAAAAGTGGCTGCATTTGACCAGGTATCTTTTCCTGGCCTGCAGCTCCCCAGGCCTCTTGAAGAAGGTTCCCCCTTTCCAAGAACTCTTGCAGATTGACAGCGACTATCTTCTCTAAAACCTTCCCCAATGTATTTTGAAGGGTGATAACCCTAAAGCCTCTAAGCTTTGAATGATCCTTGAATGATTTTGGTAGAGGCATGAGATAACTGTGTACCCAACACTGCGGTACTGATGCTGTCCTAATGCTCTGGTTACAGCTGTCGGTGAGAAAATAATTGACATGTAGAATAGCTGTAGTTAAAAATCTACCCACAGTATTTCAGGATCCTCCCGGTGCTACGGAGTTCGTGCAATGAGCTGAGAGTCTCATTACTCAGGTGTAATTTAGGAGTAGAACGGAGCTCTTAAGGGTTACATCAGTGTGCCGTGATGTTGATCCGTCGGCTAAACTAAACTAAGCTAAACTAATAGCTATAGAACAACGTATATGAAGAACAGCAGAAGCAAAAATTCTAAAATCGCTCAAGAATGAAGATAAGCGTTGAATAGGTATATATATATATATATATATATATATATATATATATATATATATATATATATATATATATATATATATATATATATATATATATATATATATATATATGCAAAATAGCTAAAAACTAAAGGTTAAATTTAGAATAGTCCCAGAAAGAAGTTTAATGTAGAATAGCTCAAGAAATAAGTTAAGTGTTTAATAGCTAATGGGGAAAAAATATGTAAAGAATGAAGTTACATTTAGAATAATGCCAGAGATAATTGTAGTGCAGGAACGCTAAAGAAAGAAGTTAAATGTCGATCGGCTCAAGTTAGTCAGGATGGTGGCCTCATTATGAATAGAGAAAAACTGGAACATAATGTAGAAGTATAACATTTTGAAGCCACACATAAACAAAAACAAGCAATGAGAGAAGATTCAAATCCACACTTACCAATGGTATGGAGACTAAGTGGATGAAATAATATGTTTCGCTGGAGAATAACATTTTGATGAGACATGGTCGCCTATGCTAATTGGTTAATGAAGCGATGATCATGATGATGACGTGTGTTGTAGTGTATAAACACACACTGACTTACCATGTTCTATTACCACGCTTGTCGCATGGCCATCTGAACCAAGCACACACTGATGAAGTCGGCAGCCTCGAATAAAGTACTCCTCGCCCACATGGTAACACTTGTGCCCTTCTTGGCAATCTAAGTGTCAGACATACAGATGGCTCAACTCAACTTGTCGGTTAGTCACTATCATCATGTGTCAAATGCATTATTGTATGGTGTCAATATTTTAAAAGTATTTAGGTACTTTAATAGCAGCAACTAGAAAATGTATTAAAGCAATTCAGTGTAAAATAACACAAGATTAGAGTTACATGTAAAATAGTCCAAGAGATACATTAATTATAGTTAAATGCAAAATAGCTAAAGAAAAATGTCAAGTATATTATAGCTCTAAAAATATGTTCACTATAAAATATCCCAAGAATAAAGTTAAAAGCAATATAACGTAAGAGAGAAGTTAAATAAAGTATACAGAATTCGGAAGTTAAAGGTAGAATAGCTAAATTAAGAAGTTACATGTGGATGAGCTACAATTAGAAGGTAAATATTGAATTACCCCCAGAATCAATCAATCAATCAGGTGCCGTCTCCGCAATGAAAGTTGTCTGCAATGGATCTCCAACACTGTCTGTCTCTTGCCTTGACTGTACATTCTGCCAGGCTGATGTTCGTCCATCTCTTGATGTTATCCTCCCACTTGTATCGTTGTCTACCTCTTGCTCGCTTGCCCTCAACCTTGCCTTCCAGTATGGTTTTTATAAGAGTATCATGTCTTTTAACGTGGCCAAATATTTCACTTGTCTCCTCTTTATTTATTTCATCAACTCTCTCTTCATTCCCAGTTTTTCTAGGACCTCTGCATTTGAATGTTTTTTTTTCCATGACATACGACCTATTCGGCTGTATATCCACATCTCCAGGGCTTCTATGCGACTTTCTAGCTGCTTGTTCAATGTCCAGGCTTCCGAGCCATACAGTAGCGTTGAATATACGTAGCATTTGACAATTCTCATTTTTAATGCGATATTAATCTCTCTAGATGTTAATACGGATTTCATGCCGCTGAATGCATTTTTGGTTATTACTATTCTCTTTCTGATTTCTATTTCACTTCTGCCATCATCTGTTATTATATGTCCTAGATAAGAGAAACTTGTTACTTGTTCTAGTATCTGCCCGTTTACTGTGATGTTCATTGATGACCTTTTCTTTTCACTGCTAATTATCATAGTTTTTGCTTTTTGGATGTTAATATCAAAACCACATTCTGCAATGTGCCTGTTTACTTCTTCCACTAGGTCTTGTAACTCTTGCTCACTTTCTGCTAGTAACACGGTAGCGTCAGCATATCTGAAATTGTTTATGATTCTTCCATTGATGCTGAGTCCAGGCATTTCAACTTGTTTAAAAATACTTTCTGTATATAGGTTGAAGAGGCTTGGGGACAGTACACATCCCTGCCGTACTCCTCTTTATATATATATATATATATATATATATATATATATATATATATATATATATATATATATATATATATATATATATATATATATATATATATATATATATATATATATATATATATATATATATATATATATATATATAAGTGTCGAATAGTTATTACCGCATCTAATAGACGCCACTTGTTCCCAGTACAAGTTACTAATAAGTCTGATGTCCTTTCCGTTTACTTCTATATCTTGAAGGCACGTGATTAGTCGTTCATGTTGTACTCTATCAAAACCCCCAGAAAGAAAATTGCTAAATACAGATGTTACATGTAGAATAGCTAACGAATGACGTTAAATTAGAATAGCTAAGAAAGTAGTTCAATGAAGAAAAGCCCACTAACGAAATTCGAAGTAGAATAGTCGAAGAAAAATGTTAATTGCAGAATAGTCCAAGAAATAAGATTAATGTGGAATGGCCACACAAAAGAATTTAAATGCAGAATAATCTGAGTAAGAAGTGTTTGTAACGTGCACTGAGTTGAGAATCTCCTAACTCACGTGTGAGTTATTGGTTACACTTGTGTGCCGTGATGTTGATCCATCGACTAAACTAAACTAAACCCCAGATCGAGTTCAAACGTTGAGCTACTGAAGAATTAAGTTAAATATAGTATAGTTCAAGAAAGAATGTAAATATAGAATTCCAAGGAAAGCCGTTCATTGTTGTGTAGCCCAAAAAAGAATTTGCGTGTAGAACAGCCAAACGAAATAAATTAACTGTAAAACATTTCAAGAAAGAAGTAAAATGCTGAACACCCAAATTAAGAAGTTATATGTTGATGCGTTTAAGAAAGAAGCTACCTGTAGATAAGCTTAAGAAAGAAGCTACATGTTTAATAAACCTAGAAAATAGGTTAAACGTAGAACTTTCTATAGAAAGAAAATAAATGTAGAACTTCTAAATCAAGAAGTTAAATGTAGAATAGCTCAAGAAAAATGTTAAATATACGAGGTGGCTTGAAACGAAAACATTAAATGTGTGATATATTGATCAGATGTTCTTGCGGTCACTCGGTAAACCAAGGAATGGTCAGAAGAGCACATAATAATACAACAACTGCTACCATTAGTAGTGGGACTCTTTCCTGGCTGTTAAAGATGATGACGGAGCACGTATGGACATGTGCGGAGTGCTGTGGTTTGAGTTCTGGACTCAACCGATATACAGAGATAAGTAGAGTGAGAAGGTAAGCAGCTCATAACGATATGAACAATATAACCAGATGAAACATTTATTTGTGTCTGGAGTTCAAGCAATTTGCAGAGACATGAACAAGCACCACAAGTGATTGAACAAACAGTAAGGGTAATAGAACAAGAACTATAGGTAAAAGTACCAGAAATACAGGTAACAGAATAAACACTACAGGTAATTGATGTATTGTATGTGTGTCTTCCACATCTTCTCTCGTTTCGTTCTCGTTTCAGGACTCGTTTCGTACACACGTAAAAGAGCATATAAAATGAATATTAATGAGTTTTGTTAATATCACCATCATACCTACGTTCATTGTTCATTCATTGACACCTTGCCGTCTTGACAGACGATAGTTTGTGCTTTAAAAAGGCATAATAACTTTTAACTATGGCGGTAGCGAGTGTGACTGATAAGGCCAATTTGCGCTGTAAATGTCCGTTCACAGTGGGTGCATGTGAACACGTGGTCATTTCCTCCATCATGCACCATCTTACGTCTCAAACGCTTGGTGTGTGACTTTTCTGCAATAATTTTCTACCTACGTACACGTATCATTACTCTTTAATTTTCGCCCACTATGGCCAACCTATTCACTAATACCCACTCATGCATTGTACGTGCATTCACCGCGAATCCTTAGCTTTCACTCTCAGAAAACTATCACATCTCCATTGCTTCCAGTTTCATGCTTTAACTTCCTGCCCCCACCCCCACCCACATTTAGTGTGTACCAGCTCCACTTATTTACCTGGGACTTTTAATTAACCGTTACCACCGACTACCCCGGTATCATCCCGAAACCAGGTCCATATGACCCACATACTGCCATGGCTATGTATAAAAAAGGGCGCATTTGAAATGCATTGCAGTAATACATCATGGGACTCTGAGATACGTAGCAACATTTTTTATATTATTTTTATTTAAAATTTTCGCGTTCTCCTCATTGCTATCATTGTTTTATCCATTATTCTTCTCATCCCGTCCTTATGCCTTAATGTATTCTCCGGAGGGTCTTCTCCGTGACTATATTCTGCATGTTGTGTATATAGTTGTTTGCTGATGAAGACTAGTCGCCGCAACGTTCTGTATGTTTCGTAATTCTGCTCTGTAAAGCTGCATTATTGTGTGTTAATTTACATTGTATACATTTGCACAGCAATACCGCAGTTCCACCAAATTTTATTAATAGGGTAATAGAACAAGAACTACATATACTAATTAAAAAAAAACACTACGGGTACTAGAATAAACACTACAGGTAACAGAACAAACATTGCATAGAACAAAACAAACATTGCATAGAACAAAACAAACATTGCGGGTAATAGAACAAGAATTTCAGGTAATAAAACAAGTACTACAGGTAACGGAACAATCTGGCTGAAATAGTAGCTGTCTACCTTCTTTGATGATGGTATACTCTCCCTTAGAGCAGTGGTACTTGATACATTCGGATTCTCCAGGAGCGGTGAAGTTTTCCCCATCATCAAAGACCATTCCCCCCACACAGCATGTATCTGGTTTGTATAGAAATACGTCTCCATTATTAGTTAAATACACGCATGATCTAAGTTCAATCCTATAATTATGTTACCACGGTGGTTGCTCGGTAAGTAATATTCTACATTTATTCTCATCCGTGTGTGTGTTCGTGTGTGTGTGTGTGTGTGTGTGTGCGTGCGTGCGTGTGTGCGTGTATGTGCAGGCAAACCCTCTATCCACTGCTAGGCCATGTATGCAGTAAATAAAAAGCAAATAAACAATTCTTTTAAAAACGTCTGGGTGATTTTTGAACATATGGTGCTAACCCAATATTGTATAGTTCAATTATAACTCAAGGGATGATGTCAAACATCTAACTTCGGCTTCGTTTACTTCCAAAGACATTCAGTGAAATACATGTTAAGGTGAGTTAAAGGAGCTGAGAGCACAGCCAATTATAAAGATCCGTTTCCATGACAGTTCGAATCTATTATGACTGAGCCTGCGCAGAAACGTGTTGTACTTGCCGCTGCATTATCACTTCTTCTTCTTCTTCTTCTTCTTCTTCTTCTTCTTCTTCTTCTTCTTCTTCTTCTTCTTCTTCTTCTTCTTCTTCTTCTTCTTCTTCTTCTTCTTCTTCTTCTTCTTCTTCTTCTTCTTCTTCTTCTTCTTCTTCTTCTTCTTCTTCTTCTTCTTCTTCTTCTTCTTCTTCTTCTTCTTCTTCTTCTTCTTCTTCTTCTTCTTCTTCTTCTTCTTCTTCTTCTTCTTCTTCTTCTTCTTCTTCTTCTTCTTCTTCTTCTTCTTCTTCTTCTTCTTCTTCTTCTTCTTCTTCTTCTTCTTCTTCTTCTTCTTCTTCTTCTTCTTCTTTCTTCTTCTTCTTCTTCTTCTTCTTTTGCGTCTGCGTCTGCTTCAGCTGCTTCTTCTTCTTCTTCTTCTTCTTCTTATTTGTCTCTCTTCTTCTCTTCTTCTTCTTCTTCTTCTTCTCTTTCTTCTTCTTCTTCTTCTTCTTCTTCTTCTTCTTCTTCTTCTTCTTCTTCTTCTTCTTCTTCTTCTCTTCTTCTTCTTCACATTTCGTCCGCTTGAAATGTGTCTATAACTGCAATATTGTCTCTTTTATGACTTTAACTGTCTTTTTTAGTTCTTTGCTGAATGTGTATGTGTTGTGTCCCTTTTCTCCGTTTTTTTTTTGATTGATTCAAATGACCCAAAATCACTGCTTCTTATTCCTGAAGTAGTACCTGTAGTAGTCACTGCATTTGTAGTAATTCCAGGTTCCGTAGTATGTAGCCTTCTGTAAGATACAAATGTGAATTTTGTATACATGTGGTTGCGTATTCTATTGTGTCCTGTTCTGAGGTGCAGAATAATGACTTGTTCTGTTCTGTCCATAACGTGGTAGTCATCTTGAGCAGGTTTTTTTTTTTTTGATTTGATTCAAATGACCCAAAATCACTGCTTCTTATTCCTGAAGTAGTACCTGTAGTAGTCACTGCATTTGTAGTAATTCCAGGTTCCGTAGTATGTAGCCTTCTGTAAGATACAAATGTACTGAACAATAACAAGATATCAATTGAAATGAGAAAAAGAGTGTTGAAGTGCTTCCAGAACCTGTACTTTTGTATGGTTGTGAAGAGTGGACAATGAGTAGTCAAGCTGAAAAACAGCTGATGGCTGTGGAAATGTGGTTTCTGAGGAAAATGTAAAGAATACCATGGACAGACAGAAAAAAACAATGAACAAGTCCTTTAAGAAACAAATGAAGATTGTAAACTGATTAGAGTCTTTAGACGTAGAGTCAAAATTATTTGGGCATGTTATGAGAAGAAATGAGATGGAGAACTTGGTGACCACAGGCAAGATCGAAGAGAAGAGACCAAGAGGAAGACCTCGATCGAAGTAAATACCATGACGGCCTGGCCATGTGGCATGGTCGAACACGGAGCTGATCCACGACTCTGGTGACCTAGTGAGATGACGAAAAATTACCGCCCACGCTTATCGGCATTATGGATGGAGTAGTCCCAGGCCATGTCATAATCCCAGCTCCTTTAGAAGTCATCACCCATGTAGTAGTCCCCTCCCCTTGATTAGTCGCCACACATGTAGTATTCCCAGCTCCTGTAGTATTCACCACACATGTAATAATCCCAGCTTCTGTAGTAGTATGTAGTAATATCAGATCATGTAGTAGTTTCCAAGCCTGCCTTTCTGTTTGCCTCCCTGTGTTTGACAGTCTGCATCTCTGCCACTGTCTTCCTCTGTATCTGCCGTATTTGTCTCTCCCAGCCTGACTTTCCTCCCGTCTGTCTGCTTGTCTCTTTGGTTGCCTGCATGTATGCCCCTCTCTGTCTGCCTACGTGTCTAAGAGAGAGAGAGAGAGAGAGAGAGAGAGAGAGAGAGAGAGAAGGAGAGAGAGAGAGATTAAGTTGAGCTCACGCATGTTATGTGACATGCTATTCCATATTTGTTTTCTGTATTCTCACATTTAATATTATAATCTGTACTGCCACTTGAATTTACCATGCACTATATGCATTGCTTATTTCATCGAGTTTATGTCAATTCCAGGAATTAGCTTATTGAATTACTTCACTATGTTTTTTTTTTAAATTCAATTGTTTTGTTTGTTTGTTTTTTTTTTTGTTTTTTTTTTTACATTACAGACTGTATAAATTTTTTTGTCATTGTCACAATTTTTCAACTTTTCCAATGTTTTCCAATTTCCCCCCGCAATTTTGAATGTTTTTGTGATGATGCTCACGATAGTCGTCAGTGTATGTGTGTGTAAAGTGTGGACGTTTGTTCATATTAGTTTCAATGATTATGTGAGGCATAATGTATGTGCCTAGATGTGATAATATGTGTGTGTGCGGGTGTGTGTGTGGAGGGATGCGTGCATGTGTGAGGGTGTGTGTGGGGGATGTGTATGTTGTGGGGGTATTGTGGGATTGTGGGAAGATGTGTGTATGTGTGAGATGAAGGATGGGTGTGTAGGTGAATGAATGTGTGTGGGAGGATGTGTGTTTATGGGTGGGGGATGTGTGTGTGTGGCTGAGGAGATGTGTTTGGGTGTTGGATTTGTGCATGCGAATGGTGGATGTGTGTGTGGGTGGGGAATGTGTGGATGGGTAGGTCATGTGTAGTTAAGTGGGGAGTTGTGTGGGTGAGGGTTTTGTGTGTGGGATGCGAGAGTGGGTAGGAAAATATGAGTGTGGGTGGGGATGTTTGTGGGTATATGTGTGTGGACCAGTTACATGTGTGTTTGTAAATGTGTGTGTGGGTGGGGAAGTGTGGGTGCGGGCATGTGGTTGGGGGGGGGTGTGGGTGTTGGTGAGTAGTGGGATGTGTGAGTGTGAGTGTGTGGGATGTCTCGGTGTGTGTCTGCGTGTATGTGAAGGTGATGTGGGGGATGTGTGTTTGTTTGGCGTTTGTGTGTCGGGGAAGGGATATATGCTTGTGTGGGATATGTGTGCACGTGAAGGGTGGAAGCGTGTTTGAGTGGGCTGGGGATGTGTGGGGGTTGGGATTTGTGTATGTGGGTGGATAGGAGATGTGTTTGTGGGTAGAAAATTGTGCGTGTGTGTCGGGATGTGTGGTCGTGATTGTATGTGTGGTCGGGGTGAATGTGTGTGAGGGATGTGGGTAAGGGTGGGGAGATGTTTGTGAGGTGGGGATGTGTTTATTGGTGTGTGTGTGTGTGTGGGTGTGGGTGGGTGGGTGGGATGTGTATTTAAGAGATGTTTGTTTGTGCATGGGTGATTAGGGTGGTGGTGAGTGAAGGATGTGTGGGAGGGTGAGTGTGTGTAGGTTTCGCGATTTGTTGTGTTTGCTTGGGTAGGTGTGGAATGTGTTGGTGAGTGGGGGATATGTGCGGGTGGGGTGTGTGCAAATGAGGATGTGTGGGTGGGTACGTTATGTGCGCGATGCGTTGGTTGGCATGGAAGTGTGTGTGTGTGTGTGTGTGTGGGTGGGGATGTGTAGTTGAAGAATGAGGGTTTGGCTGGGGTCTTGGGGGTGTGGGGTTATTTAATTGAGTGGTTGTGGGTGTGTGGGTGATTTGTGGAGGATATTTTAGTGGGTGAGTGTGTGTGTGTGTGTGTGTGTGTGTGTGTGTTATTGGATTTGTTGGAGATGTATGTGTGTGGGTGGTGAGATATGTGTAGGTGTGTGATGTGTGTATATGAGTGGGGGATGCGTGGGTGTTTGGTGATTGTGGGTGAGTGGGGACATGTGTCGGTGATGGATGTATATGTGGGGGGAGCGAGGGTTCGTGGGACAATATTGTGTAAGTTATTAAGTGAATGTGTGTGGGTGGAATGTGTGTGTGTGTGTGTGTGTGTGTATGTGTGTGTGTGTGTTTGTGTGTGTGTGTGGGATGTGTTCACTGGTCGGGGATATATGTGTGGGTGGTGGAATGTTTGTGAGTGGGTGTGTGTGTTAGAGGATGGGCATGTGTTTTTGGGTGAGGAGATGTGTGTGTGTGTGTGTGTGTGTGTGGGTGGGGTTGTTTGGTTAAGATGTGTGGTTGAGCGATGGGTGAATGTGGGGTGGGTGCATTATGCGGGGATGGATAAGTGTGAGCAGGCTTTGGGGATAAATGGGGGAAGTGTGTGAGTGGGTGGATACGGGTGTATGGGTGAGTGGGTGATGTGTGTAAATGGGTGGGTGTGGGTATGGGATGTGTGTGTGCGTAGGTACGGTTCGTGTGGGTTATCGGGGAGATATATGTATGTGGGTTGCGGGATGTGTGCTTTACTGGGTGGTTTAAGGTGTGTGGGTGGATGGTGGAGGATATTTGGATGTGTGAGTGTATGTGGGTTAATGGTTGGGTGGAGTGTGTGTGTGTTGGGGATGCGTGAAGGGTGTAAGATGTGTGTGGGTGATGGATGTGTCTGTGGGAGATGTGTATATCGGTGGGGGATGTATATGTGCCTGGGGTTTTGTGTGTGTGGGTGGGTGGGGGATAGGTGGGTTGGTGCATCTATGTGTGTCTGGGTGTGTGTGTGTGTGGGGGGGGGTGGGGGTGGGTGGGGGGCGATGTGTGTGTGTTTGTGTCTCTCACAACATTGTAATATGCATTGTTTATATTTACAACATTCATTTGACAATGATTTCTTATTCCTTTGTGAATGTATCATGCACTATTGATGAACGAAATGTGAGTGATTGGAAGGGCCGAGTATAAGCCCAATTAGTTACCCTTTGAAAATAAAGTTCGTTTGTTCGTGTCTTCGTTCGTTCGTTCTGTTTATGTTTATTCTCGGCTGTCTGTCAGCCTGACTGTCTGCCTGTCTGTTTGCCTGCAAGATGATCAGATGCCTCATGGTCTGTCTTTCTGCTTACCTGCATGTCTGCCTCTCTGTCTGCCTCTGTCTGTCTGTTTGTCTGCCTCTCTGTATGTTTACCTCTCTCTCGGCCTTCGTATGTCTGCCTGCCTGTCTTTCCCTCTGTCTGCCTGCCTGTCTGTCTGTTTGCGTGCATGCATGTCTGCTTCCCGTGTGTATGTTTCCTAGATGCACTACAGCCTTGATGTCTGTCTGTCTGCCTGTCTGCCTGCTTGATGACCGATATCATCGATGTATGTATGTATGTATGTATGTATGTATGTATGTATGTATGTATGTATGTATGTATGTATGTATGTATGTATATATGTATGTATGTATGTATGTATGTATGCATGCCTGCCTGCCTGCCTGCCTGCCTGCCTGCCTGCCTGCATGCCTGCCTGCCTGCCTGTCTGTCTGTCTGTCTGTCTGTCTGTCTGTCTGTCTGTCTGTCTGTCTGTCTGTCTGTCTGTCTGTCTGTCTGTATGTATGTATGTATGTATGTATGCATGCATGTATGTATGTATGTATGGGAAAATCAAATAGACTTAAAATATATTATAATATCAGGTGTTGAGTGTCTTACATAAATACAAGAAAAATAGTGTATTCAGTTATTGAATTTTATAACCCAGGAATGCTACCTGGTCAAAAAAGCACGCTAAAGTCGATGTGTTGGCCTACGGGTTTCGGCCCAAGGGCGCATAACAGACACACCGCAATCACATCTGAAAAAACACTCCGGATGAACGAAAAGAAGAAGAAGAAGAAGAATTTTATAAACTGAAGACTATCTTTTGTAGCCAATACTTATAATTGTAATTTTAAAACAAAACAGAATTATATTGTATTTGATAGAACCAGTTCTAATATATAGCTGCGACACTTGGACAATTACTTAAAAAGCAAAGTAACCTATTGGAGCACATTAAAACCTGTATTAAAGAAAACAACAAATTATGAAGATAAATTGGACAGCCGCAATAAGAATTATAATTAATTTAAAAGATGCTAAAACTCAAGGACTACCTAGCACACATATACACAAGAGGATTTCAATATTTTGGCTTCATTATGAGAAAGGAAAACCCCAAATATAAGATGTTGTTCATTTTGTAACACGAAAATGTATTGCGAATGATACAGGGGTAAGCAATGCGAGCAGATCAGTAACTAAAATTTATGATGGTATCGAACATACACACAGATCGGCTGACATCTTATGTTGGGGATTGAAGTCTTGAAGAAACATGGACATTCATCATGTGCTGATGTTGATGGTGATAATGATTGTGACGATGATAATGGTGATGATGATGATGATGATGATGATGATGATGATGATGATGATGATGATGATGATGATGATGATGATGATGATGATGATTATGATGATGATGATTATGATGATGATGTCAATATGTTAGATTTTGTGGTATACACACGGACATACTTTCTTTCTGGTGCAAATAATTCAAAGTGCCATCTGAGTTGTTGGTACAGACATAACGTTCACAGCGATTCATATAGTACGTGGAGCCCACGGGAATGCATGTGTCCTCAAACTGGCAATCTAGGTGTCAGACATACATCTGCATCAGATCAGTTTGTAAAGTTAGCCATCATTATCATCACCAAGTACCAAATCCATCACTGTATGATGCATACATTGCGTCTTGACAGACTATAGTATGTGCTTTAAAAAGGCATAATAACTTTTACCTATGACGGTAACGAATGTGACTGATAAGGCCAATTTGCGCTGTAAATGACCGTTCACAGAGGGTGCATGTGAACACGTGGTCATTTCCACCATCATGCACCATCTTACGTCTCACACGCTCGGTGTGTGACTTATCTGCAATAATTTTCTCTTTTGTCTTTATTCAATTTCTGATCTTTGCCCTCCATGCAACATGTTCAGCGGCGACTTGCTCCCACTGTGCATTATCAATGTATGATGCATAAAGAAGCCATATGTGTATATGTTTTTTGTACTTTAAAATCAGCAGATGCAAGAAATATTACGGAAGTTAAATGTAGAATAGCCCAACCAATAGCACCAGTTCACAAGATGGAGGACATTCTCTGGAATATATATTTGTCAAACGAGGAGAGGAAAAGCATTCGTAAGAGCTGTATTGAGCCAGTCCTGATGTACGGACGGAATCTTGAACTTATAAATACGACAAATGAGAAATTATGTGGACTTAAATTCACTGCCTTTGCCAATATGGAGTTCTTATGAGATCTGAACGTGACTGGGACCAGAAAATAACCAGACAGCACAAAAGAACTTTATCCGACAAAGAGCGGAACCAATAAAACCAGTATGAATTAGGACTAACAATCCACACAACCACGGATCTCAACAGTAACCGAATCTGAGGAAGCAGGTTTGACGAGACCGAATTTGGAATTTTTTTTCGAAAATTGGAATTGGAATTGGAAATTATGTAGAAGCTGAGGAGATATGGTTTAACAGAATAATGATGACAGCACCGTGGGAGGATACAACTAATAATGAAGCTATCTTTAAAGGACAACTGGTTACTGGCATCAGAATGAGCCATTCTTGTGTCACGTCACGGCAAGGGGGAAAACTCTAGTATCCTCCCAAGTGTCAATTCCACTCACGTGAAGAGGGCATCGGGCGAGCATCTGTGCATTGTATATAGTATTTAATTTTACAAATACGTACTTTATTTACAATTTCCAAGACATACCAAAACACACAAAAAATGTCTTCTTAAGTGATACAATAATATGTTAAATTATTCAAGAACAATTGTTAATATAATAAAACAAAATATATCTATAATTTCTAGAAGTAATACCGAATGCCAAGGATGCATCTGTACTCGAGAAATGTATCGTCATATTGCACAGGTTATAGTTGAAGAGGTTCAGAAAATCGGATGTATCATCTGGCACGAAGACTAGGGACATTTACAACATGTTTGTTCAACCTAATTTCAGTGTTGCTAGTTCATAATACCTACTGGCACCTTGCAGTCTTGACAGACCATAATTATTGGGCTTTAAAAAAAGACATATCGTAATAACCTCTCCATTGCACAAAGCCTGGGCTGAATTGTAGAGATCATGTGTTGTCCATTCAGCACGACCCCTCTCTCGGTTGCCTAGTTTACTCCACAGGAAACTTGACACTAATCATGGACAATTATTAACAAGCAAGACATAAGTGGAAGCTGCGGAGATATGGTTTTATAGACGAGTGGCGGGAACACCTATGACGGATAGAATGACCAGTGAATGTATCCAGAAAGAAGCTAACTCACACAGTGAACTAGTTACTCTTATGAGATGACGCATTCCACATTCTGTGGCCGTGGCATAATAAGGGAACAGATGGGATCCGTCGTGACACCGATAAAGTTGGAAAGGGAGGTGGGGCAGGGGGAGAACGAGATAGAAGCGGTTGTACAATTTCGCACATGTAACATCGGCTGGTCACTTGATCAGAAGCAAGATGTCCCGCGACGGATACACCCATCAGGAGATATCCGCCACATCCTGCACCCATCTTCTCTTTAGCCTTCCTCCTCCTCTCTTCTCAGGTGTATACCCCTCCATTATTGTTCTCTCCAAACTTTCGTGACGTTTCAAGTGACCAATATATTTCAATTTTCTTTCTTTTATTGTCTTTAATAGCCAACCTTCTCCAATATTCAGCTTTTGAAGTATGGTTGCATTTGTTCTTTTCTTTACCCAAGATATTCTTAGAACGCGTCTATAACATTTATATTCAAGGGCATTTACGCGAAGTTCAGCTTGTTTTTTTTATAGTAAGTATCCAGGTCTCATAGGCGTATGTTGAAATGGGAAAGATGCATGCTCTTAAAAATCTAATTTTTGTAGTTCTGTCTGTCATAATTGCAACACTCGTATAAAGAACAAGAGCGACAGCCATACAACGTAAAAGAGCGATACTGGATTACAGTGAATGTACAACACTCTGATAATGTGACACTAAAACATTCTACTTACATGTGAAAATGTGGAACATTCATACAGTCAAAGATACTATACTAATATAAAATCAAAGAAAACAGCTCATTTACATAACAATTCAACACTCATATAAAGTAAAGGTTGAAGGTTCTTTTAAAAAGTGTTGCATATGTAGCATTCAACCCCAACATGTTTGGCTGTTCGTGCTTCCTTGCCAAGTTTACGTTCATTAGTTTGCCATTGCTTTCTGAAAGATCGGAACCCATTCCATTTAATAAAATCCAACGTAAGGCGGTCTGTGCCAAATCGCCAACAGCTGTGTTTCGAACGCGGGTATTGGGATCACGAACTGCGTCCGATACCTCTTCGCCACAGAGGGGGTAAAGTGAAAGTACAACGTCGATATAACGTGAAATAACAGCATCATAACACGTTACAGTACAACAGTTGTCATTTTGAAAAACATCAGCAATTATATAATGTCAAAGGACGACATACAACAGTGCCATCATCGCTGAGTCAGTATTACAGAGGTCTCCTTCTCCTATACAAGCTCAGAAACCAGCGGGGTGTGCATGGTTGCTACAGAAACTTCACATCAACGCCCAGACATGTTAGTATGTCACCAGGTCATGTTGTAACACAACACGTTCAGATTTGGCCATATTTCCCAGCAGGTTTATCGGCATTTCTTGGTCTGGTTTGGTCATGTTTCCCCGCAGGTTGTCGGCATTTCATTGTCTGGTTTGGTCATGTTTCCCCGCAGGTTGTCGGCATTTCATGGTCAACAAGAGTCCAGCCCCCATGCCCCACAGACAGTGAGATACACGTTACACATACCTGTTCTCGTTAAAAGCATCTGGTATACGAAATCAGGGCCCACAGAAATCTTGGTGCATGTAAGGGTTCTACAATTTTGCTCAACGGAGACATCCAGTGGAATGCATGTGTTATTTAGCTTACACCCTGCAAAATTAGAACAGTATGGTGTCAGTTCGTTGCTGTCAGATATTGGCAGTCCGTGGTCCAGTCCTGTGTCTATGTGTCTTGTCACATATAATTACACGATAATATCATTCATTCTTACGATTTCCTTCGAAATTGGGCTTCGAAGATAAATCCTTCGAAAATATTGTCCGGGCTTTTTGTTTTCAATAGAGCGATGCTGTGGTGTTTAAGTTTGGCTCAGTTATTTAGTTAGTTAGTTAGTTAGTTAGTTAGATAGTTAGTTAGATAATAAGTTAGTTAGTTAGTTAGTTATTTAGTTAGTTAGTTAGTTAATTAGTTAGTTAATTAGTTAGTTAGTTAGATAGTTAGTTAGTTAGTTCGTTAATTAGTTAGTTAGGTAGTTAGTTAGTTAGATAGTTAGTTAGATAATAAGTTAGTTAGTTAGTTAGTTATTTAGTTAGTTAGTTAGTTAATTAGTTAGTTAATTAATAAGTTAGTTAGATAGTTAGTTAGTTAGTTCGTTAGTTAGTTAGTTAGGTAGTTGGTTGGTTGGTTAGTTAGTTAGTTAGTTAGTTACTTACTTACTTACTTACTTAGTTAGTTAGTTAGTTGGTTGGTTGGTTGGTTGGTTGGTTGGTTGGTTAGTTAGTTAGTTAGTTAGTTAGTTAGTTAGTTTGTTAGTTAGTTAGTTAGTTAGTTAGTTAGTTATTTAGTTAGTTAGATAGTAAGTTAGTTGTTATTTAGTTAGTTAGTTAGTTAGTTAGTTAGTTAGCTAGTTAGTTAATTTATTTGTTTGTTTGTTTGTTTGCTTGTTAGTCAACAGGTCATCATAATTGCACATCGAACCATTCAGTCCATAAGTCTTCAGATCCCCTCTTCAGCAAATCCCGCAGGGTGTAGCAACTGACGACATCAGTTCTGTGTTGGTTTATTAATCTTCTTTGGATTCCCGCGTAGTGTTATTATGTTGCCATATATTCTTTAAACTTGCTGTTCTCACAGTCTGACCTTGGCTGTAGAATCACAGTCATCACTTGTTCCTCGCAAACGTCTCATTTCTCATTGAGCATTCATTATATAAGCCTAGTCCATAACTCGTCCGTCCTCCACAATAGCCTTACCTGTAAGTCTGTCAGCCTGCACATTTCCTCGTACACCCGCATGCCCTGGCAAGAAAATGTAACTAATCTTTGCCAGCCGTGACCGACTCAGGGACATTAACCACTGTCTTTGAACCCAACCCATCCCTATCTCCTTGAGCATTCTCATTGAGACACTAAGGAGACATGCGCGAATGATGGTCGGTGTCTCGAGCCATTTCAATGCTTTACTTACTGTCATGACTTACAAAGTCAGACAACTTGTAGTCAAGGCAAAAACACCAGAATCTTCCTTCACAATTTTTTCCTCCAGCATGTGCCGTAAAAGCCTATGCACTTCGCACGCGTCTAACGACAGACCCATCTGTGTAAATGACAGCTAAAATAAATTGTTGGTAAGCTTGTGAAAGGTATAATATAGATTGTATTGTATGCGTCTTTTAGAGATAATGTATACTGCTTTGACATTCTTGTGTGGGAAATAATAAATAATGTTCCACATTCGTGTTTAAGAAATAATATAGATTGACATCCATGAGTTAAAGATGCTATTTACTGTTAAATATACCTATGTGAGAGATTGTTAGATTCTCGTTTGATACAGATAATATAACTCGTGTTACATATTCACTTCTTCTTCTTCAGCGTTCCGAGCCATTGAGGTTTTTTACTGCAGATACAATCCGTCTCCATTCGTCTCTCTGGTGGACCTTCTCTTGCCAGTCGTTGATTCCAAGTGCTTGTAGGTCTGTGTATATATATTATCTCTCCATCGTCTTCTTGGTCTACCTCGGGGTCTACGGTCATTTATTTCCTGAGTGTAAGCGAGTTTTGTTTCCCTATTATCTTCCATTCTTTCTATATGCCCCAGCCATTGTAGTCTATTAGCCTTCATGATACCAGTGATTAGCGGGGACTTAAACAGATCATAAATGTCTTTGTTACTTCTTCTTTTCCACTCTCCACTTTGTGTATCCCTAATGGGTCCAAAAATGCGTCTGAAAATTTTGTTCTCAAAGGTTTGTAACAAGGCTTCGTCTCCTTTCGTTGTACTCCAGGTTTCAGAGCCATACAGCACAACTGGTCTGATCAGTGTTTTGTATATTGTGATGTTGGTGTTACGAGATAGCGCATTTGATTTTAGTAGATGTCTTTGTGCATAGTATATCTTATTTCCAGAATTGATTCTAGTTTGTATTTCTTCCCTGATGATGTTGGAGCAGTTGAAGATTGCACCCAGGTATTTGTATGTTTCCGTTCTTTTAATGGTCATATTATATATTTGTATGTGGCCAGAGTTTTAGTCATTCCTTCTCTTGAAACTACTATATATTCTGTCTTATCTTGGTTGATAACCAGCCCCATCTGTTGGGCTTTTCCCTTTAAGTGAGTCAATATTTCTAATGTCTTTTGTTCACTTTGCCCTATAATATATATATCATCTGCATAACCAAGCAGCTTGGATGTTCCTCCAATATCACATTCCTCCTTTATCTTCCTTACAACTTTCTCTAGAGCCAGATTGAAGAGTAGCGGCGATAGTGTATCACCCTGTTTCAAGCCAGATGTTATTTGGAAAGGGTCTGATTTCCTGCCTTTATATGTTACTATATTATAAGTATCTTCCATGCACATATTCACGTGTTTGAGATATTATAGATTGTTTGATACTACAATATTAGAGATCATATATATGATCGTATTCGTTATTTGACATGTATGTGTTGAAATAGTATAGATTTTCTGTATGTTATAAATAATATAGGTTACTTGCATTCATGTCACAGAGTTAATATAGACTGCTTTGACATACTTTGTGCGAGAATTACTTGAGATTGTTCAATGTTCGTGTGTGTGAGATAAAAGCGATTGTTAAACATTCGTGTGATATAAATAATACACATTGTTTGTCATTAATGTGAAAGATACAATAACGTATTTTGAAATGCTTGTGTTAGATTGTGTATCGATTGTTTGACAATAATGTGTCGAAGATAATGCAGCCAGTTTTGACATGCGTATGTAATATTTAATACAGATTATGTTATATTCGAGTGATGCCATAAATTATCATTGCATTGCATGCATGGTCGGAAAAAGTCAACCCAAATGTTTTACAGTTCGAACAGATATCAGGATTACTGCATGTAAGGCAACTGCAGACACCAACGTTGTCTATCCATCCATCATGTGCCATGCCGGTAAGTGTGGGCGGTCATGTTATGCCATCTCACTCGATCACCAGAGTCGTGGATCAGCTCTGTGTTCCTGTCTCGACCATGCCACGTGGCCAAGCCATCCAGGTATTTGCTTCTCGGTCTACCCCTTTGTCTCTTCCCTTCGATCTTGCCAGTTGTCACCAAGTTCTCCAATTCATTTCTTCTCATAATATGCCCAAAAAAGTTTGACTGTCTACGTCTAATGACTCTAATCAGTTTACGATCTTCATGTGTTTCTTAAAGGACTTGTTCGTTGGTTTTTCTGTCTGTCCGTTGTATTCTTTGCATTTTCCTCAGGAACCACATTTCCACAGCGATTAGCTGTTTTTCAGCGTGACTGCTTATTGTCCACGCTTCACATCCATACAAAAGTATAGGTTATATGTAACATCTCAACACGCTTTTTCTCGTTTCAATTGATATGTTTTTCATATTGCAAAAAGCTACCTTCGCAATGGCAATTCTTGTTCTAATCTCTTCAAGGCATCTCCCATCAGATGTTATGACTGTGCCGAGATAACAGTATCGCTTCACTTGTTTAAGAATATGTCCATCTTCTCGTATATCACATTGTGGTATTTCCTTCTTCCTAGTGACGACCATAATCTGTGTCTTTTTACAATTTAATTCTAACCCTCGTTGTTCACTGTGTGCAACAACCGCATCTACTAAATTTTGCAGGTCCTGATCATTGTCTGCAATCAAACTGTATCATCTGCATATCTAATGTTATTGATGTATCGTACCCCAATGTTGATTCCTTCCATATCTTCTATATTTCTAAATATATTTTCACTGTACAGGGAAAAAAGATCTGGAGACATTGCACATCCCTGTCTCACACCTCTTTTAATAGGCTGATTGATATTGACCTACATCGTTATCAATTATGATGGCTGTTTGTTGTTTCCAATATATGTTTTTTACAAGTCTAAAGTCTTTCCATCAATTTGTAGATCTTCAGGCATCCTTATAATGTCGACATGTCTCACTTTGTCGAGAGCCTTTGTGTGGTCAATAAAGCAAAGATATAGATCTTTGTTTACTTCTATAGAACGCTCAATTACTGTTCTCAGCATTTACTGTGCCCTTGCTTTCTACAAACCCACATTGTTTTTCTCCTATTTCAAGCTGTATTTTCTTCCTAACTCTTTGCATGATAATTCGCAGCAGAATCTTTGTGATGTGGCTCATTATACTAATTGTTCTATGTTGATCGCATTCCATGGCTCCTGATTTCTTCGGGATTGCAATAAATATAGAATTACATAATTCAAGAGGTATATCCCCAGTATCGTATATTGCGTTCAGCCGTCTGGTGACTTGGTCAATTCCATATTCTTCTAAGGCATTGATCATTTCTACTGTGATATTATCTGTACCCGGAGTCTTGCCAGTTGTCATATGGTTAAGAGCAATCTGAACCCCTATCTTCAAAATTGATGGTCCTTCATTATTATTCCGATGATCATATTGTTCTTCTCTTGTATCATCATAAAGGTCTTTCACATAATCTGACCACGCATGTAAAATCTGATCTTTTTCTATTATGATTTTGCCATCTTTGGTTTTTAGGCAACCCGTTGATGTGTGTGTTCTTTTGTTAGTGATGTCATTAATTCTTTTGTGCATTAATTTGGTATTCCGGGTATTGTGTTGGTGTTCAATTTCCTTGCAATTTTCCTCAAGCCATGTTTCTTTTGCTTCTTTGCATAGCTTCCTAATTTTCCTATGAATCTCTTCATATTTTTCCTTGTTATTTGTGTTATTTCTTCTTACTTCCATGAGTTTTAAGATGTCTTCCGTCATCCATTTCTTGCGTCCTATTATCTTTACTTTTGGAATGGTTGTTTCTGCAGCTTGGTTGACCGATTTCTTTAACATTTCCCATTGGTATCCATATCGGACAATGCATCGAATCTGTTTTTTACCTTTACTTTGAATTTATCTTTTATTTCCTTACTCTTCAGTGCTTGTAGATCAAATGTTGTGTTTCTTGGTGAATATTTGACTTTCTTTAATTGTATATGTAAATTGCTTAAGATTAATCTATGGTCGCTGTAGCAGTCTGCGCTTGGTATAGCTTTTGCGACTTTTAAGGCATTTCGAAATCTTCTGTTGAGAGGATGTAATCAATCTGATTTCTAATCTTATGATCAGGACTCCTCCATGTCCATAATCTCCTTGGGTGATGTTGAAACCAGGTGTTTCCAATAATCAAATCTTGCACTTTTGCCCACAGTACTACTCTGCAACCTCTTTCATTCTGTTCCCCTAGTCCATACTTGCATACTATGCATCCGTCCTGACGTTGTCTATATGACCCTTAATAAAAACTCTCTCTGCGCCACTCTCATGACATCTACCGAATTAGTCCAAACAACCCGAGGAGAAACAATAAGATATGAACATCACTCGCGATTGCGCTGTAGTTAACATGCGTTGTCTACTTGCATTAAGTCATGTATTCGAACATATTTTCTTCCAGGCGTAGATGTTTCTTTATTATTGTCCTTTGATTCCCTACCGATCAAGTAAAACTGGTGCCAGGGAATTTCTTAGGAAGCAAAGTAGCCTGGTGAGATATGGATAATTTTAGCTGCTGATTACTGAATGTATTTAATTTATGAGAGCAGAATATACACGATGCGTCTATAATAATACTTGTCTTTGATATTTGACACCAGCATGGGGATACCAGCAGGTGCAATAAACAATAAAACATTGAAAGTTCAATACTCATACCGAGTGAAAGGCGACCAGATATTTCAAGCAAAGTCTAACACACGTGTCAGGTAAAAGTACAAAACTTATCAATAAACGTTCAACATTCATGTACAGTGAAAGTACAACACACATATACATGGAAAGTTCAATACTCATATGTAGGTAAAGTTCAACACTCATAGACAGTGAAAGTACAACACACATATACAAGGAATGTACAACTCTCATATACAGTGAAACTACAACACTTATATACAATGAAATTTCAACACTCAAATACAGTGATTGTCCAATATATGTATATATATATTTAAAGTGAAAGTACAGCACTCAGATATTTCAGATACATCTAAGAAAAACACTCATATATTGTGAAAGTACAACACTGATATGTAGTGACATGTCAACACTTATATACAGTGATTGTCCAACAATGCTATACAGTGAACGTACACTACTCATATACTGTGAACGTACAATACTGATCTACTGTGAAAGTACAACCCTCATATACACTGAAAGTACAGGACTCATATAAATCTGGTTCAACACTCATACAAGTGAATGCATCATGCTAGTAAAATCAGTCAATATTGAAATTAAGAGCACAACACTCGCATAAAATCACTTTGCAACATCATACAGTGTTAAAATACGACATTTGTAAAAGTGAATGTTCACAATTCAAAGTAAGAAAATCTAATAGTCATAATATAAAAAAAAAAAAGAAAGTCACCAATGTCGAACAAAAGTGCAACAATCATAAAAAGTAAACGACAACACATGCATAAAGTACAGCAGAAGTACAGCACTCACATAAAGCAAAGCTCAACACTCATGTACAGCAAAAGTACAACACTCTCATACAGTGGATGACCTGCATACATATTTGTTGAAAGTACAGCACAAATATAAAGTGAATGAATAACATACACATACAATGAATGTGAACGATGTATTAAAAACAAAAACCAAAGAAACAAAAACGTACAAAACACATCTGAATGAAAAGTGCAACACTCATATACAGTAAAAGTACGCAGACATTCAACGTAACAGTGCAACATTGGTATACAATAAAATCACAACACTGTTATAAAGTTACACTTAAACATTGTACTTAACGGTGGAAAAGTGCAACACTCATAGAGTCAACACATATAAAAACAAAGTACATAGCTCACATAAAATGAATACACAATATGATACAAAGTGAAAGTACGACACTTAATGCATGTGAAAGTGCAACATTATTATCAATTCTAAGTACAACACTTGTAAACATGAAAATAAAATACCCATATAAAATCAAAGTCCAATACTCATATAAAGTTAAATTACTACACAGGCATAAAGTGAAAGTATCACACTCATGTCATGGCAAAGTTTAATACTTGTAATTATGAGAGTACAACAAGCATATAATATCAAAGAACGACCGCATACAAAAGTGACATCTCGGCACAATTAGGAAGTCCCCTCCTCTACAAGCCTCCAAACCAGCGGGGATTGCACGATTCCTACAGACACCTCGCATCTAAACACAGACATGTTAGTATGTCACCAGGTCATGTTGTAGCACAGCACGTTCAGACTCGCTGGGACTAAGCCAGGTTTGGTTATTTCTCCGCAGGCTGTCAGCATTTTATTGTCTGGTTTTACTATGTTACTTTAGCAAGATGAAAAACATTCTGACCAATAAATTGATGTCAATTGAAACGAGAAAAAGAGTGTTGAGGGGATACATAGAGCCTGTTCTTTTGTATGGATGTGAAACTTGGACAATGTGCAGTCAAGCTGAAAAACATCTGATGGCTGCAGAAATGTGGTTTCTGAGGAAAATGCAAAGAATACCATGGACAGATAGAAAAACCAATGACCAAGTACTACAAGAGACAAATGAAAATCGTAGATTGATTAGAGAAATTAGACGTAGACAGTCAAAATTTTTTGGACATGTTATGAGAAGAAATGGACTGGAGAACTTGGTGACAGCTGGCAAGATCGAGGGGAACAGACCAAGAGGAAGACCGAGAGGAAAATACCTGGATGGCTTGGCCACATGGCATGGACGAGACAGGAACACTGAGCTGATCCACGACTCTGGTGATCGAGTGAAATGGCGAATCATGACCGCCCACGCTTTCCGGCATGGCACATGATTGATTGATTGATTTACTATGTTTACCCCGGGTTGTCGGCATTTCATTGACTTGTTTGGTCATGTTTCCTCACAGCTAGTTGGCATTTCATTGTCTGGTCTGGTCATATGTCCCCTATAGCTGTCGGTATTTCATTGTCTGGTTTGGTCATATTTCCCCACAGGTTGTCGGCCTGTCATTGTCAACAGATTACAGCTCAATAACCGACAGAAAATAACATATACATGATACCTACCAGTTCTCGTTACAAACAACTGGTAGTCGAATGTAGGACCACCTGTAATCCTTGTGCAAATAAGAGTTGTACATTCGTGCTCAAAGGAGAATCCCGGGGGAATGCATTTGTTATTGAACTTACACCCTGCAACATGAGAAACGTTTGGTGTCAGTTCGTTGCTGTCAGATGTAAGACTTGGCAATACATGCCACAATCCTACTTCTATTTCTCTTGTCTGATATTAATACAAGATAGGATCATTTAGTGTTTTCTCTGTTAGTTAGTTAGTCAGTTAGTTTATTAGTTAGATAGTTAGCTAGCTAGTCGACAGATAATCGTAATTGCGTATACAACCATTCAGTCAATAAGTGCTCCGATCCCCTCTTCAGCAAATCCCACAACGTGTAGTGACTCACGACATCAGTTCTGTGATGGGTTTAGTAGCGCATCGCACTTCATAGTGTTCTTGTTTGGCCACATCTCTTTTAACTTGTTGTTCTTGCAGTATGACTATGGTTGTAGATTCACAGTCAACACTTGGTTCTCGAAAAGGACTTACTTTTCGTAGAGCATTCAGTATATCAGTCTGGTCCATGGCTCGTCCGCCCAATATTTTCTTTCAGGATTCTCACTCAAATCTCAGCCGTAAAAGCTCATGAACTTCTCACGCTTCGAACGAAGGACCCATCTGTGTAAATGACAGCATCACCCTCTAAAGAATTCTCGGAGATCAAAGCCTTTACGTCCGACTCCACAGCAGCCGGCTTGTCTTGTCCGCATTGTCTGTCTAGTTGGATGCAAACTAAAAAGGACGGTGCATAACTCTGTTGGCCCTTGTATCCACGTCTCGTCAGGCTCTAACACCTCAAGTGAACACAACTGTAGAAGAATGTCTTCGGCATGAACCATCCAAGAATTTACTCTTTTTAACCTCTTGCCCCGTTCCTTCTAAATGTCGTCATGCTGTGGATGTTGTGTGTTTGCGTTGACTCTGAGCTTTGCACGTGCTCAGCAAATTTGTATTCTGTCTCCCATAATTGGAAAATCAAGAATGTAGTGCATCGCCCTTCATGGTTTATCTCTTGTGCACCCAAGTATAATAGGAACAGCTTCGTTCTGTATCCTTTCCATCCTTTTCGTCTGCTTATGACTGAGTTTCAGGATTGCCATCACATACTTCTGTATACTGACCGCACTGAGTGCCGATTGGTATTTATAAATATGGGTCTAGCACATTATTTGTGCCAGGATGTTGGCTCAGTAATCCAGAGTCAGCCAAGTGTATGAGGATTCTCAGGGAGCTCAAGTGGCAAAACTGTCAAGGAAGCAAGATATGCTTTTGCCGTAACAACAAACCGCGTAGCAATGGAAGCTATGAATGTAACCAATGCCCTGAATTGGCTCGGCACGCAAAGTTATTTACACGCGTATATTCTGGTCGATTCAATGAACATAATCAAGAAGGTCCAGACTGTTCTTATACATGAGTGGCTTGACACTTAGAACATGCTAATTAGTCACGCTAACTGGCATCTATATCCCGATCGTGCAAGGGAAAGAGCGAGTGATCGGATGGCGAACATGGTAATGATCGAGGAGGGAAGAGGAATGGATGAGGCTGACATTATCAGCTTTATAAGAGATTCGGAATGTGCAGTTGCATTTAATCACACTTACGATTCTGCTTCCTTGTCCAGAGTGAGGGAGCTGGGAGTAAAGCGGGGAACCGCCAGACATGAACATTTTGATCAATACACAACTGGTGCGATCAATTGATATACTCTAGTGGAGATGTTGAAGTAAAGATCGGATCACGTATGAACCTGTCTGGAGCGCCATGATAATGTCCCTCACCAGCCCCTAATCACTATCTAGTTTACCAACTGACATGAGCCCTCGCTCATTCCTTGCAACAAATGCATTACTTCTTTATTTGCATGCAATCGTTGATTGTCAAATCTGGTTGCACATATAGCACATACTTTTCCCTACTGGCTAAGGGAGATTGTCTGGCGATTCTTATTCTAATCTCTCAAGACATCATATGTTATGATTGTTCAGCTTTAGCTGTTAAAGAATGTCCCCGTGTACTTGGTTGTTACATTGTGGTACTTCCTTGTGACAAATAGTGAATAATACTACAGGTACATTAATTTAATATTTATTAGCATCATCCATCTCCGTGTTCATAATCAAATATCTGCACATTAAAAATAATTTTTTTTTTAAATATTAAAATTTCAAAACAATTAAAATGTTTCAAAATGTCAAATGTTAAAGGTAAAGAAGTAACACATTTTAAAAGATGTACAAATATAAGATTTTAAAAAGTTTAAAGATTAAAATTTTCACCAAAATTACGAAGATTTAAACATTCAGAAAGTTAAAGTTAAAGAAATAACAAATTTAAAACAACGT
>OY992888.1:78007509-78022509 GCA_963921405.1 Cepaea hortensis | reverse complement strand
CTGCGAGACTCTGCGTGATAAACGGGATTACAGAGAGAAAGTGTTGTAACCCCACAGCCAGAGAGACCGGCTTGTGTACTTTAATCTCAGCAAATACAATAAGTTTTACTGAAGTTACATATAGCATCAATTGACAAGATATACTCCAACATATAGCGTCAATTGACAAGATATACTCCAACATATAGCGTCAATTGACAAGATATACTCCAACATGTAGCGTCAATTGACAAGATATACTCCAACATATAGCGTCAATTGACAAAATGAAGAACATTCTCTGGAATGTATATTTGTCAAATGCGACGAGGAAAAGCGTTCTTAATAGCTGAATTTAGCCAGTAATGAAATACAGAAGGAATCTTGGACTTATAAATAAGGCGAGTGAGAAATTATGTGGAAGCTATGAAGATGTAGTTTGATAGAATAATGATGAGAGTACCGTGGAAAGATAAAAAGAACAGTATAAATTTAACTGTGTTTTTTTTTAAAAACTTCAATAAGCGTTCTATGGAATTTAACTTCCACTGTCGTCTCTCTAGACCAGAAGGTTTGCCTAGATATGTTGTATATTTGGCAGTCTTGGAGTATGTGCTCTGCAGTCTGTGACGCCAGTCCACATGTGCACATGCCTGATTCACCAATCTTGAATTTTGTATACATGTGGTTGCGTAATCTATTGTGTCTTGTTCGAACGAACGAACGAACAAACTTTCACTGGTCACTTGTTCCGGTCTGTCCATAACGTGGCAGTCATCTTGAGCAAGATTTAGTGGCCTTCTGACTGAGATAGTCATTGTTTTGATGGTATGTAACGAGCACATCAGACTGTTCTTCAGCTAATCGATCAGCTGTCTCGTTTCCGGGTAATCCACAGCGGGGTGGTATCCACTGTATGGTGACCTTATGCTGACTGCTAAGTTCATAAAGAAGGGTCCTTAGTACTGGCATTTTCCCAGACAGGAGAGCCTCGAGTACTGATTTCGCATCTGTCAATAGCACCACATGTTGTGAAGTATGGCTAGTATTTAGTAATCTCTCTGTTGCTGTCTTGATTGAATCAATGTCAGCATCTTAGTTCTGGCAGTACATTTACCTTGGTACTCTAGAAGTGTCCCTAGTATTATTTTGGCATTTTATGTATACTCCCGCTCCTCTATTTCGAACAGCATTCTGTGCTGACCCATCTGTGTAAACTCGGATTCAGAGATGCTATGGGTATTCTTCATCGAGGAAGCTGAGAGTGGCTGTTATGCGCTGTACACTGTTCTTTCCTTCCTTGTCAAATATTCTTCTCACTTTTGTCTGGATGTGTAGTGATAGTCTATGTTAATCTTTCCATGGAGTTCGCTCTGGTATAGTTTTCAGGTGGGTACCAGCTGTGGGCAGATCGGTGGTTTGTCTGCAGAGTCGCTTGGTCTGATTGATACAACTGCTTCTTTTCAACCACACCATAGCAAAGTTTTCAGATCTGTTCTTCGTAGTGTGGTCTGGCAAGCTGTGGGGCTTTTCTGCTTGTATTAGCGTTTTCCTATCTCTGCGCTCTCTCAGTGCTTGTATCCTCCCAATCATCTCCATCTCCACTATAGGATGATCTCACCCCTCCTGTGGTGACTCCAGGTGCTTGATTTTGTACCTTGTCCAGCTCTTGTAGTGTGGATTTTGTTTATGCTGAACTCCACGCAGTTAACCCGTAATTCAGGTGTGGTCGTATGCTCTGTTGGTAAACTGTGTTAAGTATTTTCCCATTGGCTCCCCATGTGGTTCCACTTAGCTTTCTCAGAATGGCTATTTTCTTTCTGGCTTTTGCTACTGCATTGTCGATGTGCTTTCTCCATGTCAGCCTGACATCAAATGTTACTCCAAGGTATGTTGGCTCTTTATCTTCTCTTAGGGGTATTCCATTTATCTATTTTTGTTTGTTTGTTTTGGTGAGAGAGAGAGTAAATAGAGTGGTGCTGGACCTTTTATTTGTCCATGCAACAATTGCATTTACAGCTCTGTGTAGCGATCTGGTGGTAACTGATGCATGCTCATTTGTGCTCCATAGGAACAGGCCATCAGAGTACATTACTGCTTTGAGTCCATGTGGTAGATTAGCAACAAGATCATTGATGAAGATTAGAAAAAGTGTTCGGGACAACACTCCGCTCTGGGGAACACCATAACGCAGTAGTACGTTTTTGCTCTCGAGTCCGTCTATCTGTACCCGGCTCATTTGTTGTGCAAGTATACTTTCGCCCATTTGTACATTTTTCCAATTACTTCACAGTCTCTCAGTTTCTTCATCAGACCTTCTTTCCAGAATTGTCAAAAGCTTTCTTCAGATATGTCTATGTCGAAAGCACCAGTTTCTTCTCTTGCAATGCATCCTCAATTTCTTGAGAGAGGTAGGTTTTCTGATCTTCCGTAGAGTAGCACTGCCTAAAGCCAGCCTCCTGTGGCACAAGGATGTTTTCACTTTAAATGTACCACTGCAGTCTGTGATTGATGCTTCGCTCCATAATTTTGCATGGACAACTGGTGAGGCTAATTGTTCTGTAGCTGAAGGCATTGGAACTGTCTTTCCACAACTGTAGGAGAGATATCATGATTGCTTCTCTCAAGGCTTGGGGACGCTGCCTAAAGGTCCATTTGCTATTGAAGATCTGCAGCAGTTTTGCTTTTACCTCTCTTCAAAGGTTTCTAATCATTTCATTAGAGATACCATCAGCTACTGGTGACTTTCTCATTATCGATTATTATATTGCTAGCTCCAGTTCGCTGGTTTTGATAGGTGCTTCTTGAACCTCATATACTATTTCATTATGCCCTGTATATTGCCATTTATCTAGAATATCTTGTTGTTCTGGACTAATTTTGATATTGTTATAGTGTGAAAATGTGTCCGCAAAATGGACAGCTGCTTGCTTTCCTGTTAAGATATTTCCGTTTTTATGTAGTGCAATTTTTGAGTTTTCCCCTGCGCTCTCATCGTAACGTTGTTTTATTAGTTGTTACAACTTCCTTGTGTCTTTTTCTAAGTTTTGTGACTGTTTTCTCCTGCCATCTTGCCTTCAGGCGGCTTGGCCCTTTGCAATTTGGCTTTTGCGTGCTGGTATTTCTTGTGGTTCTTTTGGCTGGGTTTCGCTTCTGATTGCTTTCTACAAGCTTCCACATCATTATGCAACATTTGCAGTTCACTATTCCAGATCGAGATCCTCTTGGTACTGTTTCTAGTGCTGCCTGTAGTATGCATTTCACAAACTCGTCAACTACTGTATATATGTATTTTCTGTGTTCAGGTTTCTGACCAGTATGCTAGTGCAGTGCTTGTAGCTCCACCTCGAGAAGGTGCTGCTTTTACTTACAAGCTCATTTTCTACAGTTTGAAATGCTGGTCTGTTTAGTTTTAGTTTAGTCTTAGTCGTTGGATCAACATCACGGCACACGGTTTAACCCATAGGTGCTCCGTCTTCCTCCTCACTCAAACCTGAGTCTGGAGAAAGTCAGCTCAATGCACGAACTCCGTTGCATAAGCGAGGCTCCTGAAATAATTTGGATTTATTTTTAACTCGAAATTTTGCCCGGGCAGCGCCGTTAGGCTACTC
This sequence comes from Cepaea hortensis, assembly GCA_963921405.1. Taxonomy (NCBI): domain Eukaryota; kingdom Metazoa; phylum Mollusca; class Gastropoda; order Stylommatophora; family Helicidae; genus Cepaea; species Cepaea hortensis. The sequence goes on along the minus strand of OY992888.1, from coordinate 78,018,919 downwards.
TTTTTCGATTTCCAACTGCCAAGGGATTTTTTACGTGCGCAACAATACACATGGGCCTCCGATCTCACTACCCAGAGAACAGGGGAAATTTTATTACTGGAAGTTCATGTGGATTTTTTAAATAAATCCCGGTCCTCACCGTGGCCTGAACCCGGGACCTCCAGCACTCGAGGCGTACACCATACCTCGAGACCACTCAGCCTCAGAGATGGTTAAATACTGGTCGATGGTCACTGCCACCAAGTTGTTTTCCAACATTTCGTATGATGGTCCACTCCAGGTCTGGTGAGTGAAAAGCCAGGTCAGGTATAGTTGTAGTGTGCCACGATCTCTTGCAGAATGTATGTGGGTCAGACGCTTTTTATCCAAGATGAATAAATTCTCGCCCTGCAAGTCTTCCAGTATCTCTCCTCTCTAGTCCATGTGATCATAGCTACAGCTCTGCGAGTGGCTGTTGAAATCGCCACACACAATCATTATTGTTTCTTTTAATGGTAGTGTGTCCAGTGCCTGTGGGCAGTCACTTGAACAGTATGTGTAGATATGTACTGCCTGTCCTAAGTTTAAGTGTCTGATACTCATTCAGCTCCTTCCATGTAAACTTAAATTTGGTACGCATGTAAACTTAAATTTGGTACTGATGTTATTTTTTTACAGGGTAATTATCCCACTTTTAAGCCTGGCGCGGTCAGATCGGTAACATTGGTAGCCTCTGAATTTGAAGGCTATGTTTTCATTGAGGTGAGTTTTTTGCAATCACGCTTAGTTTTTCTTGGTCCAAGATGTTTTCTAATTCAATTTTTTTTGGTTGCTGACTCTCTCTCTCTCTCTCTCTCTCTCTCTCTCTCTCTCTCTCTCTCTCTCTCTCTCTCTGCAATCCAGTGCATTATTTTAGTTGTTGTTAGGTATGGCCAGACGCTCTATTCTCAGGTCCCCTGGCTCTAGGGGACATCTGAGAAAGACTTCCAGTCGTTTTAAGGCATAAGGGCCGGCACTGCACTTGCCTGGGGGTCCAAAACAGGGCGATAACCATAATGTTTTGCAGTACATGACATATCTCATTGCGCAATAGCATATCATCCTGATTTATGTGGTGCGCCTCCTGGTGGGTTGCCTCTGATTTCAGTATATTTCGGTTACTAGTGCAGACTGCGGTCTTAATCGAGTTTAGATGTGTGGCACGCACGCACGTGTTAGTTAAAATAGGTCCGCCACGAGTCGGCCAAGAGTTAGACTTTTGCTGTTGAGGTGGTGAATGCACGAGCCATGGGGTATTTATGCAAGGTTGGGCGCTCACCCCAACTCTGCACGCCATACTACATAACAGCAAAATTTGGAACACGTTCACAGTCTTCTAAAACGTCAAGAGAGAGGGCCACTTGTATTCTCCCCAATGTGAATTCCAGCTCACCTCAAGAGCACCTGTAGGCGAGCGTCTGTGCTGTGAGCATAGTATTTAAATTTACAAATACGTACTTCAAAATGTCCAAGACATAAGATTCACACACAGACTGTCTTCTTACACGATATAATAATGTGTTACATTAATCAAGAACAATTGTTAATATAATAAACCAAAATATCTCTGAAATTTCAAGAAATAATAAGGAAGGCACAGGAAGCTGTACTAAAGTAATTCATCGTGATAATGCACATGATACAGTTGAGGAGTTTTAGAAAATCGCATGGATCATTTGGCACCAAGAAAAAGGAGAATTACAACATGTGTGTTCAACCTTTTTAAGTGTTTGCAATTCATAATACCTACTGGCACACTGCCGTCTTGAGAGACCATAGTTATTTGGCTTTAATAAAAACAAGGCATAATAGCACAAAGCCTGGGCTGAATTGTAAAGATCATGCGTTGTGCATGCAGCGTGATTTCTCTCTCTCTCTCTCTCTCTCTCTCTCTCTCTCTCTCTCTCTCTCTCTCTCTCTCTCTCTCTCTCTCTCTCTCTCTCGGCCTGCCTTGTTTACTCCAGATGAAAGGTAACACTAATACATCTTGAACAAGACATGTACAGAATGTGTAGAATTATCAGCATTTTTGGCTGTTCGTGATTGCTTTCAGAACGACCGACAACCATACCATTTCATAAAAAAATAAAAACTCAGTGTAAGACGGTCTGCTGCCAAATCGCCCACAGCTGTGTTACGAACGCGGATATGCGCGATTAATAACTGCGTCCGCAAATCCTTTGCCACGGAGCCGGTTAAGTGAAGGTATTATAGAACATCACTATGGCTGACGCTGGTCTCTGTGGCTGATGTGTTACAATACTTTCTCCTTAATCTCGTTTATCCACGCAGGGACTCGCAGCGCGCGAGAATTGGTTGCGGTTCTACCCGCGCTCGTGACTAGCGGGATAGTGAGCCGGCCGCTCAGAAAGCAAAGGCAAACTACTGAGCGTAATCTTGCCAAGGGATCAACAATCAGCTGAAAGATGCTGATGTTGACAGCGATGTCCTGTAAAAGGATATGCAAACATATTTAATATGGCTGACAGAACAACATCATAACATGTCAAAGTAAGACACTTGTAAATTTGAAAATGCAAAAATTATATAATGTGAAAGTACAACATACAAAATTGCTATCAGTATTAAACAGGCCTCCTTTCCCTAAACAAGCCAGAAATCAGCGGGGGGTGCATGGTTGCTACAGAAACTTCACATCTACACACAGGCATGTTAGTATGTCACCTGTCATGTTGTAACATATCACGTACAGACTGGCTGGTACTAGACCAGGTTTGGCCTTGTTTTCCCGCAGGTTATCGGCATTTCATTGTCTGGTTTTGGCCATGTTTTCCCGCAGGTTATCGGCATTTCATTGTCTGATTTGGCCATGTTTCCCAATATGATGTCGTTATTTTATGGTCAACATAGTCTGGCCCGATGCGCCACATACTGTAAGATACACATGATACATACCCGTTCTCGATACATACCCGTTCTCGTTACAATTAACTTGTATTCAAATTCAGGGCCCACTGGAATCTTGGTGCAAGTACGTGTTATACATTCTTCCCGAACGGAGAATCCCTCGGGAATGCATGTGTTATTTAGCACACACGCTGCAACATGAGAAACGTTTGGTGTCAATTCGTTTCTGTCAGATATTGGCAGTACGTGTCCCAGTCCTGCTTCTATTTGTCTTGTCTCTAATAAGTACAAGATAATATCATTCGTTCTTTCTATATCCGTATTGCGTAAGGGGAGTCAGGTATTGGTAGCACCTTTGGTAAGGATGACTCTCATGTCCTTTTGAGGACCCATCCCCACTGGTCCAAGCCTGACACCCAGCTCGTGCCTGTGGCTCCTAGTAGCTGTCAGCATGCGACAGCAGCCACCTCCCGGGCAACAGCTGTGAGAGGCTGGCTAAACCAGGCGCGGGTAGCCGATTTGGTGTCAAACCAAGCGGTGAACTAGGGTATGCCTACCCAGCATGTGTAGACAGGATCCCGCAGACTGTGCTGAAGAAATCATTCTTGATTCAACGGACTAGACGGTGTTTACCTGCAAAGCGGTGTGGAACGTAATGAGCACGGCAAGGCACGTAGAGCGCCCTGGTCATCCACTGCACCTGTATTCGTCTCCTGTCGTCTTGACTTGTCCTGCCACTGAATTCAGATGGACTCAGGTGAGAGAGTAAGGTCGACGAATTGCACAATTCTTCCTCACTTTAATCCAATTCATCGCGCAAGTCATTCTTCATCCAACATCATATATCAACATTTCGAGCCAAAATGTTGTTTGTCCATCAAGAATGATTATGACCATTCATTTCATCCAGAGGCGTTGAAGGTGTGGAGCCGTGGGTTCTAAGATGGCTGATAAGGCCTATTTTGGCTCGAAATGTTCTTTGACAATGTGGGCAAAGAATGCTTGACGTCTCTGGGGGAGGATTTCCTGCAGTGGTTTTTCTGTCCTGCCTTTTCTTCACAGCTCTTGCAGCCCTGGTTGCCTCACATATGACAGCACCTTTGCGCAATGATGCACGCCACGAATTTCGGTCTCTGGCTGCAGCCTCCCAGGTGTCATGATGAATTCCAAAAGCATTCAGTGAAATTTTCAGAGTGTCTTTAAAACGTTTCCTCTGGCCACCTTGGGAGCGTTTACCACAACGCAGTTCGCTGTAAAAAATTCGTTTAGGGAGCCTGTGATCTGTCATGCGAGTCAAGTGACCAGCCCAGCGAATCTGATTCTTCATCAGTAGAGTGTGGATACTGGGCATGGATGCTCTTTCTAGGACTTCAGTGTCTGGAATCTTGTCTTGCCATTTAATCTTCAGTAGCTTCCTTAGGCAGACTGTGTGGAAGTGGTTTAATTTCCTAGCGTGTCGCTGATAAACAGTCCAGGTTTCACAAGCATATAGCAGTGTAGATAATACAACTGCTCTGTAGACTTTTAGCTTTGTTTGCAGGCTTATTCCAGTTCTGTCCCATACATTCTTGTACAGTCTGCCAAAGGCTGCACTGGCCTTGGAGATTCTTGCATTCACTTCGTCATCGATTGTGGCAGCTTGTGACACGGTGCTGCCAAGATAGGTGAATTTGTCCACAACACTTAGTCTATGATCATTCACTTTGATATTCGGCACAGTGTGATTATTTCCTAGAGCTGGCTGGTACATAACTACAGTCATCTCCAAGTTGATATTGAGCCCAAAGTTGGCACAGGCATGTGAGAAAGCTGAAACATTATGTTGCATGTCCGCCTCTGAGTTGGCGTATAGAGCGCAATCATCAGCAAACAGGAGCTCTCTGACGGTGCCGCTGTTAATTTTGGTTTTAGCTTTCAGCCTTCTGAGATTGAATAACTTTCCATCCATACGGTAGTTGATGTCTATTCCAATGTTGTCGTTCTCGAAGGCATTCACCAACATGGCTGAAAACATGAGGCTGAACAGTGTTGGTGCCAGGACACATCCTTGCTTCACTCCATTGGTGACAGGAAAGAGTTCAGACAGTTCACCATTTTCCTGTACTCTTGCCTGTATGCCGTCATGAAATAGCCGCACTATTTGGACAAACTTTAGTGGACAGCAATATGTTGCCATAATCTTCCACAGTCCTTCTCTGCTGACTGTATCAAAAGCCTTGGTAAGGTCAATGAAAGTGGAGAACATTTCGCAGTTCTGTTCCTGACATTTCTCTTGCAGCTGCCTTGCAGCGAAAATCATGTCAACAGTTCCACGTTCTTTTCTGAAGCCACATTGACTCTCAGGAAGAAGACCTTGATCGAGATGGGCTGTGAGGCGATTGAGAAGAATTCTGGCGAGTATCTTCCCTGCAATTGAAAGCAAGGAGATGCCTCTGTGGTTGTCACAGGATTGGCGGTTTCCTTTACGTTTGTAAAGGTGGACTATTGACGCGTCCTTAAAATCTTGTAGCATGGTCTCGTTCATCCATATGTTTGTGAAGACTTGGTGAAGCTACTCTGTTAGGACCGGCCCACCTGCCTTGTATATTTCTGCTGGGATGGAGTCAGGACCAGGTGCCTTGCCGCTGGAGAGTTGCTGGATGGCTTTGTTTATTTCCACTATGGTTGGCAGGTCATCAAGTGTCTCATTGGTGGGAACTTGAGGAAGGCAGTTGATGGTTTCATCATCGAAGAAGGAAGTTGCATTTAAGATGTTGCTGAAATGCTCTGCCCAGCGTTGGAGGATTTCTTTCTTATCGGTGACCAATGTTCCCCCGTCTGCACTGAGGAGGGGAACTATGCCTGGTGATGTAGGACCATAGACCACTTTCAGTGAGTCGTAGAAGTTTTTCATATCATGTCTGTCAGCAAAGCCCTGAATTTCATCAGCTTTGCTGCTCAGCCAGGAGTCCCGCATGTGCCGAAGTTTCTGCTGCACTACTCTCTGAATGTTCTTGAAAGCATCTTTTTTTTTTATGTTGACTTTGGGTCATTCAAATGTGCCTTGAGGAGAAGATGTTTCTCGGCCAGCAATTGGTTGATGTCTTCGGAATTTTCATCAAACCAGTCTTTATGCTTTCGGGGGGCTGGACCCAGGATTTCCATAACAGTATTGTAAATTGTGTCCTTTAGGGCTCTCCATTCTGTTTCTGTATCCTGTTTAGCTTCAGCATTGGGCTTGAGGCGGTCTTCCAGCATATTTTCAAACGACTGCTGCATTTTCTTGCTGTTTAGGCGGGTGACATTTAGCTTTGTTTTTATTTTCGCCCCTTGAGGACGCCGTGGTGGCCTGATGTGGATGTTCATTTTCGAGACAATGAGACGATGGTCTGTCCAACATTCGGCACCACACATGGATTTTGTCACTCGAACGTCTTGTCTGTCACTCCTCCTGATGATGACATAGTCAATGAGGTGCCAGTGTTTCGAGCGAGGGTGCATCCACGATGTTTTATTTCTCATGGGGAGACGGAAAATTGTGTTCGTAATCAGGAGATCATGTTCGGCACATGTCTGAAGGAGGCGAAGTCCATTGCTGTTACAATTTCCGACTCCATGCTTTCCAATAATGCCACTCCAAGAGGTGGTGTCCGTGCCTTCTCTGGCATTGAAATCCCCAAGGAGTATAAGTTTGTCTCCTTTGGGAACAGATGTTAATACATTGTGCAGGTCCTCATAGAACTTGTTCTTGACATCATCTTCGTTGGTCATAGTTGGTGCGTAGACACTCACAATGGTTGCGTGCTTCCTTCCATTCAGCAGAGGCAACTTCATGGTCATGAGCCTGTCGTTTATAGCCTTTGGAAATCCAGCTAATTTGCCGACCAGGGCCGACTTAACGGCAAATGCCACACCGGATTGGCGTCTTTCCTCGCTTTTCCTTCCACTCCAGAAAAATGTGTAGCCGGCACCAATTTCACAGATTTGGCCTTCTTCTGCAAGTCGTGTCTCGTTCAAGGCTGCAATGTCGATGTTGTACCTGCCCAGCTCTCTCCCAATCAGTGCTGTTCGTCTCTCTGGACCCGACGCGCCGTCTCTGTCAAGTAGGGTGCGTACATTCCAAGTTCCAATTGTTAAGGGAATATGGTTTACTCTTTTAGCTTTGTTTGTTTTATCTTTCTTTGTATGTCGACCGCAGTTAGGGTACCCACCAACCGCGGCTAGCTGGTTAGGTAGTGAGCCAAAATAGGCCTTATCAGACATCTTAGAATTTACGGCTCCATACTTTCAACCCCACTGGATGAAATGAATGGTCATCATCATTCCTGATGGACAAACAACATAAACATAATCCGTATTAACATACCAGGTTTTTTATTAAGAGAGAGGGATGCGGTGGTGATTAGGGTTGGCTGATCCATTTAGTTAGTTAGTTGGTTAGATAATTATTTAGTTAGTCAACAGATTGTTCTCATTGCCCATCGAAGCATTCAGTCCATAAACGCTTGGATCCCTTACTCAGTAAATCCCACAGCGTGTAGCAACTCCCGACCGCAGTTCTGAGATGGTTAGAGACATGCCCCAGTGAAGATCTGTGTCTCGAGCTATGTCAATTCTTTACTTACTGACATGGCGTCCGTAGTCGTACTACTTGTAGCAAAAGCACCAGAATAGTCTTTCACAATTATCCTTTCAGCCTGTGCTGTAAAAGCCTGTGAACTTCTCACTCGTTTAACGATCGACCCATCTGCGTAAATGACAGTATCACCCTCTAAAGAATTCTCGAAGATCAAAGCCTGTACATCCGCTTCCACAGCAGCTGATGTGAGAGAGATAATATAGATTGTTTGACATGCATGTATTACATATACTATATCCATCCATCATGTGCCATGCCGGTAAGCGTGGGCGGTCATGTTTTGCTATCTCACTCGATCACTAGAGTTGTGGATCAGCTCAGTGTTTCTGTCTCGACCATGTCACGAGGCCAAGCCATCCAGGTATTTACTTCTATGTTTTCCTTTTGGTCTGTTCCCTTCAATCTTACCAGTTGTCACCAAGTTCTCCAATTCATTTCTTCTCATAACATGTCCAAAAAATTTTGACTGTCTACGTCTAATGTCTCTAATCAGTTTAAGATTATATATACTATATATTGTTTGGCATTCATGTGCAGGAGATAATATAGGCTGTTTAGCATTCGTGTGTTTGAGCTAACATAGATTATTGGTATGCTTGTGAACGATATAATATAGATTGTATGGCATGCGTCTTTTAGAGATGCTGTATACTGTTTTGACATTCATGCGTGAGAAATAATAAATATTGTTCGACATTCGTGTTTTAGAAATAATATAGATTGTTTAACATCCGTGAGCTAGACATATTATTGATTGTTCAATATACGTGTGTGACAGATAAAAGAAATTGTTAGACACACATTTGAATAACGAAGACACAAACAATAGATTGCATGATTTATTGCCTGGCATATTTCTCTGCATCTCGTCAGGTACATACTGCAGAAATCACACAACTTACGTGAAATTAACTAGATAAATCCTTCAAGTTGAAATATACACAATTTCGCACAGTAATGTCACTTATCTACTACGATAATTTTAAGCTGACTAACATGTCTTTCTGTTTACACAATTCTGGCTTGCGTTGATTGATCATAATTGCTTCTGCAAACTTTAAAAATGTATGAATAACATGCACATACAGTGAAAGTCCGCGATTTATAAAATACAAATGGACAATACACATATAAAATAAACGTGCAACACTCAAATAAAGTAAAAGTACAACATCAACATAAAGAGAAAGTACAGCTCTTATAACATGACAAATTACAATTCTTGTAAATATTAAATCACAACATTTACATATTGTCAAAGAATGACACAGTACAAAAGTGCCATCTCTGCAGTGTCAGTGTTGCAGAGATCTTATTTTCCTCTACAAACCCAGAAACCAGAAGGGGGTGCATGGGTGCTATAGAAACTTCACGCCTACGCAGAGACATGTTAGTGTGTCACCATTTCATGTTCCAGCACAGCACGTTCAGAATGGCTAGAGCTATGCCAGGTTTGGCCATGTTTCCCCGCTGGGTGTCGGCTTGCAATTGCCAGGTATGGTCATGTTTCCCGCCTAAGGTTGTCGGCATGTCAGTAGTTATATTTATTGTTTGCATATCCTTTACAGGACATTGCTGTCAACACCAGCATCTGTCAGCTGTATGTTGATTTCTTGGCAAGATTACGCTCAGTAGTTTGCCATTGCTTTCTGAGCGGCCGGCTCACATACCCTGTAAGTTACCGATGCGATTCGAACCACCGCTGATTCTTACCGTCATCACGTTAACCCACGAGAGTATACGAGATTACGGAGAAAAGTCATAACCTCTAAGCCACGAAGCCGGCTATGTCAGTAGTTAGGTAGGCGCAAAACAACAACCTTTTTGTGGAGCTGATTGTGGGTGCCACTGTGGAAACGCGGTGGAGCCGATGCGAGTTTTGTTGTGGATTATAATGACTACACAAATTACCGCCGCTAACTACTGTCGATTGTTGCTAAATGAGAGCTATTGAGATGCTAATTTATTTTATATTTTATTATATATTACTAGTTTTATAAGCACTAGAGCGTGAATATGTGGGTGACGTTCAGTATTATAAAACACTCTGCGCCGTGAAGTAGCATGGTATTCGCAATTCGTAAAGGCGTAGAAGTGTGGTAGATTGGGGTGGTATGTGGAGAAGTCTGGTGGAGTGGCGTGGTAATAATAACAGTGTCACATGAATTTATGCGAAATAGGACCTGGCGGGGTGGGGCAAATGGTGGCGGAGTGTGGACGGAAGGGTGGTCAGTGATGTTCGACGGCGCTGGAATGTAAGATTGAGAAAACATTCAACGCTAGGGACTCTTCTCTGTTAGACGAAAATAAACGTATTATCAAGGTGTCAATGTTAACGGGTTCTGATCAGTACATTACTGTAGGTGGATGTAAGGAGTAGTCAATCAGAATGCTTTAGAGCGTGTCAGTCTAATTCCCTCTCTCTCTCTCTCTCTCTCTCTCTCTCTCTCTCTCTCTCTCTCTCTCTCTCTCTCTCTCTCTCTCTCTCTCTCCATCTATCTCTCGCACTCTTTATCTCTCGCACACACTCTCTTTTTCTGTCTGTCTGTCTGTCTGTCTGTCTGTCTCTCCCTCTCTCTCTCTCTTTCTGTCCCCCATTTCATTGTCTAGTTTACTGATGTTTCCCCGCTGGTTGTGGACATTTCATTGTCTGGTTTGATCATGTTTACCTGCAGATTGTCGGAATTTCATCATCTGGTTTGGTCATGTTTCCCGACAGGCTGTCGGCATTTCATTGTCTAGTTTGGTCATGTTTCCGTGCAGTTTGTCGGCATGTTATTGTCAACAGAATCGAATGCCCCACAGACAGTAAGATAAACATGGTACATACCCGTTTCTACAAGTAACTGGTAGTCGAATCCAGGGCCAACTGGAATCTTGGTACAATTAAAGGTTCTACAGTTTTGCTCAACGGAGACATCCAGGGGTATGCATGTGTTATTGAGCTCACACCCTGCAACATGAGAACCGTTTGATGTCATTTCGTTGCTGTAAGATGTAATAAGTGGCGGTACATGTCCAAGTCCTGCTTCCATTTATATTGTATCGTATAATTGCAAGAAAGTATCCATAATTCGTTCCATATTCTTTATATGATTCGGCTTGTTTTATTTTATGTTTTTTAATAAAGTGATGAAGTGGCGTTTAGGGTTGGCTCAATTAGTTAAGTAGTTAGTTAGTTAGGTAGTTAGTTAGTTAGTTGGTTAGTTATCTAATTAGTTAGCTAGTTAGTTGGTTATTTAGTTGGTCGACAGATCAACCTCATCACACATCGAACTATTCAGCAGCAGTCAAGCGACCGACGTCACCAGTTCTGTGTTGGTTTATTGATCTTATGTGGCTTCCTGCATAGTGTTCTTGTTTGGTCACTCCTCTTTTAACTTGCAAGAACCTGGTTGTATACCAGCGGTGTGGGGACATTATATTAATCATTACAAGCATCAGACATCAAGAAGAAACGTTCCACTTCCCCATTAATCAAGTCCACAAGAACAATTCCAATTTTGCAACAAACAAAAAATGGTTCAAATTCGGTCTCGTCTAACCTGCTTCCTCAGTGGTGGTTATTGTTGAGAGCCATGGTTGTGTGGACTGTTAGTCCTAATTCCTACTGGTTATATTATTTCCGCTCTGTTCGTCGGATAAATTTATTTTATGCTATCTGGTTGTATTCTTTGTCTTGTGTTGGTCCTGATAAAGACCGGTCCTTGGTTGGGCCTACTGGGGCCCGCATTCTCTCTTTTGTTGGCTTCTTTTCTCTGTTAGCACTGCTACATGCTTGTCGCTTCTTGTGTTATTATCATCAAGGCTAGTCCCGGCCATGTCCAGTCCTCATAAGGACTCGATGTAGGCAAAGACAGAGCATTTAAATGCAAGTCTCAAGTTGTCCCCCTGGTCAGCGGCCCG
>OY992888.1:77912509-78002509 GCA_963921405.1 Cepaea hortensis | reverse complement strand
ATTAAAAAAAAACACTAATAAATGGTGGTATGCTGCCGAATCGCCCACAGCTGTGTTTCGACGCGGGTATGCAGGATTGAAGATCCTATGCAGGAAATGAAGATCGTAAATTGATTAGAGAAATTAGACGTAGACAGTCAAAATTTTTTGGGCATGTTATGAGAAGAAATGGATTGGAGAATTTGGTGACAACTGGTAAGATCGAGGGGAACAGACCAAGGGGAAGACCTAGAAGCAAGTACCTGGATGGCTTGGCCTTGTGGCATGGTCGAGACAGAAACACGGAGCTGATCCACGACTCTGGTGATCGAGTGAGATTGCAGAACATGACCGCCCACGCTTACCGGCATGGCACATGATGGATGTATGGATGCAGGATTACGAACTGCGTCCGTAACCTAATCGCTTCGGAAGAGTAAAGTGAACGTACAACACCATAACACGTCAAGGTACAACAGTTGTAAATTTGACAATACAAGTATGTAATATGATATACAAAAGTGCCATCAGCAGAGAGTCAGTATTACAGAGGCCTCCTTCGTCTCTACAAGACGGAATCCAGCGGGGTGTGCATGGTTGCTACAGAAACTTCACATCTACGCCCAGACATGTTAGTATGTCACCAGGTCGTGTTGCAGCACAGCACGCTCAGGCTGGCCTGGACTAGGCCAGGTTTCTGCATGTTTCCCCGCAGATTGTCGGCATTTCATTCTCTGATTTGGTCATGTTTCCCCGCAGGTTGTCGGCATGTCATGGTCAACATAGTAAAGCCCAATGCCCTACAGACAGTAAGATGCACATGATACATACCCGTTTTCGTTACATTTAACTGGTATTTGAATTCTGATTCCACTGGTATCTTGTTGCAAGAAAAGATGCTACATTCTTGCTCAATGGAGACTCCTATAGGTATGCATGCGTTTTTGTGCTCACACCCTGCAAAATGAGAATCGTTTGGTGTCAGCTCGATGCTGTCAGATATAATAATTGGCATTACATGCCCCAGTCCTGCTTCTATCAGTCTTGTCTCATATAAGTACAAGATAGCATCATTTATTCTTTCCATATCCCCATTAACATGCTACGGTTTTTTTTTTAAACATAGAGCAATGCAGTGTTGTTTATTGTTGGCTTAGGGAGTTAGAAAGTTGTTGTTTTAGTTAGTTAGTTAGTTAGTTAGTTAGTTGGATAGTTAGTTAGTTAGATAGTTAGTTAGTTAGTTAGTTAGTTAGTTAGTTAGATAGTTAGTTGGATAGTTAGTTAGTTAGTTAGTTAGTTAGTTAGTTAGATAGTTAGTTAGTTAGTTAGTTAGTTAGTTAGTTAGATAGTTAGTTAGTTAGTTAGTTAGTTAGTTAGGTAGTTAGGTAGTTAGTTAGTTAGTTAGGTAGGTAGTTAGTTAGTTAGTTAGTTAGTTAGTTAGATAGTTAGTTAGTTAGATAGTTAGTTAGTTAGTTAGTTAGTTAGGTAGGTAGTTAGTTAGGTAGTTAGGTAGTTAGTTAGTTAGTTAGTTAGTTAGTTAGTTAGTTAGTTAGATAGTTAGTTAGTTAGTTAGTTGGATAGTTAGTTAGTTAGATAGTTAGTTAGTTAGTTAGTTAGTTAGTTAGTTAGATAGTTAGTTAGTTGGATAGTTAGTTAGTTAGATAGTTAGTTAGTTAGTTAGTTAGTTAGATAGTTAGTTAGTTAGTTGGATAGTTAGTTAGTTAGTTAGATAGTTAGTTAGTTGGATAGTTAGTTAGTTAGTTAGATAGTTAGTTAGTTGGATAGTTAGTTAGTTGGATAGTTAGTTAGTTAGATAGTTAGTTAGTTAGTTAGTTAGTTAGATAGTTAGTTAGTTAGTTAGTTGGATAGTTAGTTAGTTAGATAGTTAGTTAGTTAGTTAGTTAGTTAGTTAGTTAGATAGTTAGTTAGTTGGATAGTTAGTTAGTTAGATAGTTAGTTAGTTAGTTAGTTAGTTAGTTAGATAGTTAGTTGGATAGTTAGTTAGTTAGTTAGTTAGTTAGTTAGTTAGATAGTTAGTTAGTTAGTTAGTTAGTTAGTTAGTTAGTTAGATAGTTAGTTAGTTAGTTAGTTAGTTAGTTAGGTAGTTAGGTAGTTAGTTAGTTAGTTAGGTAGGTAGTTAGTTAGTTAGTTAGGTAGTTAGTTAGTTAGTTAGTTAGTTAGTTAGTTAGTTACTTCTCGTAGGGCATTCAGTATATTAGTCTGGACCATGACTCGTCCGCCCTTTAAAGTAGTCTTACCTGCAAGTCTGTCAGATTGCACATTTCCCTGTGTAACCGCTTGCCCTGGCACGAAAATGAAACCAGTCTATGCCAGCCGTTACTACCCTAGAGACACCAACCACTGTCTTCGGATCCCACCCATCTCTATACTCCATACCCATATCAATAAGGAGACATGACCAAATGAATAGCTGTGTCTAGAGCCATGTTAATGCTGTAGTTACTACCATGGTCATACTACTTGTAGTCAAGGCAAAACCATCAGAATCTTCCTTCACAATTGTCCCCCCAGCCTGAACCGTAAAAGCACATGAACTGCTCACGCGTCGAACGACCGAACTATCTGTGTAAATGGCAACATCACCCTCTAAAGAATTATCGAAGATCAAAGCCCAAACTTACGTCTCTACAGCAACCGAATTTTCTTGTCTGCATTGTCTGTCTATTTGGATGCAAACTGAAAATTCTGTTGTCACCTGAACCCATCCCGCCAGGTTCTATGTCCTCCAGTGAACACACCTGTTTAAGAATATCTTCTACTTGACCCAGCCACGACTTTCCTCTTTTTAACCTGTTTCCCTTTGCTTTCTAAATTTCATGATGCAGTGGATGCTGTGTGTTTGCGTTTACTCTGAGGCAGGCACATATTCGGAATATTTGTATTCTGTCCTCCATGATTGGAAAATTAAGAACGTAGCGCATAGTCCTGCATGCTGTATATCTTGTACACCCAAGTTGATATAGCTTCGTTCTGTATCTTTCCTTCCTTTCCATCTGCTTATGGCTGAGAGTAAGGATCCCCATCACATACTCCTGTATACTGACCGCATTGAGTGCCGATTCTATAAAAATATGGGTCTGGCATATTATCTGTGCCATGATGTTGGCTCAGTAGACCAGTGTAAGCTAAATGTGTGGGGATTCTCAGCGTGCTCAAGTGGGAAAACTGTCAAGGAAGCAAGAGATGCTGTTGCCATTGACAATAAGAAACCTTAAAATGGAAGCAATGGCTGTAACTAATGCCCTGAATTGGCTCGGCACGCAAAATTATTCACTCTCGTGTATACTGGGCGATTCAATAACTGTCATATGGTAATTGACAGGCGTCTAGATTAGAAACTGATTTGCAACATGTCAGTTAACAAACACAGATAGAACAACAAATGAGAGCACTACGTAGCACAGTGAAAGTGACGTCATGAAGTCGTGTTGTTTGACAACGAGACTGTCGCAAGGACACACTTCATCACTACACTTCAACACGAACAGACGCTTCATCTCAGACCTGCCATTAGGAAACATTTCACATAGATGCTCCAACACTCTTCGCTCACTAACACTCGCTAGCTCAGCCAGACGACAACATATACGCTCATTCACTCATACTCCTCAACAGAAAGCCGTCGATATAATGTGCTAGGCAAGTTTAATTCGGATACCAAGCTTAGAACGCCGACCGTACCTGCCGGGAAGATGCTGGGAGTCTGACCAGCGGTAGGTGATAGCACCGGACGCCAACCATACGCAAAGGGGATAAGTGGTCACAATATGGACACTATAAGGAGGCGTGAGAATGAGTCAGGAATGGTCTGTGGCGGGAGTACATTGCATCAGTTAGATGGTAGTAACGTGAGAGTGAGTCAGGAATGGTCTGTGGCGGGAGTACATTGCATCAGTTAGATGGTAGTTAACGTGAGAGTGAGTCAGGAATGGTCTGTGGCGGGAGTACATTGCATCAGTTAGATGGTAGTTAACGTGAGAGTGAGTCAGGAATGGTCTGTGGTAGGAGTACATTGCATCAGTTAGATGGTAGTTAACGTGAGAGTGAGTCAGGAATGGTCTGTGGCGGGAGTACATTGCATCAGTTAGATGGTAGTTAACGTGAGAGTGAGTCAGGAATGGTCTGTGGTGGGAGTACATTGCATCAGTTAGATGGTAGTTAACGCATATGCGGCCGACTGGTGGTGTGCTTGTTCACCGTGGTGAACACAGCGTCCTGAAGCAATTAAACTTATCTCTTCATCGTTCTACTGTGTGTTCCTGAGTGGCTGTTCCGTCGTTTGACGGTGTTGGTCTTTGACGAGACGACGGTTGACGCAGAGTGCGACCCCGCAGGTCTTGGCTGTTGGTCAGGGGACCCTCAAGGTCATCCTGTCCCTGGACAACAGATAAGTAGACCGGCTACCCTTATACGCAACGTCCGCTCCTTGATATTGGAGGGCTTACGCTCCGTGACAATGACCATGCCCAAGACGGCCAAAATTGGCTTCAACATGAGTGGCTCGACACTGAG
Source organism: Cepaea hortensis (assembly GCA_963921405.1). Lineage (NCBI taxonomy): Eukaryota > Metazoa > Mollusca > Gastropoda > Stylommatophora > Helicidae > Cepaea > Cepaea hortensis. The sequence goes on along the minus strand of OY992888.1, from coordinate 77,997,997 downwards.
AACATGCTGATTAGCCACGCTAAATGTTATCTATATACCGGAGAACCCGGCCGTGCAAGGAAAAGAACGAGCCGATCGGTTGGCGAACATGCCGATGATCGAGGAAGGAAAAGGAATAGATGGACCTAACATTATCAGCTCTATTTGATTTGTTGGATGCGCAGTTGAATTTAATCTCACCTGAGAGTCTGCTTCCTTGTCCAGAGAGAGAGGGATGGGAGTGAAGTAGGGAGCCGCTGGGCATGAACATTTTGTCACGAGCACAAGACACGTGATTTAACCAACACAGACCTGGTGCGATCAGTCAATACACCCTGGCGAAGATGTTAAAGAGAAGATCGGAGCACCATTGGAACTGTCTGCTTTATAATGATGATGATCCTCGCCAGTCACTAATCACTAGCCAGTTTAACAGCTTTGCATTAGTGTTCTCACACTCCTTGCAACAAATGCAACACTTCTTGATTTACATACAATCGTTTGATGTCGTTCTGGTTGCACATATAGCACATGCTATACCCTACCGGCTGAGGGAGTTATGCGTGCAGACATGATATGCAAGGCATGTGTAAGGAATGTAGCCTGCCATTGATTTCAAGGAAGTTGCACCTGGAATGGCCCAGGTAAATGCAGCATTTCAAAGATGAAGAATACTCCCTGACATATGTTTTGTCAGTCGAGGTGAGGAAACATAGTTTTTAATAGTTATAATGAGTCAATGCTAATGTACGGAAGCCACTTATGGACAATTAGCAACTAGTAAACTGGAGCGAATACCGAATGAAGCTATGCGAGCGATTCTTGGGTGAACAAAGGACACATCGGTAGCGTGTATACAATATATTTTAGCTTCACCAACGGACAGGCTCAAGATGCTATATGCTAAATGAAGTCTAAGAGTGGCTGCAGACAAGGAATACCCCCTGCACGAAGGAATGGGTACATATACTGGTGACAGTCTGATAAGGAAGAAATCATGGATGACCAAGACAGGAGACTCAGTCATAAATGGGTGTATGCTTGAGAACATTGTGAAAGGAGAGGAGTGGTTCAGAATGTCATAGAAAATGTCTTAATGGAAGAGAGAAGAAGAGAGAGGAGAAAGAAACAGAGAGAGAGAGAGAGAGAGAGAGAGAGAGAGAGAGAGAGAGTGAGAGGAGAGAGAGAGAGAGAGAGAGAGAGGAGAGAGACAGGGAGAGAGAGACAGGGAGAGAGAGAGGGAGAGAAACAAAATACCTACATAATCACAAATTATATTGATATATCAACTGTTACAGAGTCCTAAATGATCTGACAGATCTTCTTTTCGCTTTATAATCGACTATGAAAAACCACTACAAGGAATAGAACAAACACTACAGGTAACATAACAAACACTACAAGGAATAGAACAAACACTACAGGTAACAGAACAAACACTCCAAGGAATATAACAAGCACTACCAGTAATAGGAAAAAAACACTACATGTGGCAATAGAACAAGAACTACGTATACTAAAATACGTACACTACAGACAATAGAACAAGAACTACGTATACTAAAATACGTACACTACAGACTATAGAACAAACACTACAACCAGTATAAGAAACACTTTAATGTAACAGAACAAACAGTACGGGTGGGTTATAGAACAAGAACTATAGGTAATAGAACAAGCAGGCTGAAATAGTAGCTGTCTACCTTCTCTGACGACGGTAACAGCTCCCATAAAACAGTGGAACTTGACACATTCCGAGTCTCCAGGAGGGGTGAAGGTATCCCCACTTTTAAAGTTAGCTCCCCTCACACAGCATGTTTCTGGTTTGCATATAAATATGTCGTTATTATAAGCTCAATTACACACTTGATGTAAGTCCATCTCCAAGGACTATGTTACCACGGCGGTTGCTCGGCGATTAATTTTCTACATTTATTCTCATTCGTGTACGTGTGTATGTATTCGCGTGTGCGTTCGTGGATGTGTGTGTACACAGGCAAACCCCCTATCCAATGCCAGGCCATGTTTGTAGAAAATAAAAATAAAATCATATCAAAAGCTTTTGGGGCGTTGTGGACATATCGTGCCAGCCACACATATTACAGAACAATTACAACTCAAGGAATAATGTGGTAAACATAACTTGGACCACGTTTACTTCCAGTGATCTTTCGCAAAACACATTTAAAGGTGGGTCTACCTGAGAGCGCAGATCACGTATAAAGATCCTTTTCGATGAGAGTTCGAACCCTTAACGACCGAGCCGACTCGGAAACGTTGTGGACTTGCCGCTTCTCATTCCTGAACTAGCCCCTGCCCATTTAGTAATCCCAGCTCCAGTAGTAGTCCCTGCCCATCTAGTAATCCCAGCTCCTGTAGCACTCACCACCCATGTAGTAATCCCAGCTCCTGTAGCACTCACCACCCATGGAGTGATCCCATCTCTTGTAGCAGTCACCACCCATGTAGTAATGCCAGTTCTTGTAGCAGTCACCACCCATGTAGTAATTCCAGTTCTTGTAGCAGTCACCACCCATGTAGTAATGCCAGTTCTCGTAGTAGTCAACGCCCATATAGTAATCCCAGGTTATGTAGTAGTCAATACCCATGTTGTAATCCTAGATACTGTTGAAGTCACCACAAGTAGACCCATGTAGCAATACTAGTGCCATGTGTCGCAGGACAAATAACGCGGCAACTACCCGTACACATGTAAAATATAGGGAAATAGGAAAAGATAGCGCACACCGAACGCACAAGAACTGACTTGGAGATGCAGACGTCAGTGAGCGACAGATAGAGACGGGAGAAGATCAAGGAAGGACGCAAGACGGTAGTTCATCCCAAAAGAATTCTAAGAGTTTATTCTGAAAGTATTAACATCGGGAGGAGACAATTTGAGTACACAACGAAGGAATATATGAAAATATTTATAGCAAGCCAACGGAGAGAATATGGGGCACGAGACACGACCGATCAGCTGAAGAAGTAGACATGTAGGGCAAGCAGGGCTGATGCGCCATTGTCGAAGTTAACGAACTCCTGAGAATGAGATATAGAGAATCGTCTGATAAGCAGCTGGGGCACGAATAATATCGACATGTACGTCCAACATAGGTGAGTGTAAAATATTAATGGCAAGATTGATGATAATGTGTATTAAGTTGCGAGAGCAGAACGACAGGTACAACGGAAATGCGAGTATGGATGATTATTTGAATCTTCTAGCATGTTGTAGGGATCGTGAAGGCTGCATCTCAATAAAACTGGAACAAATTAGGACTCACTTGTCCGGCGTTATTTGTAAGCACTTTTACGTTGACCAATTGGTCCATTGTTATCCATTTTCAGAACCAATAGTGTGAGCTGTTACCGATATAAGATTGAGGGCATTCTATATAATTGAAATTAGATATACGAGCCAATTCTGCCAATGAAAGATAGCAAAACACTTCTTGGCAACTAGCATCTGTAGTAGTCCTAGTTCCTGTAGTACACACCGATGTAGTAATCCCAGTTCATGTAGTAGCCACTATCTATGTAGTAATTCAAGCTTCTGTAGTAGTCCCCGCCCATGTATTAATCTCAGTTCCTGTAGTAGTCTCCACCCATTAAATAATATAAGCTCATGTAGCACGTATGTCCCCACGTATGTAGTAATCCCTGCTCCTGCAGTAGTTACAACCCATGTCGTAATACCAGCTCTTGAAGTAGTCTCCGTTTCTGTAGTAGTCTACTGTCTTTCAATATATATGATACAGGGTGTTGATCCCGATATCCCACATTACTTATTCTGTCTCTGATAGTTAACTTAGCATCTCTTCTAAAGATGCCATTTCACAGGCGTTGAATTAAGCTAAGTGTTATTTGGGTAATGTCCAAGTTTGGCATACGTAGACAAAACTATTTTGTTGCGTATCCCTTACGGGACGTTAGAGTCAACACCAGCATTTTTCAGCTCCTGTTGTACTAGGCAAGTGTTACGTTCAGTAGTCTGCCATTGCTTTCTGAACGACCGGCTCCCATACCAGCACGTTATAATACAACGCGACACGGTCTGCTGCACAAATCGGTCGCAGCTGAGCTTCGAAAGCCTGGTACCCGGCTCACGAACCGCGTTCGAAAACCTTTAGCCACGCCGGCATACGTAGATAGAAGTGGTGTAAATATGACTATTTATTATCTGTCGTTTTGCGAACATGGGTATATTTGGATGTTTCAGAATCGGTGATAGTTGATATGTAAGCGCTACAACAGATTTCGATTTATCTGTCTATTCTTGCATCTTCTGTGATCACATTTCCAAGATATTTGAATTCTTTAACTTGTTTCATCGATGTGCTATTGTATATGTATTGGGTCAGGAAATATGCTTACCTGAATTACATCAGATTTTGCTGTATGGGGGTGACGGGATAGGGGTATTCCCAATTAAAGGAGAGGTAAGGTGCCTCCTTCCCTCCGCTAGCCTACGGGACACCCTTGGGCAAGGTAGAGTACCCGTTTAGCTCCCCCCCCCCCCCCCGATGAGGGTGCGTGATGCTATGGGTGCAGGTAGTTGATGAAGTTGAAGAGCAGCCAACATATAGTTGTAGGTTATTGTCTTCAGCTTCGTGACGGTAGGCAGAGGACTTCTATGGTCACTGCTAGGAAGGAAAGCAATGGCAAACTAAATTCTTTACAGATGCCAAGAATATCGTGTACCGCAATCTCATCGATAATCAGAGAAACGGCGTAAATGGGTGCTCCATAGGAGAAGCCTCACCCGGTAGGGGTAGTCATGTGCACGACCATAGACTAATCTAAAGCAATATGCATGTACATTTAAAGAAAGTCAAATATACAACAAGAAACACAAAATTTGATCTACGGGCACTAAAGAGTGAGGGAATAAAAGACAAATTCAACGTAGAGGTAAAGAACAGATTTGATGTATTGTCCGATATGGAAATAATATTTCAAGATGTCAGCGACCAATGGGAAGTATTAAAGAAATCAGTCAACCAAGCTGCAGAAACAACCATCAGAAAAATAAAGATAATTGGACGCAAGAAATGAATGATGGAAGACATCTTACAATTCATGGAAATAAGAAGAAATAACACAAATAACAAGGAAGCATATGAAGAGATTCTCAGAAAAATTAGGAAGCTATGCAGCAAAGAGGCAAAAGAAACATGGCTTGAGGCAAATTGCAAGGATATTGAAAACGAACACAACACCTGAAATACCAAATTAATGCACAAAGGAATTAATGACAACACTAACAAAAGAACACACACATCAACGGGTTGCCTTGAAAAAAAAGATGGCAAAATCATAAAGGAAAAAGATCATATTTTACATACCTGGTCAGATTATGTGGAAGATCTTTATGATGATACAAGAGAAGAACAATATGATCATCGTAATAATAATGAAGGACCATCAATTTTAAAGACGGAAGTTCAGAATGCTCTTAACCATATGAAAACTGGCAAGACGCCGTACAGATAACATCACAACAGAAATGATCAATGCCTTAGAACAGTGGTTCTCAATCTTTTTTTGGCCCGTGCCCCCCCCCCCTTACCACATTTTCAGAACGTCATTCCCCCCCCCCCCCTTTTCGTGTTTCCTACCTAAAAATTTGACCCGTGCCCCCCTTCACCATATTTTCAGAACGTCATTCCCCCCTTTCATATTTCCTACCTAAAAATCCAGCCGCCGCCCCTACACAGATATACGTAATAATGGAAGCTAAATTTAATAGCACATACTAAAACAAGTCTAGACGTCCACATAAAGCGTGATTTGTGGGTCTTCTTACTTTATAAAATGAATTTTAGAAAGGTGAGACGTACAGAACTGTACAGTTTGAAGGGAAAAACAATATCAAGTAATCGGTTCTTTTATTAAAGCGATCTTGAAATAATCTTAATTCCCCCCCCCCCACCCTGAATACCCTAAAATTACCCACCTGGGGGGGGGGGGGAAATCCCCACCGGTTGAAAACCACTGCCTTAGAAGAATATGGAACAGACCAAGCCACCAGAATGCTGACCGCAATATATGATACTGGAGTAATACCTCCTGAATTATGTATTTCTATATTTATTGCAATCCCGAAGAAATCAGGAGCCTTGGAGTGATATCAACATTGAACAGTTGGTACAATGAGCCACATCACGAAGCTTTTGCTGCGAATTATCATGCAAAGAGTTAGGAAGGAAATACAACCTGAAATAGGAGAGGAACAATGTGGGTTTGTAGAAGGCAAGGGTACAGTAAATGCTGTGTACATACTAAGAACAGTAATTGAACATTCTATAGTAGTAAACAAAGATCTACACCTCTGCTTTATTGACTACACAAAGGCTTTCGATAAAGTGAGACATGTCGACATGATAAGGATGCTTGAAGATCTATAAATTGATGCAAAAGACATTAGACTTGTAAAAAAAACATATATTGGAAACAACAAGCTGCCATAAGTATTGATAATGAAGTAGGTCAATATCAGACAACTAAGAGAGGTGTGAGACAGGGATGTGCAATGTCTCCAGATTCTTTTTTTTTTCCCTGTAAAGTGAACATATTTTCAGAAATATAGAAGATATGTAAAGAATCAACACTTGGGGACGATACATCAATAATATTAGATACGCAGATGATACAGTCTTGTTTGCAGACAATGAACAGGACCTACCAAATTTAGTAGATGCGGTTGTATCACACAGTGAACAACTAGGGTAGAATTGAGTTGTAAGAAGACACAGATTATGGTCGTCACTATGAAGGAAGAAATACCACATGGTAATATACAAGTAAATGGGTATATTCTTAAACAAGGGAATCGGTACAACTATCTCGGAACAGACATCACATCTGACGGGAGATACCTTGAAGATATTAGAACAAGAATTGCCAAGGCGAAGGTAGCCTTCTGCAAGATGAAAAACATACTGACCAATAAAAAGATATCAACTGAAACAAGAAAAAGAGTGTTGAAGTGCTACATAGAACCTGTACTTTTATATGGATGTGAGGCGTGGACAATGAGCAGTCAAGCTGAAAAACAGCTGATGGCTGTGGAAATGTGGTTTCTGAGGAAAATGCGAAGAATACCATGGACAGACAGAAAAACCAGTGAACAAATCCTCCAAGCAACAAATGACGATCGTAAACTGATTAGAGACATTAGACGTAGACAGTCAACATTTGTGGGGTACGTTATGGGAAGAAATGCATTGGAGAATATATATATATATATATATATATATATATATATTACATTGGCACCTTTCTGTCTTTGCACACGATAGTTTGGTACATTGTGCTTCAAAAAGGCTTAATAGCTACCACCCATGGCGATGACGAGTTTGGCTGATAAGGCAAATTCGTGCAGCAAATGTTTGTCCACAGTAGGTGCATGTGAAAACATGGTTATTTCCACCATCATGCACGATCTTACATCTCTCACGCTCTGTGTGTGCTTTATCTGCGAATCGTTTTCTCCTTTGTCTTTATTCCATTTCTGATAGTTGCCCTCCATGCAATACGTTCAGGGGTGGCCTGCTCCCAATGTGAATTATCAAGGCATGTATCAATCATGTCTCACTTACACACATCTTTGTATCGTAGTAGAGGCCGACCCTGAGATCTCCTACCCGTCTGTAGTTCACCAAAAATGATGTCCTTTAGAATTCTGTAAAGGACATGCTACTGAATGAATGAATGAATTAGTATTCTACCATCATCCATCCTCCTAAGATGTCCTATCCATCTAAGTCTACGAAGTCTGAGCATGGAATAAACTGTCACACAACCTGATCTTGCCAATACTTCAGTTTTTGTGATTTTGTCTTGCCACTTAATACTAAGTATTCTTCGCAGACACTGCATATGAAAGCTGTTTACTCATGTCTCTTGGTGTGAGTAATTTGTCTCGGTTTCACTGCCATAAAGAAAAGTACTAATGACACAGGCTTGGTAGACGAGGACTTATGTTTTGACAGTAAGCTTCCTGTTCTCCCAGACTCTTTTTGCTAACATGTTCATTGTTGTTGCGGCCTTACCAATCCTGATGTTGATTTCCTGATCTAGGGATAAATTCTATTTACCTCTGATTCTAGATATGTAAAATGGTCTGCTATCTCCAGTTAGGCGTCATCAATAAAACGACTGTGCATATGTGTATGCGTTTGTGCGTGTGTGTGTGTGTGTTTGTGTGTGTCTCTGTCTGTCTGTCTATCTGTCAGTCTGTCTGTCTGTCTGTCTGTCTGTCTGTGACTGTCTGTCTGTTTGTCTGTCTGTCTGTCGGTCTGTCGGTCTGAGGGTCTGTCTGTCTGTCTGTCTGTCTGTCTGTATATATTATGCATGTATGTATGAGACGAGCTACGAGATGTCAATTGCATAAATAATACTAAACGTGGAATGGCTCATAGAAATAACATACAAATAGGGTATGCAGAAAGTGCATTTTATTAAATTACGAATATCCTATGTAGCATGTACTTATAATTTAAATTAATTTTATAATTAATATTTTGTGGAACCAGTTCTAATATATATATATATATATATATATATATATATATATATATATATATATATATATATATATATATATATATATATATATTGCATATCCTTTACAGGACATCACTGTCAACAGCAGCATCTTTCAGCTGTATGTTGATTTCTTGGCAAGATTACGCTCAGTAGTTTGCCATTGCTTTCTGAGCGGCCGGCTAAGTATCCCGCAAGTCACCAGCGGGGGTCGAACCGCTCCCAGTTCTCTCCCGCTACGAGACTCTGCGTGATAAACGGGATTACGGAGAAAGTGTTGTAACCCCTCAGCAAGAGAGACCGGCATATATTATATATATATATATATATATATATATATATATATATATATATATATATATATAATATTATATATATATATATATATATGTATATATATATATATATATATATATATATATATATATATATATATATATATATATATATATATATATATATATATATATATATATATATAGCTGTGTCTCCTAGACAATTATATGCCAAGCAAAGAAATGTATTGGAACACATTAAATCTGATATTAAAGAAGATTTATGTAAATATCTCGGACCGCCAAGATAAGAATTATAATTAATTTAAAGGCGGCTAAATCTCAAGGACGAACAAGCACACATATACAATAGAGGAGGTCAGCCCTGTGGCTTCATTATGAGAACAGAATAAGCGAAACATCATGCAACAACAGGAACATGTTCGGCGAACGATACAGAGGTAAGCAACGAGAGAAGATTATAAAGTCAGTCATGATTGTATCGAAAATACAAACATCAAAACTGAGATATTATGTTGAGGGTGGCTACATTTGAAGAAATAGCATCGTCAAGGCAAGTCATCGTGTGATTACCATGATGATCATGACGATGATGATGGTGACGATGATGATGGTGACGATGATGACAATACTTTGGATGTTGTAGTATAAAAATACACACTGACATACGTTCTTTCTGAAGCACATACTCCGCACTGTTGTCTGATTTGTTTGTACAGCGAAAACGTTCGCAACCATTTGCTTTGTACTCGTGGCCCAGGGGTTGGCATTTACCATCAAACTGGCAATCTAGGTGTCAGACATATCAGGTATCAGCTCAGTTTGTAAGTTAGTCATCATCATCGCTACCATAAAGTACCGAAAACATAACTGTATGTTGCATAAACAAGTCATCTATTTATGTGTTTGTGAACTTTAATATCAGTTATCAGTTGATGCAAGAAGTATTACGGAAGTTAAATGTAGAATAGGTCAACTAATAGCACCTGTTCAACAGATGAAGAGCATTTGCTGGAATATATATTTGTCAATCGTGACGACGAAAAGTATACAATAGAGATGTACTGCGTCAGTCCTGGTGTGCAGAAGGAATCGTGGGCTTATAAAACAAGAGAGGAATATATGGACGCTGCGGGTATGTGGTTTAAGTAGAATAACGATGAGAGCACCATGGATGGAAACAACGAATAGTGAAGGTATTTTTAATTATATTATCTATCACGGACAACTTGTGTACGAGAAGGGGAAAGTTCTAGTATCTTCCCGAATACTAATCCCAGCTGACTTCAAGAGGGTTAGTAGGCGAACGTCTTTGCTTTGGATAAGGCGTTTAATTTTACAAATCCGTACTTCCGTAATGCCTGGCGCTGACTGTAATAGTGATCATGAACCACTAAGTGGACAAATAAAAGTAAGATTAAAGAGAGGGAAAAAATGGTTGGAACATGAGACTTAATAAAGAGGCTCTGAAAGTAGATAAAGAAATTCAAGAACAATACATAGTGACTATTAAAAATAGGTACAATGCAATAGCTAAAATACAGAGTATAAATGAACATTCACTGGCACCTTGCCGTCTTGACAGACGATAGTGTGTGCTTCACAAAGGCAAAGTAACTTTTACCCATGGCGGTAGATAATGTGACTGATAAGGCCAATTCGCGCTACAAATGTTCGTTCACAGTGGGGGAATGTGAACACGTAGTCATTTCCACAATCATGCACCATCTTACGTCTCACACGCTTGGTGTATGTATGATCAGGAAATCAACATCCGGATTGGTAAGGCAGCAACAACAATGAACAGATTAAGAAAAAGAGTCTTGGAGAACAGGAAGCTAACTGCCAAAACAAAAGTCCTTGTCTATCAAGCCTGTGGCCTTAGTACTCTTCTTTATGGCAGTGAAACAACTTACTCACACCAAGAGAAACGTTTAAACAGCTTACATATGCGGTGTCTGCGAAGAATTCTTATTATTAAGTGGCAAGACAAATCACAAATACTGAAGTATTGGAAAGATCAGGTTTTGTGACAGTTTATTCCATGCTCAGTCTTCGTAGATTTAGATGGATATGACATCTTAGGAGGATGGATGATGGTAGAATACCAAAGGATATCTTTTTAAGTGAATTACAGATGGGTAAGAGATCTCAGGGTCGGCCTCTACTACGATACAAAGATGTGTGTAAGCGGGCCATGAATGATACAGGCATTGATAATGCACATTGGGAGCAAGTCGCTGCTGAACTTGTTGCATGGAGGGCAAACATCAGAAATGGAATAAAGAAAAAGGAGACACTTATTGCAGATACGTCACACACTGAGCGTGTGAGACGTAAGATGGTGCATGATGGTCGAAATTACCACGTGTTCACATGCACTCACTGTGGACGGACATTTACAGCGCGAATTGGCCTTATCAGTCACATTCACTATCGCCATGGGTAAAAGTTATTATGCCTTTTTGAAGCACAAACTATCGTCTGACAAGACGGCAAAGTGCCAATGAATATATATATATATATATATATATATATATATATATATATATATATATATATATATATATATATATATATATATATATATATATATATATATATATATATCATATCTGGGAAACGATGGCGGTAGCGCTTGATCTCGAGGATGCATACAATAGAGTTCGATATGATATTTTGACGACCGTACTGATGGAGAAGGGGGTCAATCTCTGGTTGGTGAACTGGATAGCAGCCGTCCTACATCCTCGTCGGGTTGCTCTCCGTCTGGGTGTTTGGACCTCAGAGTCACATATTTTAACCCCGGGAACTGCTACAGGGATCTGCAATCTCACCGGTGCTCTTTAATGTGTATACGAGCAAGATTGCAAACCTAGAAGCACCAGGGGTTGAAAGGATACTAACATTTGCAGATGATATTCTTGTATATAGGCAGGGGAGAGATAGGGAGCAAACAGCCCAGGAGCTACAGGCAACAGTAGACAATGTGATTGACTGGTGTACTGAAATGAGTGCTGTCATCCACTCGGAAAAGGCGGCTGTTTTGTGGTGCTCTCTGGACATCAGGATTGTGAGAGATGATGCCCCAAGTCTCACGATAGATGGTAGAAGCATCAACAGAGAGACCAAACTGAAGTATCTGGGAATCACATTTGACAGGAGTCCGTCTTTCAAGGACCATGTGGAGACGGTTGTGACAAGATCTCAATGCACTTAAAACTATGGCTGCAATGGGCACAGAGCAGAGAATACTTTTCACACTATACCAGCACTTGATCCTCTCAGTGATTGATTATGGACTAGGACTGCTCACTGTCTCAAAGAGTCAGCTGGTGAAATTAGAGCGCATATAGAACGAAGCGATGCGAGTCATTCTGGGATGCACCAGCGACACTCCAGTTGTGTGTCTGCGTTACATCCTTGGTTTGCCGTCTGTTGCAGGTAGGCTCAAGGTGATGCAGGCGAAGGCATACCTCAGAGTAGCTGCAGACACAGACCACCAACTGCATGAGGCGATGGACGCCGTTAGGGGTCAGCGACTGATAAGAGGTAAATGATAGATGGCCAGGTGGAGGATACGATCAGGCAGGCGTGCCCCTTGGAGAACATTATGAGAGTAGGTCAGAGTGCCAGCGGAGCAGTCAGACTTGTGCAGAGTTATAATCACATTGAGCCGGGAGTGCAGGGAATGGCCATCATGGGCCACAGAAGTGGAAATCCAGCAACTAATTCAGGATAATGCTCGCTCAGGTAATGTGATTATCTACACAGATGGGTCGGTGTTGGGAGGTAGGAGAAGTGCCTGGGGGTTCTTAGCAAAAGCTAATGGTCGACGTTTGGTGCCGGAGAGTATGGCATATGATACCACAACATCTAGCTTAAGAATGGAGGTGGAGGCGGTCAGTGCAGTATTCCGCTGGATGGAGAATACGATACACACACACATCATGATTGTAACTGACTCAGAAAGCATGCTGAGTAGGGTGAAGACAGGAAAGCTTCGTGCAGAGTGGCTTGTTTCGCTTCGGAAGTCACGGGTGACAGGCATCGTCTGGATCTTTTCTCCGGGGCATGCTGGTGTGCTGGGGAATGAACAGGTGGACAGAGTGGCTTTCTCTGCAGAACGTGGTGGAGTATTGATGCATGACAAAGCAGATGTGGTTGCGGCCTTGTGGGAGCATGTGTACACCTCGGAGGAGCAAATGGATTACCATGGTCTGGCAAGAATGCGACAGCGAGGGGTGACGAGGGGATCTGGCTGACGATCGACGCTCAGAGGAAAGGCGAGACGGACATATAATCAGATTGCTACTGGTACTATTAGTGTTGGAACTCTTCGCTCGCTGCTGAGGATGGGAACGGAGCTCTTATGGGAATGCCCCGAATGTTTGATGTCGGTTCCTAAATCAATCAATCAATCAATCAATCAATCAATTAATCAATCAAAGGAGATAATTAGTATAAACTATTCAAGGGAACGACTAATTACATGCTTTCAAAATATAGGAGTAGACGGAAAGGACTTCGGACGTATTAGTAACTTGTACTGAAAACAAGTGGCGTCTATTAGATGCTGAGATAAATATTCGTCGCCTATAGAGATAAAAAGAGGAGTACGGCAGGGATGTGTATTGTCCCCAAGCCTCTTCAACCTATACTCAGAAAAAATGTTTAGACAAGTTGAACTGTCTGGACATAACATCACTGGAAGAATAATAAACAACATTAGGTATGCTGACGATACCGTGTTACTAGCAGAAAGCGGGAAAGAGTTACAAGACCTAGTGGAACAAGTAAACAGGCATAGTGCAGAATATGGCATATATATCAACATAAAAAAAAAAAAAAAACTATGATAATTAGCAGTGAAAATGAAAGATCGTCAATGAACATAACAGTAAACAGGTAGATACTAGAACAGGTAACACGTTTCTCCTATCTTGGACATATAATAACAGCTGATGGAAAAAGTGAAATAGAAATCTAAAAGAGAACAGGAATACCAGAAAATGCTTTCGACGGCATGAAATCAGCATTATCATCATTAGAGATTAACAAAACATTAAAGATGAGAATTGTCAAATGCTACGTATATTCAACGGTACTGTATGGCGCGGAAGCCTGGACATTGAACAAGCAACAAGAAAGTCACATAGAAGCCCTGGAGATGTGGATATACAGACGAATATGCCATAGTCATGGAAACAAAAGCAATCAAATGCAGAGGTTCTAGAAAAACTGGGAATGAAGAGGCATTTGATGAAAGAAAAAGAGGAGGCAAGTGAAATATTTTGGCCACGTTAAAAGGCACGATACTTTTTTTAAAAACCATACTGGAGGACAAGTTGAGGGCAAGCGAGCAAGAGGTAGACAACGATACAAGTTGAAAGATAACATCAAGAGATGGACGAACATCAGCCTGACAGAATGTACAGTCAGGGCAAGAGACAGACAGTGTTGGAGATCCATTGCAGCCAACCTTCATTGTGGATATGACACCTGATTAATTGATTGCTTCTAGGGTATATTTTCTTAGTTGTTAATAAAGAACATCTTCACACAATGAGCCTAATCACCATTTTCTATGAAGTGATATACCTTTTATGTATGACAAGGAATAACCCTAGGTCATGAGCGCAATTCTTTTCTAACCAATGTTAATGTAACATGGAAATTATTGCGTAGCGCTTAGGGGTTTCATTCCTGGAGTTCGATATACACCCAAAATTAGGGGAAGCAATATTTTTCTAAATAAAATTCATTCTTAGGTAAATTAAATAACTAGCACACCTAAGTAGCACAGGTGTTTGATTCCAAGAGACAATAGTCAAGTTATTTGAAAATGAATGTCATAAAACTCTAATGACCAATTTGATTAACATGGTTCAAGATGTAAAGATCCTGATTCACAGTATGTTATATAGCCGGGGGCACGGAATCGGGGTGAGCCTTACAAAAAACTCAATGGTTCGTGCATTCATCACCTCTATAGCAACATTCCAACTCCTGGTCTTCTAGTGGTGGACCTGTTTTAACTAACAGGAGAAGGGACGGCGGCGATTCTCTGGCGTCGAAAAAATAACCAGAATGCTCTATGCACGTACATGCATGCGCCGACACGTGTGTGCATGCCTACACATCTAAACTGGTGTAAGACCACAGTCTGCCCTAGTAAAGGAAAGAGGAGCGCCAGGATGTGCACCACAGAAATCAGGATGCCATGCTATTACGCAATGAGATACGTCTATTACTGCAAAACAGTATGGTGGTTGCCTCGCTTTGGACCCCGGATAGGTGCTGTGCCGGCCCTATGCCTCGAAAGGGCCCAACCAACACGAATGGAGGTGTCCTTTTCAGATGTCCTGTGGAGCCAAGGGACCTGATGCTTGCTTGTGTTCGTTGGCTTGAGCTCCAACGCGAAGTCTATGTATGTCGGATGAAGGCATCCTATTGTCCAACATCAGTGTGATGTCATACAGGACCTGAGGTTTGCGTGAGTATCCGTTGTCTCATGTCTGGATTATTAGTGTGCAGACTGGTGGTTCCTCGCCGTACAGGCAGACACTCTCCGACTTCGGATGAATCAGCGATCCTACTGACTTTAGCCAGGACCCCGAAGGGACCTGTTGCCCAGGACGCTCGACGAGGACGCGTCAATAGGTCTTGGCCAGTATATAACCCGGCCCTGGTGTCTTGGAAACACCTCTTCGTCCCAGGGACCTGATAATATAGAATAAAGAATACAGTTTG
This sequence comes from Cepaea hortensis, assembly GCA_963921405.1. Classification (NCBI taxonomy): domain Eukaryota; kingdom Metazoa; phylum Mollusca; class Gastropoda; order Stylommatophora; family Helicidae; genus Cepaea; species Cepaea hortensis. The sequence goes on along the minus strand of OY992888.1, from coordinate 77,982,416 downwards.
ACCATACCAAACAAAGACTAAATATAATGCACTGGAATGTGGAGGGAGTAAGTAAACAAAACAAAAAAATATCTAGGACCAAGAAACAGTAAGCGAATGTTGCTTGCAAGAAAATCACTTTAATGAAATTATAGCCTTCAAAATCAGAGGATACCAGTTTTACCGAACTGACTGAAAATACAGGCGGAAAGATGGGTACTGACCCTTAAAAAAAAATAAAATGAATGTCTTACGTATTAAAGTTTACATGGAAGGGGCTAGTATCAGACTCTTAGACTTAAGACAGGCAATACAGATCTACATCTGATCAATTACTACTGTCCAAGTGACAGCCCGCAGGCAATGGACACACTACCATTAAAAGAAAACAAAGGGACAACAACAATTGTATGTGGCGATTTCAACAGTCACTTGCAAAGCTGGGGCTACGATCACATGGACCAGAGAAGAGAGATAATGTACGACTGGCACAACTAGAATGGATTCATCTTGATTAACAAGCCCTCTGACCAACATACCTTCTACTAGAGATAATTGCACACTACAGCTACACATGACATTGCTTTTCATTCACCAGACCTGGAGTGGAACATTAAACGAATTGTTGGAAAACAACTTGGTTGCAGTGACCATCAGCCAGTTTTTCTAACTGTAGAAAATGAGCTTGTAAGTGAAAGCAGCACCTTCTCGAAGTGGAACTACAAGAAAGCAGACAGCAATGTACAAGTATCGCACCAGTATACTGGTGTGAAAACTGAACACAGACACATACATAAATAAACTAGTTGAAGAGTGTGAGAAATGCAAACTACAGGCAGCACGAGAAACAACACCAAGAGGAGCTCGTAACAATATAAACTATACTGGGGTAGTGAACTGCAAGAGTTGTATAAAGATGTGGAAGTGTGTAGAAAGCATGCAGAGGCCAAACCCAGTCAAGAGAACCAGAATACATACCAACATGCAATAGCCAAATGTTACAGGACCAAGGTACAGGATAGACGGAAAAGCTGGCAGGAGAAAACAGTGTCACTGAACTTTGAAAGAGACACAAGGAAGATGTGGAAACTAATAAACCAATTTAACCATGAGGGCACGGGGAGAAACTCAACAATTGCACTACATAAACACGGAAACATCTTAACAGGAAAGCAAGCAACTGACCATTTCGCGGACTTATTCGCACAAGATAACAATATCGAAATTAGTCAAGAGAAATAACAAACTATTCGAGAGAATGGCAACATACAGGACCGAATGAAATAGTACATGAAGTTCTGGAGGCAATATCAAAACTGAAAATGAGAAGGTCACCAGGAGCTGATGGTATCTTAAATGAAATGACCAGAAATCTATGGACAGAGACTAAAAGAAAACTGTTGCAGATCTTTAATAACAGCTGTCATTTAGGCAGGATACCACAAGCCTGGCTAGAAGCAATCATGATACCGCTCTTAACATCAGGGAATCACAGTTACAATTCCTCCATCTACAGAACAATTAGCCTCACCAGCTGTCTCTGCAAAACAAAGGAGCGCATCACCAATTACAGACTGCAGTGGTCCATTGAAAGTTAAAACATTCTTGTGCCACAGCAGGCTGGCTTTATGCAGTGATATTCTACGGAAGATCAGACAAACTACCTTTCTCAAGAAATTGAGGATGCATTCCAAGAGAAGAAACTGCTGCTAGCAGCATGGATAGATCAAACGAAAGCCTTTGACAAAGTCTGGAAAGAAGGTCTGATGAAGAAACTGAGAAACTGTAAAGTCATTGGAAGAATTTACAAATGGGTGAAAGCAGACTAGCACAACAGAAGAGCCTGGGTACTGATAGACGGACTCAATAGCAAGAAAGTAATACTGCGTCACGGTGTTTCCCTGGGGAAGTCTTGTCCGCCACAATTTGTCTAATCTTCATCAATGATCTTGTTGATAAACTACCACGTGGAATTATTAAAGCGGCAATGTACGCTGATGACCTTTGTTCTATGGATAAAAAATGAACATGCATCAGTGGCCATCAGATCGCTACAAAGAGATGTATATGCATAAATTGCATTGACAAATAGTTGGTGTGTCAGCATTAACATCGACAAGTGCAGCACCACTATATGTGCCCTCTCTCCAAAATAAAAGGCAGGGATCTTTCAGATAAATGAAATACCACTAAAAGAAGATAAAAAACCAACATACCTTTTAGTAATATTTGATGAATGGCTGACATGGAGAAAGCACATCAACAAAGCAGTAGCAAAATCCAGAAGGAGGATAGCCATCCTTAGAATACTAAGTGGAACCACATGGGGAACCATTGTGAAAACACTTAGCAAAGTTTATTAACAGAGCATACGACCACACCTGGAATAATGGTGAACTGCATGGTGTTCGGCATCAAAACCAACACAACAAAAGCTGGACAAGGTGCAAAGTTAAGCACTTAGAGTCGCCACAGGAGGGATGAGATCAACCACTATAGTGCAGGCGGAGAAGATGGGATGTACACAAGCACTGAGAGAGCGCAGAACTACGAAAACGCTAATACAAGCAGAACAGTTTCTCAGCTTGCCAGACCTCCCTATGAAGAACATATTTGAAAACTATGCTATGGGTCGGTTGGCAAGAAGCAGTTTTATCCATCACGCCAAACTACCCTGCAGAGAAGCCATCGATCTGCCCACAGTTGGTATCCCGCTAAAATATATTCCAGAGCGAACTGCATGAAAAGAGGGACATAGACTATCACTACAAATCCAGACAAAGTGACAGGAATATTTGACAAGGAAGAACAGAACAGTGTACAGCGCAGAACAGCCACTCTCAGCTTCCTTGATGAAGAATACCCACAGGACCTCTGGATCCGAGTCTACACAGATGGGTTAGCACAAAATGCTGTTCGAAAAAGATGAGCGGGAGTGTGCATAGAATACCTAAATAATACTAGGGACACGGCCAGAGTTCCAACAGGACAGTGCTACCATAACCATGATGATGAAATTGAGGCAATTAAGATAGCAACAGAGAAATTACTATATACCAACCATGGTACACAACCTGTGGTGCTATTGACAGATGAAACATCAGTACTCGAGGCTCCCCTGTCTTGGAAATTGCCAGTACTAAGGACACAACTTTCTGAACTTAGCAGTCAGCATAAGAGCACGAGAGAGCTGATCGATTAGCTAACGGGGCAGCAAAAGATGAACAGCCTGATGTGCTCTTTAATACCACCAAAAGCAAAGAATGATCAAATCAGTCAGAAAGCCATCAAAACCTGCTCACAACGAATGCCACGTTATGGGCAACCACATGTATACACAATTCAAGATTGGTGAATCAGCCATATACAAACTTGGATTGACGTCGCAGACAGCAGCTCACATACTCCAAAACTGCCTAAAACACAACGTGTCTAGGCAAACTTTCTGGTCTAGAGAAACGACAGTGGAAGATACACTCTATGGACCACTGAGTGAACTAAAAATGACAAGTAAATTCATAAAAGAGACAACATTGCAGTTATAGACACATTTCAAGCTAACGAAAGAAGAAGAAGAACAGTATGTGAACCTAGTCAGAAGACAATGGATTTTACCTGAGATACCCAATACAGTCTGGACCCTCTAATAAACGATGCAGATTCCCAAAAGGGAAAACGAAGAAGTCTAGACCCGAGTGGCATTGTCCCTCACGTCAGGTTCTGAGTGAAACCTGAACTAGCAACCAAGTATAGAGAATGATCTTATTTATTGGGAGATTTTTCTCCTCCCTCAAGGGTCACTCTCGATACCTCGGATTTGTGTGAGTTCAGATAAACTTTCTGAAGATTCACATATTTACTCTGGTTGACGGGAAAACAAAAATTATAACATCCCAACCCCCATCCCGAACTTACAACAGACACGGACAAGGAGGTATGGCGGACGTGCCACGACAGTTGTAAAAATCACGAACTTGGTGTGAACTCTGGGGATGGGGGGGGGGAAGGTGGGGAGCCAGAAGGTTGTGAGTTTTGAGATTGGGATTTGATTGACTGGCCGCAGACATGCTTGATTTTCGTGACAATGATGATGATGATAATGATGATGATGATGATGATGATGATGATGATGATGATGATGATGATGATGATGATGATGATGATGATGATGATGATGACAACGATGATGGATGGTGTGGTATACAAACACACACATACTTACATGCACCCAAGTAGAGGCTTTCCGCACCCTGAATCCCGTAACCTTCACACCGAAAACGTTGGCAGCCATACATAAAGTACTCGGGGCCGTAGATAGGCTGACATTTGTTCCCATCCCAGCATTCTTGGTCTCAGAATACAGATGACTCAACTCAGTTTGTAGGTTAGTCAACATCATCGTGTGTCAAATACATTATTGTATGGTGTCAATGTATTTAAGTATGCATATTCTTTAAAAACAGTAGTTGGACGATGTATTACAGAAATATTAAGTAGAATTTTCCAAGAAAGAAGTTCAGTTTTGAATAGTCCCTGATAGAAATTAATTATATAATAGACCAAGAAAGAAGTGCAATGTGCAATGACAAAAGAAAAAAAAAGTAAAATGTAGAATAGCCCAAAAGAGAAGTTCAATGTAGTATAACGAAAGAAGGAATTTAAATGTGAAATAGCTAAAGAAAGAAGTTAAACGTAGAATTACTAGCATCATGTGGCATGCCAATAAGCGTGGGCGGTCATGTCTCACCATCTCTCACGATCATCAAGGTCGTTGGTCAGCTCCGTGTTCTTGCCTAGAACATACCACGTTCCCAAGTTATCCAGGTATTTACTGCTCTGCCTTCCTCTCGTTCATTTTCCAACTCAATCTTTGCCAGTTGTCAGACAGTGTACCTATTTATTTATTCTCAACCTCTCACTTGTAGAATGTTGCTTGTAGAATGGGCAAAAGAACAAGAAATGGTTGTAGGAAACATCTGGTTTAAACATCTTAGACGATTATGGACATGGAGGAGTCCAGACAGCAGGATTACAAACCAGATAGATCACATCTTGATTAGCAGAAGGTTTCGAAATGCCCTAACAGTCGTAAAAACAGTTCCCAATGCGGACCGTTACAGTGATCACAGATTAATTTCAGACACACTGAGGGTAAAGTTAAAGAAAGCTAGGATGCAGCCGGAAACACTAAATATGATTTGTGCAAATTGAAAACTGACAAAGAAATACAAGATAATTTCAACACAGAAGTAAATAACAAATTTGATATATTGTCTGATCAAGATGTGGATGATAGAATGGGAATGTTGAAGAATTCAATCAGTTTAAGCTGCAGAAAAAAAAAATTCCAAAATTAAAGAAAGTGGGTCGTCAGACATGGATGACTGAAGAAATTTTACAGCTAATAGAAATAAGAAGACAGCACAAAAATAATCCTGCCAAATATAAAGAAATTCACAGAACAATCAGAACATTATGTAAGGAGGCAAAAGAAGCATGGTTCGAGAATAATTGCATATAACTTGAAAAAGAAAACAACAGTAAAAATACCAAACTAATGAAGATATGAATTCTAGAGCTTACTAATCAAAGAACACATCCATAAGCAGTCTACCTGAAGACAAAAGATGGAAAAATCATAATAGAAAAATATCAGATTGTACATGTATGGTCAGATTATGTCAAAAACCCATATGATGATAACAGAGAAGAACAGTATGATATTCACAATAATAATGAAGGACCATCAATTTTTAAAATGGAGGTTCAGAATGCTCTTATCCATATGAAATCTAGCAAGACATCATTCAGACATCATAACAGCAGAAATGATTAATGCTTTAGAAGAATACGGAATAGATAAAGTTACCAGACTCGTGAATGTCATATATGATACTGGTGATATACCTCATGAATTATGTAATTCTGTCTTTATTGCAATCCCAAAGAAATCAGGAGCCTTGGTATTTGATCAACATCGAACAATTAGTATAATAAGTCACATCACGAAGTTTTTGTTAAGAATTATCATGCAAAGAGTTAGGAAGAAAATACAACCTGAAATAGGTGAAGAACAATGTGGGTTTGTAAAAGGCAAGGGTACAGTAAATGCTGTGTACATACTGAGAACAGTAACTGAACGTTCTACACAAGTAAACCAAAGATCTACACCTCTCCTTTATTGACTACACAAAGGCTTTCGATAAAGTGAGACATGTCGACATGACAAGGATGCTTGAAGATCTACACATTGATGGAAAAGACCTTAGACTTGTAAACTACATATATTGGAAACAACAAGCTGCGATCAGGATTGATAACGATGTAGGTCAATATTAGCCTATTAATAGAGGTATGAGACAGGGATGCGTAATGTTTCCAGATCTGTTTTCCCTGTACAGTGAAAATATTTTCAGAAATATAGAAGATATGGAAGGAATCAACAATGGGGGACGATACATTAATAACATTAGATATGTAGATGATACAGTCTTGATTGCAGCCAACGAACATGACCTGCAACATTTAGTAGATGGCGTTGTTGCACACAGTGAACAACTAGGATTAGAATTGAATTGTAAGAAGACACGGATTAAGGTCGTCACTAGGAGGGAAGAAATACCACAATGTAATATACAGGTCAATGGGCATATTCTTAAACAAGTGTATCGGTACAGCTATCTCGGAACAGTCCTAACATCTGATGGGAGATGCTTTGAAGAGATAGAACAAGAATTTCCATGTCGAAAGTGACTTTTGCAAGATGAAAAACATACTGACCAATAAAAAGATATCAATTGAAACGAGAAAAAGAGTATTGAAGTGCTACATAGAACCTGTACTTCTATATGAATGTAAAGCGTGGACAATGAGCAGACAAGCTGAAAAAACAGCTGATGGCTGTGGAAATGTGGTTTCTGAGGAAAATGCAAAGAATACCATAGAAAAGCAGAAAAACCCATGAAAAAGTCCTACAAGAAACAAATGACGATCGTAAACTGATTAGAGACATTAGACGTTGACAATTAAAATATTTTGGGCATGTTATGAGAAGAAATGAATTGGAGTACTTGATTACAACTGGCAAGATTGAAGAGAGGAGACCAAAGGGACGACCAAGAATAAAATACTTGGATTGCTTGGCCATGTGGCATGGTCGAGACAGAAACACGGAGCTGATCCACGACTCTGGTTATCGAGTGAGATGGCAAAACATGACCGCCCACGCTTACCGGCATGGCACATGATGGGTGGATAACCTCTCATCACATCTTATCTTGTTCCTCTTGTACCTTGTGGTGATGAGGTGAAGCATAAACAGCGGGAGAGGGTCCGTTCATGGGTATCATGTAAGATTCCAATGGAATATGCACTTCTCTCTGCCCATCGTTTACGTGGCCGGCCTCTTCTGCTTCCATTTGGTCTGTACATCATTGCTTGTTGTGGTATACTGTTAGATGGTAATCTAGTCATATAGCGCTACTATAACCCCCACTTTAGTTCACATTTCTTTGTTTCTGATTTTCTCTCTTCTTGATACATTGGGTATTCTTTCCATGAATCTTATTTATATTGCTGTGATTTTTCTTTTCTCTTTACTGCCATTGTCCAGGTTTGGCATTGGTAGCATAGAGTTGGCAGGAGGATTGTTTTGTATAGTGCTCCCATAGTAATTATTTATACGGTTTTATTATTTAGTATTGGTGACATTTGTTCAGTGAGTTGGTTTAACTTATTGCATCTATTTTCGATCTCGTATTCGGATTTGCCATTTAGTGACTGTATACTTCCTAAGTACTTGAAGCTCTTTACTTGTTTCATGGGGTGTTCTTTTAGATGAATCTTCGTTGGTTCTTCTTCTTTGGTTACAGTCATTACCTCTGTTTTACTGATGGTAATTTCCATGTTAGATTCCTTACACACTTCGTTTAGAATATTGATGTGGTCTTTAAATGTTGATCCTGGTTTTGCTATTAATGCTTAATCGTCCGGAAACAGGAGGTCTTTAATGGGTGTAATTTGCAGTTGGTTCGTATTCTGTGTTTGTTCTTCATGCGGTGTTGTTGTGGTCGCTGTACGGCTGATTTCTTTACATATGCTGAGTATATAGCTTATGAACAAGACGTGGTGACAGGACACAATATTGCTGTATTCCGGATCTGAGTGTCCTCCATTTGTTCTTACCGTGCATTAACTGTTGTTGTATAATCTTTTGGATACGTGTGTTAGCTTCTCATAACTCGTCTAAAAATTGCAACTTTATACGTCTGATATCTCTAATCAATTTACAGTTTTCATTTGTTTCTTTCAAGAATTGGTCATTGGATGATCTTTCCGTCTATAGTATTCTTTGCATTTTCCTCAGAAACCACAGTTCAACAGCCATTAGATGTTTTTTTTTTTGTTTTAATTTTTTTTGTTTTTTTAAATTGACCCGCTAGTCTGCTCAATGTCCACGCTTTACATCCATGCAAATGTTCAGGTTCTATGTAGCACTTCAACACTCTTTTTCTCGTTGCAATTGACATATTTTTACAGGTCAGTATGTTTTCCATCTTGCAAAAGGCTACCTTCGCGATGGCGATTCTTGTTTTAATCTCGTCATGCACCTCGCACCAGATGTTATGACTGTCCCGAGATAGTTGTACCGATTCATATGTTTAATAATATTCCCATTTACCTGCATATTACAATGTGGTAATTACTTTTTCCGAGTGACTACCACAAACTGTGTGTTCTTACAAGTTAATTCTAACCATAGTTGTTCACTGTGTGCAACAACCGCATCTAAACAACAATGTGCTGGTCATTGATTGTCTGCAACCAATACTGTATCTTCGGCATATCTAATGTTAGTGATTCCACGTTCCCCATCGGTGATCCCTCTCATATCTTCTACATTTATAAAATACTTTAACTATATATGAAAAAAAAAGATCTGTAGGCATTACACTTCCCTGTCACACACCTCTCTGAAGTTGACATACTTGATAATCAATCTCTACGGTAGCTTTTTTTCCAATACATGTTTGTTTAATATATATTGTTTTTAAATTGTATTTTCAAGTATAAGGCCTTTCCTAAGAAACAATCTATATACGTAATAACTCAAGAAAGAAGTTGAGTGTTGAATAGCCTCCGAAAGAAGTTAAATAGAGAATATTCCAATAAATTAATTAATTATATAATATTCAAAGATAGAAGTTCTATGTATAGTAACGGTGAGAATATTACAGAAGCTCAAATGGGTGAGGTTCTATAAAATATATCTATATATGATAAATACGGGTGTGATATAGCAAGTTGTTGAGGGGATTCATAGAGCCTGTTCTTTTGTATGGATGTGAAACTTGGACAATGTGCAGTCAAGCTGAAAAACATCTGATGGCTGCAGAAATGTGGTTTCTGAGGAAAATGCAAAGAATACCATGGACAGATAGAAAAACCAATGACCAAGTACTACAAGAGACAAATGAAAATCGTAGATTGATTAGAGAAATTAGACGTAGACAGTCAAAATTTTTTGGACATGTTATGAGAAGAAATGGACTGGAGAACTTAGTGACAGCTGGCAAGATCGAAGGGAACAGACCAAGAGGAAGACCGAGAGGAAAATACCTGGATGGCTTGGCCACATGGCATGGACGAGAAGGAACACTGAGCTGATCCACGACTCTGGTGATCGAGTGAAATAGCGAATCATGACCGCCCACGCTTTCCGGCATGGCACATGATTGATTGATTGATAGCAAGTTGTCTAGGGGCACCCATAAACGGGATGGATAACCACTCCCGCAAAGCCCTTCAGAGAAACCATTTAGAATGGCTCACGAATACCTCCACTGTGAGAAAATTAGACCTAAATTTAAGTTCCTACACATAATTTATAAGAAAGATGGTTTCTCTTTCAGGCTATAGAGATCTTGGCAATTAGCCGCAGCAACAGAGGAATTTGTTCCCTCACCAATAAGGTTGACTATGCTCGATAGCCACCCTCACATAGATCTCTATTTAAAGGTATCACAAGTGTCACATGACAATTGGACAATGGACTCAACAGTAGTTAACGACAACATCATCAATGACTTTACTTAAAACCAGCTGAACATGACATCCACAATGACATGTTCTTGACAACAGTTGGACAATGCATTCACAAGGAAATGTTTACACCAACAGTTGAACAAGACATTCACCTGAAAGATACTTGATCACATCTATACAGGACCTTTACAATTTACTGAAATCAACAACAGTTGAATGGGATATTCACCAGGAACCGTATTTTGCAACAGCTGGACAGGACATTCACAAAGTAATGTACTTCACAACCGCTGCACAAGAAATTCACAGCGACATGTACTTCAAAACACTGTTCTCAACAACTCATGATTTTAATAGACTGTAGGGGTCGAGCGAGGACCCATGGTTCACATTAGTTACAACATCTGCATTTCGACAAATTTCATGAATAGTTATATCAGTGAATTCAACACAGTGTACATCAACGCAAAAAAACCCACCAACAGACCACCAACCTACAAAACAACAACTCTCCTCCATCACACAGTCCTAACAAAGCACACAGTATCACCCAGTGGCACTGGAGGAAAAGATATCACTCTTGGGGCGAATACTGCCACCAATAGACTGGGTTAGGTGAAATTTCAGGTAACAGCATGATATGCCCTCAACAAGTTCCCTATCTCCTGTTACAAAGTACTTGAAGGTATAACTATGATAAATCCCCCGTGATGACAAGATTGCTTGAGAAGCTGGCACTGGGGTCATTCTGTAAGGTCAGTATTAACTCCTCCAGATAATAGGAAAGCAATAGATCGGTACGTGTTTCAGACCATCCAGTGATTTAGTCCATAAATCTAACATTAAACAGTCACCTACACGCAAGTCTGTTTCACCAAGGTTCAAGTCCCAGACGAACAAACCAATATGTGAGCACCATACTGGGTGTTCCCGAGATTCAAGTCCCAGGCGAGCGAACCACTGCATGACAACTTCACCAAGTTTCGAATGAGAACACCTTGAGACACTGGCTCCTGCCTTTCAGTCACCAATCTTGTTTAAATGGAATTAAACATTTACTAAGAATCCTCTCTTTGATAATACACCACAGCCATTATTGAGCTGGGGTAGAAGTTTCCCATGTAGTACCTATATTTCAGGCCTGAGGAAAATAAGGTGGGTCCATGAACTCACAGTAGCCACTCGTTATTAAAAACCGGCTTGAAGCAAACTCAAGCCCCCTGTGTGATTTAACATGTAATCTTTCCGCTGAAAATGCTGAGAATGTTTGAGTGAGAGAGATGTTGATTTTATAGTAACATCTCACATAAAAAGAAAGATAGACGCTTTATTATATCCATATGCTTGCAGAACGTGTATTGTACACCGAATTACAAAGTTCCTGTGATGACTGGTGGCTATTCTACTTCCATGAGAATTGCCAAAAGCACTCTTATAGATTTGCCTTGAATGCAATTTATCTATGAATGTATTGATTGCACTTGTGCCTGTGCAACATTGGTTGGTTCATTTGAACTGCGTTCAGAAAACTCCTGTCTTAATGGTCATGGGATCAGGACAATATAGATTGAAACCTTTGTCTAGGTTGGTTGACTATATATATCTGATGGCTCATGCTATTTTTCATGGAAAGATATCTCAAAAGAGAGAATACAAGGTTGCAGGGCACGCGCCTACCTCAGAATTAACGCAAACACACAACATCCACTGCATAGTGAAATTAGGAAGATGAAGGGCAGCAGGTTAAAAAGAGGACGGTCGTGGATGGGCCAAGCCGAAGACATTCTTCAACAGGTGTGTTCACTTGAGGACTTAGAACCTGGCGAGGAGTGGGTGCAAGTGCCAACAGACTTCTGCACATCTTTTTCAGTTTGCATCCAACTAGATAGAAAATGCAGACAAGAAAATCCGGCTGCTGTTGAGGCTGAAGTACAAGCGTTGATTTTCGAGAATTCGCTAGACGGTGACGCGGTCATCTACACAGATGGGTCGGTCGTCCGACATGTGAGAAGCTCATGGGCCTTTACAGCTCGGGCCGGAGGGAGACTTGTGAAGGAGGACTCTGGTGCTTTCACTGAAACCACAAGTAGCCTGACCATGGAAGTCATGGCAATAAGTAAAGCAATAACATGGCTCGAGACACAGACATTCACTAGGGCTTGTTTCCTTAGCGACTCAATGAACATGATCAAGAGGATAGAGGAGGGGTCGATCCGAAGAGAATGGTTGCTGCCTCTGGAGCGGTCTCGACTGGCAAAGATTAGTTTCATCTTCGTGCCAGGGCATGCGGGAGTACAAGGAAATGAGCGGGCTGACAAGCTCGCAAGTGAGGCTACTGTGGAGGGCGGACGCGCCATGGACCAGGCCGACATTCTGAATGCTCTACGAGAAGTAAGAATTTTGCGAGAACCAAGTGATGACTGTGAATCTACAACAATGGCCTGACTGCGAGAACAGCAAATTAAAAGAGGGGTGGCCAAACAAGAACACTACGCAGGAAGCCAAAGAAGATTGATAAACCAACACAGAACTGGCGTCGTTAGCCGCTACACGTTGCGGGATTTGCTGAGGAGGGGATCCGAGCACTTATGGACTGAATGGTTCGATGTGCAATGAGGATGATCTGTCGACTAACTAACTATCTAACTAACATGGAAAGATATGTTTTTCATATGTGTTTTGTTTCACATGTGGAATATTGCTTATTACCAAAAATACACCAGAGTGTCCTGGTGAATACAGCGAATACACACAACCATCGACCTCTGAATTGATGCATGCCATTCTGCACGAAGAATGCCAGTCTTCACCGTTGTCAGCAAGCTTTGTGAATCAATTATAATCACAACATGCGTATGCAGTTTGTTCTCCAACCAGCGGAAAGCTGCAGTGACCACGTACAACTCCATTCTCAGACTTGAGGTTGTGGTGTCATATGCCAAGCTCTCCGTTATTAAACATTGGCCTTTTGCTTTTTTCAATGAATCCTTAGGCACCTTTTCCCCTCTTAACACAGAGCCATCGGTATATATAATCTCATCGCCAGGAAGAAAATAGTCATGAATTAATTGGTGAATTTCAACTTACGTAGCGCCTAATTGCCACTCCCTACACCCACGGCCCAATGTAATTATAACCCCACACACATCTGAATGTCTATTCAGCACTCTGACCAACTCCGTGTCTCTATTAATCTTCTCAAGTGTGCACACTCCTCTGATGGTACCTTCTGCCTGAGCCATCCACGATCTTCCTCTTAGCAACCTGTGGCCTTTGACCGTATCCATGGATTCAAGCAGGAGTTTTTCCTTGTCAGCAGCTACCGTGAGATATGATCTTGCCTGCAACACCTTGTTTCTGTCTGCAATGGTCGGCAGTGCCAGGATGTATCGTATTCACACTATTGGGGATTTCCGTGTTCATCCCAGAATCACCCTCATGGCCGCATTCTGTATGCGCTCTAGCTTTACTAGCTGACTCTTTGAGACAGAACATTCCTAGTCGATACTCTGCCACTAAAATGATCAAGTGCTGAAATAAAAGTGTGAGCAGCAATTTCTGCTCCATGTCCCTTGCTGCCATACTCTTCAGTGCACTGAGCCCCTTCTGACATTTTGTAACCACCACATGAGCCCGAAAGGACAGGCTTCTATCAAGAGTGATTTCCAAGTACTTCAGCCTGCTTTCTCTATTCGCATTTCTACCATTCATTGTGAGGTTGGGGGCGTGGGGAGGGTCAGCTTTAACAATCCTATTGTCCGGAGAGTACCACAAGACAGATGCTTATTTTGGATTAATGACAGCCTTCAATCTCCTTACACCAATCTATCACGGTATCCATTGTCTCCTGTAGTTCCTGGGCTGTTGATTACTGTTCCTTCCCTGCCTGTATGTTAGTATCCTTCGACGCCCTGCTGGCAGTTCCTGGGCTGTTGATTACTGTTCCTTCCCTGCCTGTATGTCAGTATCCTTCGACGCCCTGCTGCTTCGAACCTTGAAATCTTGCTCGTATACACATTGAAAAGCACAGGTGAAATGGTTGGCCTCTGTAGTAGTCCGTTGGCTATGTTACATGGAATATCATATTTGACTCTGTTGTACGCGTCCTCAAGATCGAATGCTGCCACCACCGTCTTCTATCTGTTCTGGAAACTTTCATAAACAGCATATGCAAATGGTTATCTTCCCCTGGCCGGTAACTTTCCAAACCTTTCTGGAGGAGCTTTTCCCTTTCTAAATACTCGCGAAGCTTAACAACAACGTTTGTCTCTAGCACCTTGCCAACAGTATTCTGTAAGGTGATAATCCTAAACCCATTTAGCTTAGAATGATCTTTGCAGGATTTAGGGAAATAGTGTTAAATAGCTGTGCACCCAATCCTTTGGTACTTATGACGTCATGATTCTCATTTTGAAGCAATCAGTCATCTCTATAAGCTCTCCATCACTCGTATCCCTGAAGCGGGCATATCTAAAACCAACGGACCCTGGTGTGGTGTCGTTTGCTTTTTCCAATGCATTATTAATATTTTCCAGTGGTATGATATCTGCACAGTAGGTATCTATAAAGATTCCTGATATATCATCTCTGGCTGAGTATCTGATGTCCCCATCATTATAATTTGTCTGTATTAGAAATACCTGAAGGATAGCTTCCCCCTTCTCGTTGTCTGTTGTAAAAAAAACTATAGCTATCTCTGTATATTGCACCTTTTGTTGCATGATGAACTTTCCTTTACACCTACCTGTGTAATTTCCAGAATTGTCCCAAAGTCTTATATCCTTCAGTCTCATTCATAAAGTGTTCCAATTTCGGTCTTTAGTTCTATGCTGCATTGAACTTGAATTCCTCCATCGTATCTTTCTTTTCGTTTGTAGCTTTCTACATTTCCTCTTGTGAGCTTTGGTTTGTCCGCCGGACATGCTATACCTGTTTAACAGCTGCTGTCTTTGATTACTTTGCCCGTTCTACCTCGAAGATCCACCATGGAGGCTGCACATAAATAGCTTTGCTAGTTACACTCCATTCCCACTGTCTGAGGCGTCCCAGAAGAGTGTTTTCATTCGCATATTTAACGGGACTATGTGCTCTCACAACCTTGACCTTGGTGGACTTCGAAATAAAAACAGAACAAGGTAGATGATCATCCCATGATCACATAGGGCAGTCCATTTTTACATAAAAATATGCCAACTATGTAACAAATGCAAGATTCATAGCCGTGTCCGCATCACCAGGCCTCATTATCATACTCGTCGGCCTCCAATCGTTTACGCACACTACTTCTGAACCCACCATGGCTTCCGCAAGGGCATTTCACTGGCGGTTTTCCCCAGTATTTTCCCATTCTCTGATTCGTGCATTAAAGTCCCCATGCATGCGATGCCTAGTATTTATATGTAGAATTACTTCAGAAGGAACATAAATTAGAATATATAAAGATAGTTATTTAGTTAGTTAGTTAGTCTTCACTGCAACGGGTCGTCCCCATTATGCTCCATTCATGTGCCAGTGAATATCACACAAAATTCTCCCCACTGTCCAATGTAAAAAGTGGAAAAGACAAGAGTCTCGGCAATTCAACAGCCCGCATAGGTACACTGTGCATAATGCCGCCGTCAGAATGCCAACACAAAATTAATCAACGAAAACCACAGTTCATTGTCCATGGACTCGGCAGTCACCAGAAAGACCTCATTAACCCGGTTTTTTCACATGACTCGGTCTTTTACCGCAGGGCGACCCGCCGAAAGTGTCGCACAAAGCAGGAACTCCGCAGCTTCAGCGCCGACTCACAGGAGTCTCCTGAAAAATGCACTCGTGAACGGAAAACGCAAATCAGTCAATTCAGCAACAGCCAGTAGCCATTGTTCCGAACATGCAGGTCACTGTACAGGACAGATGTAAAAGCATTCCACGCGAATCTCACAGCTCACAGTGTCGCCTACGCACTCACTCAGTAGCAGGGCGACGGAACCATGTACTACCAGTCCAATCTGAGGAAAATGCGATTGCAAACCGTAGCTATAAGCATAAACACGCTACAGGCCTTAACGGTTCAACGCCTAACCGTCATATTGGCGACCAGATGTCCAGAATATCTAAAGAAATAAGATAAATGTAGAATAGTACTGAAACGCATTTAAATATATAATATATAAGGGAATACGTTAAAAGTAAAGTATACGAAAAAGTAAATTGCTCGTAGAACAACCAAAGGCAAACATTAAATGTAAAATATGGCAAGAAAGAAGTTAAATGTAGAAAACTAAATAAATAGTTGCAGGTAGAACTACTACAGAAAAAAGGGCGAGTGCAGAATAATCCCAGAAAGAATTTAACTGTAGTATTATTCAGTAAGACGTCAAATGTAGAACTGCAAAAGACAGAAGTAAATGTAAAACCGCGAAACAAAGAAGTTAATTAAAGAAAGAAAGAATAGCTAACGACATAAATTAAATATAGGATATCTAATTAAAGAATTTTTATTTTTGTAGAATAGCCTAAAAGCCTCCCCCCCCCCCCCCCCCCCCAAAAAAAAAAAAAAAAAAATTTAAATGTAGTTCATCCCAAAATAGAAAATAAATGTCGAACAGCTTAAGGTAGTCAAGATTGTTGTCACATTATGAATAGGGAGTAACTGGACCATAATATAGCAGTAGAATAATTTGAAGGAAAAGATAAACAAAGACAAGCAAAGAGAGACGATTTATAATATCACTTCTTATTGATATGGAGACTATAAATGAATTAAATAATATGGTTTGCTGGAGATTAGCAATCTGAAGAGACATGATCTCCTATGCTAAGTGGTTAATCAAGCGATGACGATGATGATGAAGGTGAGTGTTGTAGTATAAAAGCACACACTGACTTACCACTATATATTCTTTGGTTCCATTTGAGGCCGGAATTAATAACACACTTATGACGAATGCAGAGATCCTTGCGCACGGAGTTCAGTGGGTAACATTCATCGTTATATTTGCAATCTAGGAGTCAGACATACAGATGAATCAAATCAGTTTATAAGTTATTCACCGTCATCGTGTGTTATATACATTAATATATGGTAGCAATGCATTTAGGTAATGTAATTGCAGTAGATGGAAGTCAGTTAGTTAGTTAGTTAGTTAGTTAGTTAGTTAGTTAGTTAGTTAGTTAGTTAGTTAGTTAGTTAGTTAGTTAGTTAGTTGCGGTTCCAACTTCACGGCAACGGGTCATCCCCATATTGCTCAGTTCCTGTGCCAGTGAATACCATACATTGACGACGCCGAACTGGAGATAGTAGACCATTTTACATATCTAGGAACAAAGGTAGATAGCAAATTATCCTTCGATCAGGAAATCAACATCAGGATTGGCAAGGCAGCAACAACAATGAACATGTTAGCAAAAAGAGTCTTGGAGAACAGGTAGCTTACTGCCAAAACAAAAGTCCTCGTCTACCAAGCCTGTGTCCTTAGTACTCTTCTTTATGGCAGTGAAACCTGGACAACTTACTCACGCCAAGAGAAACGTTTAAACAGCTTTCATATGCGGTGTCTGCGAAGAATACTTGGTATTAAGTGGCAAGACAAAATCACAAATACTGAAGTATTGGAAAGATCAGGTTGTGTGACGGTGTATACCATGCTCAGTCTTCGTAGACTTAGATGGATAGGACATATTAGGAGGATGGATGATGGTAGAATACCAAAGGACATCTTTTTTGGTGAATTACAGACGGGTAGGAGATCTCAGGGTAGGCCTCTACTACGATACAAAGATGTGTGTAAGCGGGACATGATTGATACAGGCATTGATAATGCACATTGGGAGAGAGTCGCCGCTGAACGTGTTGCATGGAGAGCAAATATCAGAAATGGAATAAAGACAAAGGAGAAAATGATTGCAGATAAAGCACACACAGAGCGTGAGAGACGTAAGAGGGTGCAAAATGGTGGAAATGGCCATGTTTTCACGTGCATCTACTGTGGGCAGACATTTGCAAGAATTGGCCTTACCAGCCACACTCGCCGCCGCCATGGGTCGTAGTTATTAAGCCTTTTTGAAGCACAATGTACCAAACTGTCGTCTGTCAAGACGGAAAGGTGACAATGAATAAAAATGAATACCACACAAAATGCACCTCACTGCACTATGTGAACAATGGAATAGACAGGAGTGTCGGCAAGCCAACAGCCCGCACAGGTACACTGTGCATAATGCTGCCACCAGAATGTCCTCAAAAAGTCCTCAACAAAAAACACAGTTCATCGTCGATGGAAACGGCAGTCACCAGAAAGACTTCATTGACCCGGGTTTTATCCCATATCACTCGGTCTATTTCCGCAGGGCGACCCACCGAAAGCGCCGCACAAAGCACTAACTCTGTAGCTACAGCGACGACTAGTCTCCTGAAAAAAGCACTCGTGAACCTAAAACGCAAACCAGTCAATCCAGCAACAGCCGGCCGTCATCGTTCCGAAGACGCAGTTCACACTAAAAACAACCGCGGACAGATGCAAAAGCATTCCAAACGAAATTCATAGCTTACAGTGTCGCGTCACGCACTCACTCAGTAGCAGGGCGACAGAACCATTGCCTCCTTAGTCGCCTCTTACGACGTGCATGGTAGGCAACAGTGTTACTATTCTTTGCTCCCCCGTATGGGCCCCGGCAACACACGGGCGAGTTGATGGAAGATGTATTAAAGCAATTTAATGAAGAATAACCCAAGATTTCTGGTACAATGGCGACGACGAGACGCATCTATTCTTCGGGATGACGCTATTTTAGTGTTTTTCCAATGGGTTATGTGGTGTCATTTCGTTTTCGTTTATTGGAAGTGTTCAAAAGAAGCCACGGAAGGCAGGTGGTGGATGAAATTTTGAGGGCAGCCGACAGATATTGGTTGGTTATGGTCTCACATTTCACGACGGCAGGCAGAGGAGCTCTCTCAAGTCAATGGCTGCGGTCACATGACCAGTACGGTTACTGCCATAGAGGAAAACAACGGCAAACTACCTCTTTAAAAGTGCCTAGTACATTATGATTCTCCAGAGACTGATCATCGCAAGACAAGGACAGAGACGTTAAAATTAGCAACATTGAACGTTAGGACGTTAAATGACGACGAAAAATTAAATTTAAATTGAATTTAGTTGTGTATCCCTTACGGGACGTTGCAGTCAAGACCAGCATTTTCAGCTGCTGTTGATGTACTAGGCAAGTGTTACGTTCAGTAGTTTGCCATTGCTTTCTGAACGACCGACCCCTATACCTTTTTCGAAAAAAACCAGCACCGCCGTGTTTCGAACCCGGGTATACGGGCTCACAAACCGCGTTCGCAAGCCCTTAGCCACAGAGACGGTTTAGAGAACATAAAACAAGAAATTGAAAGAGAAAACATTAATATTCTAGGGAAGTGCGAAACGAGATGGACAGGAGCAGGCATCAAGATAGATGAAGATTTTAAGATTATTTATTCTGGAGGTGAAGACCGACAAAGGGGAGTGGCTATTATTTTGGACCGGAAAACATCACAATCTGTTCAAGGATATTGGGCCGTGTCGGGCAGAGCTCTACTAGTTAAATTAAGTGGCAGACCTTTTAGCATAAATATTATTCATGTATATGCCCCAACAGGAGAATCCAGTGAAGATAGTGTAGAGGAATTTTATAATGACATACAGACTGCCTTAAAGAAATGTAAAAACTAAGATAAAAACATCATAATAGAAGACTTCAATGCAAAAGTAGGAAATCAACGTTATAGATACACAGTAGGAAACTATGGTTTAGGTGAGAGAAATGAAAGAGAATACAGACTCGTAGATTGGGCAAAAGAACAGGAAATGATTGTAGGAAACACCTGATTTAAGCAACCCCCTAGAAGATTATGGACATGGAGGAGTCCTGATAGCAGGATCATAAACCAGATTGACTACATTCTGATAAGCAGAAGATTAAGAAACGCACTAACAATAGCAAAAACAGTTCCCAGTGCTGATTGTTATAGTGACCACAGACTAATTAAAGGAACACTGAGGATAAAGTTGAAGAAAGTCAAGTACATAACAGGAAACACTAAATTAAATGAGATACTCCCCGCTTTGGGAACGGAAACGGGAGCAGGGGCCGATTATGAATTAAATTAGACGTTCCCCGCCAGGAGCTGGGCAAAGCCGGGCCGGGTCGTCTTTGTTGGGAACGGGAGCAGGGGCCGAATATGAATTAGATTAGACGCTCCCCGCCAGGAACTGGGCGAAGCCGGGCCGTGTCGTCTTTTTTGGGAACGAGGACAGGGGCCGAATATGAATTAAATGAGACGTTCCCCGCTTTGGGAACGGGAGCAGGGGCCGAATATAAATTAAATGAGATGCTCCCCTCCAGATAGATAGATAGATAGATAGACAGATAGATAGATAGATAGATAGATAGATAGATAGATAGATAGATAGATAGATAGATAGATAGATAGACAGACAGACAGACAGACAGACAGACAGACAGACAGACAGACAGACAGACAGACAGACAGACAGACAGACAGACAGACAGACAGACAGACAGACAGACAGACAGACAGACAGACAGACAGACAGACAGATAGTCGGGAACGGGAACGGGAGCTTGTATGACTACTTATATGGTTTAAATGAGATGCTCCCCACCAAGGGCTGGGCGAAGCCGGGCCGGGTCAGACAGACAGACCGACAGACAGACAGACAGACAGACAGACAGACAGACAGACAGACAGACAGACAGACAGACAGACAGACAGACAGATAGATAGATAGATAGATAGATAGATAGATAGATCCCCGCCAGGGACTGGGCGAAGCCGGGCCGGGTCAGCTAGTGTGTGTATATATATATATATATATATATATATATATATATATATATATATATATATATATATATATATATATATAGGAGACAGGAATTTCTAATGTCTCGGGATGGTTTTTCCTGTACAGTAAATTTAATTCAGAAATATAGACGATATTGTAGGAATCAACAATGGGGGGCAATGCATGAATAACATTAGTTATGCAGATGATACAGTATTGATTGCAGACAATGAACAGGTCCTGCAACATTTAGTAGTTGCGGTTCTTGCAAACAGTGCGCAACTAAGGTTAGCATTGAATTATAAGAAGACACAGATTATGTTCGTCACTGGGAAGAAGGAAATACCACAATGCAATATACATGTAAATGGGCACATTGTTAAACAGACGAAACGGTACAGTTATAGAGGAGCAGTCATAACACCTTATGGGAGATGCCTTGAAGAAATTAGAAAAAAAAATGTCATTGCGAAGGTGTAGAACAAACTGATATAACTTGAAACGAGAAAAAGAGTGTTGAAGTGTTACATAGAACCTGTAATTGTGTATGGAAGTGAAGTGTGGACAATGAGCAGACAAGCTGAAAAACATATGATGGCTGTGGAAATGTGGTTTCTGAGGAAAATGCAAAGAATACCATGGACAGACAGAGAAACCAATGAACAAGTCCTTCAAGAAACAAATGAAGTTCGTAAAACTGATTAGTGAAATTAGACGTAGACAGTCAAAATTGTTTGGACATGTGATGAGAAGAAATTAATTGGAGAACATGGTGACAACTGGCAAGGTCGAATGGAAGAGACCAAGAGGAAGACCGATAAGTAAACACCTGGATGGCTTGGCCACGTGGCATGGTCGAGACAGGAACACGGAATTGATCACCGATACTGGTGATCGAGTGAGATGGCAAAACATGACTGCCCACGCTTATCAGCATGGCACATGATGGATGGAGTCTGTCATAGATGAGCTACTGTGAAACTTCAAATAAAATCTCCTTTTAACGTTGATTCTCTAGTTCAGGCTTAGGTAACATGTAATCAAAACAACTGCTCATCGTGGCAATCCACAGCTTTCCAGCAGGTGCATCGGCTGCCTCGAGTCAGATTGAATAACGAGACAGATGAACATAATTTCTAGACGCGACACTCGTTGCACACAAAATAGTAATAACGACCAGAAAAAGGTTATTTCCTCTACTAGGCCCCCGTCTGGATTAATTTGAGTAGGTGGGCGCAAAATCATAGTTTGGGGTTATCTTCTTCCATAACACTAGTCCATATCTGGTTAGGTGTTTGTATAAAATGCAGCTGTTGAATGAGGAATTATATTCGAACCATTTGACTAAATACTCTTTTCCACCGCCTACACCTCACCTTTCGCGTCAAGTTGTTTTGGTACGATACATCTTTTGTCGCATGCGTGCTGGATCTATTCTTTGTGAATATTGCCGTTCTTCCCCCGATTCATCTTTCAACACGTAAGTTACCGGACGTGTCTTATTTAAATGGCTGACTGTAAGCAATTATTCTGTCCAAGACTGAGTAATACCTACTTATACATGTTGCCTGGGTTTACCGAACTTGATTCGATCCATGTCGATAAAATGTACTTTTCTTGAAGCTTTGTCGTCTTTCTTATTGCACAAGACATTCTACACATTTACTTGATCCCTGTTGATAAACTGCACTGTGGTCTTTCCAATGTTTCTGTGATACGACCCACTGTAGTTTAGGAGCAGCCGCTGTAACATGTCAATGTATTGACAATGTATGCTCTTTGGTTTTGGTAAAGTAGCGCCATATTTTCTCTTTTACTGTCCGCCTGAACCTTTCCACATTGGCGGCCTTATCATATGCATTCTCTATAGTGAAGAAATGGACAATCTCCTCTTTAAAAAACGCTTAAGAATGTCTTGTCGAAGTCAGATCCTGTTTCTGTCTGATAATGTATTGGTTTTCGAAGAGAAATTTCACTTACTGCCTCCACTAAACTTATCCCCGTTTTTTTTTTTTTTAATGGAAATCAAACACGCGTATTTACCGAACACGTCGATACGACACACGACACCCCGCCATTATGTTTTCCTATAAGTTTCATATCTATTAAGTCACACTGAATGCTTTTCACACTATATCAGCACTTGATCCTCTCAGTAATTGATTATGGATTGGGTCTGCTCACTGTCTCAGAGAGTCTGCTGGTGAAGTTAGAGCGAATACAGAACGAAGCTATGCGGATCATTCTTGGATGCACTAGAGACACCGCAGTAGTGTGTATGCGTTACATCCTTGGTCTGCCGACTGTTGCTGGTAGGCTCAAGGTGATGCAGGCGAAGGCATACCTCAGAGTAGCTGCAGACACAGACCACCCACTGCATGTGGCGCTGGACGCAGTTAAGGGTCAGCGACTGATAAGAGGGAAATCATGGATGGCTCAGGCGGAAGACACGATCAGACAGGTGTGCCCCTTGGAGAACATTAGGCGTTGAGAGGAGTGGGTCAGAGTGCCAGCGGAGAAGTCAGAATTGTGCAGAGTTATAATCACATTAAGCCGGGAGTGCAGGGAGTGGCCAGCAGGGGCACTAA
This sequence comes from Cepaea hortensis, assembly GCA_963921405.1. Taxonomy (NCBI): domain Eukaryota; kingdom Metazoa; phylum Mollusca; class Gastropoda; order Stylommatophora; family Helicidae; genus Cepaea; species Cepaea hortensis. Next base: position 77,958,964 of record OY992888.1, on the reverse strand, counting down.
TTCAGGACAATGCTCACTCGGGTGATGTGATTATCTACACAGATGGTTCGGTGTCAAGAGGTGAGAGAAGTGGCTGGGGGTTCATAGCCAAAGCTAATGGTCGATGTTTTGGGCAGGAGAGCCTGGCATATGATACCACAACATCCAGCTTAAGAATGGAGGTGGAGGCAGTCACTGTGGCTCTCCGCTGGATGGAGAGTACGACACACACACACACACACACACACACACACACACACACATCGTGATTGTAACTGACTCAGAAAGCATGCTGACGAGGGTGAGGACGGGCAGGCTTCGTGCGGAGTGGCTTGCTTCGCTTCGGAGGTCACGGGTGACAAGCATCGGCTGGATCTTTTTCTCCGGGGCATGCCGGTGTGCTGGGAAATGAACAGGCGGACAGATTGGCTGGCTCTGCAGAACTTGGTGGAGTATTGATACACGACAAGGCAGATGTGGTTGCGGCCTTGTGGGAGCACGTGCACACCTCGGAGGAGCAAATGGATTACCATGGTCTGGCAAGAATGAGACAGCGAGGAGTGACGAGGGGATCTGACCGACGCCCAACGCTCAGAGGAAAGGCGAGACGGACTTATAATCAGATTGCTACTGGTACTATTAGTATTGGAACTCTTCGCTGGATGCTGAGGATGGGGACGGAGCACTTATGGGAATACCCCGAATGCTGTGATGTCGATTCCTAAATCAACAAATCAATCAACCAACCAATCAAGTCACCCTGAAACTGTAGATTTATACCGCCTGATATGGCGGTTTGTCTTTAAAATCGTCAACGTCTCGGTTTATGCAAGGTGTAAGTATCCTGATGGCATAACAATTCCTCTATTTTTCATCACCAAGTTGGGTGTGACGCTGCAAACCCATAGCACCGCTATACACCACCGGCTCATTTTGTAGAATTGTTTTCCTAAAATAATCTCTATTAGCGAGCAATATTGCCCATGTCGTTGGTGGTATTTTACTCTTCTTGTTTTCCTTCTCTATCCAAGCTGTACTGCCACGGCAAAGGCGACGTGGTCTCACCCTTTCGCCCCTCCGTTGGTCTTGTCGAGTACCTGACTTTACGTAAGGGATCAGGATGACAAACTGCAGACTTTTTGCACCGGTCTTGAGAAATCTGGCTTTTTGCTCGGCCTTTTTATATCCACTAACCCCACTGGGTTGCGTATGCACCGATCGAGCCGAGCTAAATAATACTGTTTCGCGTGGTGGCAAATCTGCTCTCTCCAGGTCTTCTTGCATTTGATGGTCCAAATCTCGTAGGTTATCGTTTAGCATGTCGAGTGGTACATATATTTAGTTTTTGTTTGTTTGTTTGTTTGTTTGCTTGTTTGGTTCTTTATCAAACGGGGGACGATCAGGATTATTTTCTTGGCATATGTGAGACTCCTTTCAGCACGTTTTGTATAGGACCTAGTAACTCACCAATGAAACTGCAATGTTACAAGACGGAATTCCGTTTTTATTTCTCTTGGAAAGCTTGGTTTTGGTGAGCGCTCTTAGACAATTTTGTAGCGATACAAACGATCTTTTGACCCGGTGTATGTTTAATTTTACCTTTAACACGCTGTGATGACATTATCATAATATTCGGAGAGGATCTGGGAAGGCAGTTTTGAATACAGACTTTACTGCGGCTAGATTTGTCCCACACATTTCACCGTGTGGTTTCACCTGATCGGACATTTCGTTATTTGGGGACATAGCCAACTTAATGTTGGTAGGGAAATTTAATGCTGCATAATATGAGCTGATCCGGTGTCCCTGGTGAAGGTTGAATAACAAATACCCATGTTAGGAAGATGCCGCGACTTTAAAACTTTCTTGGAAATATGATGTACGGATGGGGTACATCTGCTTGACCGAATGGGTAATCTGAGAACTGTCTCAGGATTTTATGAAAATTACTATGTAATGTGCATTAAGACTGATGTTTCTTTGATATCTATTGTTTTTTCGAATAGGTTATTGCAGTATACATAACACTGAGATTGTGATGATGACTACCCCTACTATATGTTTTGGGGTCACTTTGTCATCTGTCTCCGACCAAATATCCCCCGACCATGTTTGCATATTAGGGAGATCTTCATTAAATAGGACACATTGCATATTTTCGTACTTTGGCTGTCATTGTCAGTAACACCATACAAGCTCCTCTTGAGTGGGAACGATTGTGTCTGGGAGATGAGACAAAACTGGTGTACAAAGACAGCCTAGTTTTATAGTCCTACCTATAGGACACATCATAAATTATCCAGACCAACACTCGCATGCATTCTACTACATTGTAATTAGAATACACCCATTTAGGGGCATAACAACACAACACTGCCGTATTACGGCACACAACGACAATTGTTCAAAATATTATGAAATCAACACAAGCAAACCAACATTTAACACAACAACAACAAAAAACGAGCAGAAATACTAATACTCAATGAATCAAAAGAAGATGCGAATATGCAGTTAATTATTATACGTGTACAGATGAACATATTTACTATTCATATCAAACAACCACAGAAACACAAACTGCACTAAAACAACTAATATAATCACTCACAGAAGAAAACGGACGTATACAAAGCAATCTTCCTAACATACAATAACTACAACTACAGAAGACAATCACACAAAACTGCTTGTTGCATTAACAGAATACAGACATCTAAAATGGGAATGTCGAAACTGGGGCGGATAATATCGATGGCATCTCTCTCTCTCTCTCTCTCTCTCTCTCTCTCTCTCTCTCTCTCTCTCTCTCTCTCTCTCTCTCTCTTTCTCTCTCTCTCTCTCTCTCTCTCTCTCTCTCTCTCTCTCTCTCTCTCTCTCTCTCTCTCTCTAACACCCATGCCCCCCATACTACACGGTGTCTATGTTTTAAATCCAATACATATCAATAATGGCCGCGACCAATAAAGACCAAAACAACAAATGGCGGGGAAACCATATATCGGATTAGTTGTGACGTCATCACATCTCTTCTCGGCCTACTCCGCCACCACTCTAATTTACCACATGTACTGGGGATACGAAATTGGATGGTAACCTCTATATAATATACCTAATATCACAAAAAGACACATACTAGAGATATATAATCAGGAAGACGTATTATGATATTTGCATTGCCCTGTTGTACACTAAAACCTAAGGGCGCTTGAGAGGAATAGATTTTCTCACACTAACACAAGCAGCCATTTTTCAGGCCCACACTCGACACAACCAACATCATTCAGCGCGAGAAAATTACCTTGTCCCACCCAACTACTCACTGTTCATATTCGTTGACCACCCTAATCGATTTTATACTCCACACCGATGACCAGCTATGAATTCGATCGTAATGCATACTGCTAGATGTCCATGATTGGCATCGCTAAAATTGACTTGCTGCGGCATTTTAATGCTGTTCTTTATACACGGAAGCATAAATAAACCACGCCCACACAAGACATAGAATCAATCGATTGTTCAACTAATAGTTTTCTATCCCTTTATTATTGATGTTTGAGTAGTTCGTTTGTGACGTCATTGGTACGTGCGTGAGGACAACATATTAGTCTTACATAAGAAAAAGCCTATCGAGGTTTGCGTAGCGGCTCGGCAAATCCTACCAGAATGGTACATACCTTACTACTCTCGTATGGGAATTCCCGAGAGTTGGTATTGGCGTTCTTGAATCAATAAACCTGATACATAGAGATAACCAGCAACAGACGATAAGTAGAACATCATAATGGTATGATCAATGTAAGCAAATGAAATGATTTCATCTTGCAGTGGTTCGCCTATGCTACTTTGGTTAATCTGGTATTGATGATGGTGATGATGATGGATGCTGCAGTATAAAAACATACTAACGTACAAATTTTGTTCACAAATTCCACGGTGTTCCATGTTATGTTAGTACAGAGATAATAACTACAGCCATCATTGCAGTTGAGTTTGTGGTCCAAGAGAAAACATTTGCCCCAACGCTCGCAAACTAGGAGTAAGATATACAGATGTAACAACTCATTAATCATCATAATCACGAGCCAGTTACATTGTTTCATGGTGCAGAAATATGACAATGCATTTAATTATGTGGGCACTTGACTAGCGGTAGGGGGAAGATGTGTAAACGAAGTGTATATTTTCGCAAGCCGACAACGTTGTTGTGAATATCCCCCGCAATACCATTCAAGATTACCACCACAAAAGTGCTGGTTTGTTCCCCATTTCTAACATCCTAATTTTACAATAGCAGACTCATTTTCGACGTGATAGCCAAAAACTTGGACTGGAAAAGCTAACATAAACATAGCAACGACCGTTTCACGGCCTCATTGTGTGTACTAAAAACTCGTCGTCACTAGAAGAATACTGACTGTGACTGCAGGAAATGGTAGCCTCGAAAATCCCCATGAAAGCAAGATATAAAAGTAAGTCGAGAAAGAAAAGAAGGACCATCAAAACAGCAGCAAGTGTATTTGGAAAGCCAACCAAATCTAGGACCTGCCATCTTGTTGTTGACATGTGGTATTGGAGCCATTCAAAAAGAATGAAGGTAAACACAATGATATATTTTATATTACGCTAGTCAGTGATCTCTTTTCAAGAAGAAGTCGGTGAGTCAATGTGTTGTAAACCACGAGATTAGTCCTTAAGAAATTAATTTAGTAGAAACTAAATATTATATTCAGTTATCATAGCCATGGATAAACTGTACATTATTATAAACCACGGTGAATTTTCTTTTTCTCACAGTTAAACAACTTAATTTAATGTGTAAGCATTAGACCTAGATTGTACATATTATTTCTTAAGTAGTTAAACTCAATCAGCAGTGATTTAGAAGTTGGTTAGCAACTTAAGATTTAGAAGGCTCAGAATACTTAGTGCAGTGGTAAGAAAGCTATTTTAAATGTGCTAACAGTGGTAAGACAAATTAGTGTAATGTGTAACTGTTAAGTAGGATGTTTTTTTTTTTCACAAGAGCACATGAGAAGTTAAGTTGTGTTTTTTTTCATGAGCACATGGGAGTCAAATAGATTTCTATAGAGATCATGATGAACATGTGGAATTAATATTTGTGAGCCACATAATAATGCTTAATCAACCGACATGCAAGAATGGTTAGGATTCATAATCAATAAATGTGGATTGGGTATATCACATAAATCTATGTAATTGATGAGAGCATGCCTGTGATGATTCGTGTGTGATTTCATTATTGTTAAACAGATTTAAATGTATCATTTGTGAACAACATCAGTATGACTGAAATCATTTAGGAAAATATTATAATTTCTGGTGAATGATGGTGGAATGATTGAGATTCCATTTTAATGTCATTGTGTTTGAATCTGTAAATTTATCCTTTGTAATTCACATACATATGATTAATTGTCATCCATACAGATATGAGTGTATCTGATGAATGATTGTGGAATGATTGAGATTTCATTGTGATGTCAATGGTGTTAAACATTTAAAGTTATCATTGGGAAATCACGTAAGTATAATTACTTATCTTGCATGCAAGTATGAGAATGATTTCTTATGGATGAGTGTGAATGATTGAAGAGAAGTGACATGCTAAGAAGGATTACAAGCAAGCAATCAATCTCATAATACAAGGCAACTTTAATGTGTAATGTCCTGTCTATCAGAAGAGAACATGTTCGGCATAACCCATACACTAATTAATAATTTAGTGCACTCCGACACATGACACCGCTTTGCATTATATATCACTCATGTTACCATCATCTGGTTTTGTGTCCTAAGCACGACATCACCCTATATTACATATCAGGCACACTACCAGAATCTGGTTTTGTGTCTTAAGCTAGACCCCACTTTGTATTTCATATCTTTCATGTTACAACATGTGGTCTAGTGCCCTGACAGTTGTAATGGTAATGGGGATGGTGATATAAATAACAAGTATGATGATGATGATGATTATAATGAACACGATGATTGTAAGTATAATGATGATGATGATAATGATATAAGGATAATGATGAGAATGATGACGATGATAATAATGATATAATGAGAATGATGAGAATGATGATGATGATGAATGAGGTAAAGTAATTTTACATCCATGAGAAGAGGAGTGAATATAACTTCTCCCTTAAAGCATTTAATTATGAAGAATGCACCTGAATACTATACAAGAATTGATGTCATGATGTGCTTCTATTGTTTATAAGCAAATACTCATTGCAATGGGGAATAATTTTACAACCCTTTAATGTATGAGGCTCTTTTCTTTTAATGGAAGAAGTTGTGGAGAACACAACTAGGTACATAAGAGGATGTTGAACATAGTTGTCATATTCCAAATCAATCAAGGCATTACTCAACCTGGAGACCATGATGGCAGGCAGAGGCGAAGATGAAACTGCACATCTACTAGTCTAAACCTTGAACACCTGATAATGGAAGATTGGATGGAGAGCAACCAATTATTTTGGCGATAAGTAATTGAGAACACCAAGACAATCTTTCTCCTATGTTTATTTTTCTCTAGTAACAAGATTCATTTTATTGATTTCACTTGTTGAGTGCTTAGGAGTTTACAACATGTACTTTCTAATGTTATATTGATGATGCGATTACATGTACGTTGCTTGCTGAAATTTTAGGTAGTGGCTAGATCCATCTAGATGCACCTGACGTAGGTGATAAAAGCAACTTTGCTAAATGAAGCTCTGTGAGAGAGTGGGGCAGAAACTTATCTACCTGCAAAAGTTCCATTTACCTTAGAGGAGAGGTAAAATCTTTAGCATAATTTGCCTAACAAATGAAAACCCCAGAGCCAACTAAAATATTCTACCAACCTGGAAAAAACAACACACTGAAGCTTAACACATATCATAGTGACTGCTTGGAGCAGGAATCCATAACCCACAAGTCAATATAAGGGAGTGCAGACCAGTTTTTTTGTTTCATATTTACTACTACCAGAGGATATGCAGGAAAATTATTTGAGAAATTGAAAATAGCCTGTAGTATTGGTCATATATGGTGAGGGGAGTTTCACTGATGGAGATATATAATTAAGTGTATAGATCTTGATGTAAATGAACTTCTGTGTTTTCATGAAGATGTATTGAATTAGATATTGTTTTAAAAACATTACTGGTCATTACTAACTGTATAGTTAATAAATGATGAAAAAAGGAGGTAATTTCCTCTCGTGAGTGTATTCTTTACTTGTCATTGTCAATTAGTTTAATTAAAACAACCCTAGATAAAATTAGGTTAACTGAGAGAGGAGAGGCAAGGAACCTCCTGAAGGTTATATTTTTTTAATTGTTTTCCTAGAGGTATTCCTTGGGTTTCTGAGACTCTATTTATGGATTCAAGCATCTGAGCCATTACAGGTTAACATAATTATACGGGCAGGATCACATTGAGAACGAGGAACTTGTGTGTCCTCTATCTTTTGAGATTTCCTCAAAACATCCGACACGAAGGTAAATATAGAATAGTTCAGATATCGGCATCATGTCACAAGTTGAAGGCTATTCTCTGTGTCAGGGAGGAGATACAAACAGTTCTTATGAGTTCTTTATGTTAAAGTCACTATAGCTGTTTCCCGATACGGGTCAGTGATGTGATATCGCCATCACATTGTGTAGGGCTGAGAACAAGGAGCAATAGGTGGCCAGTTGTTCTCTCAAATGCCCCCCCCCCCCCCCCATGTGAATGTATCATGAGTAATATGCATTGTGTATGCTTACAAAATACATTTTACAATGTTTTTTTTTCTATGTAAATGAAACATGCACATTTGATGAATGAAAGATGAGTGACTGAAAGGACCGAATGTAAGAAGAGCCTGCGTGCCCAATTTGTTACCCTTTTAAAAGTAGAAGTGTTCCTTCGTTCGTTCGTTCGTTCGTTCCCGCACTTTGACCATCACATTGTGTAGGGCTAAGAACAAGGAGCAATAGGTGGCCAGTTGTTCCCTCACTTTGACCAGTGACGAGCCCAGGTGTAGAATCCAAGTTTGACCATGCACGTGGCATTACCAGAGACGTTTGCTATCAACTTCCATAGTGCTACGGCCTTATGAGCTATTTGGAGCTGCTGCCTTGTGAGTTATATGGAACCGAATGAGACGTTCGGAAGAGAATTATAGGCACTTAGCATGTATTAGAGGAAATATGATGTCGATGTGTAAATGGGGTGTTATACTAGAATGTTGAGAACACTGTGGAATGATAGAACAAACAGTCATGTATATATCTTGAAAGGTGGTAGCTCACAGAGAGAACTGGATACTAACATCAGCAGAATAGGGTTCACGATCTTTACGCTCGTCACCAGACGGAAGAAGAAGAAGAGGAAGAAGAGGAAGAAGAAGAAGAGGTAGACGTAGAAGAAGAAGAAGAAGAAGAAGAAGAAGAAGAAGAAATGTATATATATATATATATATATATATATATATATATATATATATATATATATATATATATATATATATATGACTTACGTAATTGTATTGGGGCCATTTCAAAGACCTCTTTACCATCCGATACGCCCTTTCTGCACGTGTGTTGTGTACATGCAGTTGCGGCCTTCTCTCCATCATCATAACACTTTCCTTTCCATGAGCACTCTGTAACAATAGTTTCTAGTTGTTGTTTTCATGAACAATAAATGTTGCTATCACAAACAATAAGTGTTACATATCCCAATCATGATTAACAATCAGACGGAGCATGTATCACTAAGATCAGAGCAGAATAGGACCAGCACTAACTGCATTCTATCAAATGTGACAAAATAAAAACAGACAACATGCTTAAACATGCTGGACCATTTAGATACCTAGGGTCAAATCCTGAATCACCAAAATCGAGAAGTAGTTTCTAAGCGTTACTATACAACCATTACTAGAATCAAAACAGACGTTGCGGCTAAATCCTTCGTCAGCACATAATAAATAAACACAACCCGACACAACTACATGAAAAGCACTACATGAAAATATAAATATTACTTATTTGTATCCTTGGTGTGTGCTGGATACGTCTTAAACGATCAACATGTTTGATTACTATAAGTGGATTAAATGACAAATTAGAGGCAATTACAACATTAAAAGTAAGATGCACTGCGGCGGTGTGACCTTTGACATCATCTCGCTCATAACAATATGGTTGTGTAAATTGTTTGTTTCTCTAAACGTCAGCATCAGATAGATCTAGATGGGTATATAAAGAATATCTGAGGGCTGCAGAAATGTGGTTTCTGAGGAAAATGCAAAGAATACCATGGACAGACAAAAAAAAACAACTAATGAACAAGTACTAGAGGAGACAAATAAAAATCGTAAATTGATTAGAGAAATTAACGTAGACTGTCAAAAATATCTGGACATGTTATGAGAAGAAATGGATTGGAGAACTTAGTGACAACTGGCAAGATCGAAGGGAGTAGAACAAGGGGAAGACCGAGAAGTAAATACCTTGATGGCTTGGCCACATGGCATGGTGGAGACAGGAACACTGAGCTGATCCACGACTCTGGTGATCGAGTGAAATGGCGAGTCATGACCACCCATGCTTTCCGGCATGGCATATGATTGATTGAATGATTGATTTAAAGAATTAGTAAACTAAATTATGACAAACCACACATTACAATGGGTTATCACTTATATTGCCTATATTTATTATACTTTGTTCGTCAATCTTGACTCATAAATTTGTCGCGAAACATGTTTTCGCATCTATCTGTATGCTGTGAATTGAGTAAGTTCCATAACATCTGTTTTATATATTTCTTGATCTGATTTACTAACTCATTCATGATAACGTATCTATGTCTATGAATGAATTTAATATTTTACATTGATGTAATTTTAATGTTGATATTTGATTTCAGGATTAACATAAGGGAATTATCTAGTATCTAGTTAGAATTCGCCGGTCTCTCTGGCTGTGGGGTTACAACACTTTCTCTATGTAATCCCGTTTATCACGCAGAGTCTCGTAGCGGAGCGAGAGCTGAGGTGGTTCGACCCCCGCTCGTGACTTGCGGGATACTGAGCCGGCCGCTCAGAAAGCAATCGCAAACTACTGAGCGTAATCTTGCCAAGAGATCAACATACAGCTGAAAGATGCTGGTGTTGACAGCTAAGTCCTGTAAAGGATATGCTATTAAAAAAAAAAAAAAAAGTTAGAATTCAGCTATCCCTTTATTACAACATACATAAACACTATTTCTTAGACATGAGAATTATAGAAATGGAAGCATAACTGCTATACTATTATAGTGCCTGGTATATTAATACACTTAAATAATGTGACATGTTTGACGATATAAAAAGGATGAAATATTGCTTGTCCTCTTCATCACCATACACCATGCTAAAGAGTTGTATCTTTTTCTACAGATCTCAGTCCTTGACCAGGCGTAGACCCATCATCAGAGAAGGCTCATCCAACGGCCAAGTAACCATCCAAGATCTACAACAGGTAGCAGCGAACGGCCAGACATGGAAAGCCATGACTTCTGCCCTATGCGCCGCCTGGGCTCAAGAGGAAAGACTAATTAACTAACTAACTCAGTCCTTGAGTTAATTATAATAATTAATTATTGATTGATTGATTGATTGATTGATTGAGTGATTGATTTAGGAACCGATATTTCAGCATTCGGGACATTCCCATAAGCGCTCTGTCCCCATCCTCAGCAGCCAGCGAAGAGTTCCAACACTAATAGTTCCAGTAGCAATCTGATTATATGTCCGTCTCTCCTTTTCCTCTGAGCGTCGAGCTTCGGCCAGATCCCATCGGCACACCTCGCTGCCTAATTCTTACCAGACTATGGTGATCCATTTGCTCCTCCGAGGTGTACACGAGCTCCCACAAGGCCGCAACCACTTCTGTCTTGTCATGCATCAATACTCCACCAAGTTTTGCGAGCCAGCCAATCTGTCCGTCTGTTCATTCCCCAGCACACCGGCATGCCCAGGAGAAAAGATCCAGGTGATGCCTCTGCCTGTTCTCACCCTCCTTGGCATGCTTTTTAAGTCAGTTACAATCACAATGTGTGTATGTATCGTGTTCTCTATCCAGCGGAAAGCTGCACTGACCGCCTCCACCTCCATTCTTAAGCTAGATGTTGTGTCATCATACGCCAGACTCTCCTGCACCAAACGCCGACCATTAGTTTTTGCTAAGAATCTCCAGGCACTTCTCCTACCTCTCAACACCGAACCATCCGTGTAGATAATCGCATTACAAGGGCGAGAATTATCCTGAACTAGTTGCTGAATTTCCACTTCTGTGGCCCCTGCATTCCCGGTTCAATGTGATTATAACTCTGCACAAGTCTGACTGCTCGGCTGGCACTCTGACCCACCCCTCTCTTCGCGTGATGTTTTCCAAGGTGCACATCTGTCTGATCATATCCTCCGCCTGAGCCATCCATGATTTCCCTCTTATCAGTCTCTGACCCTTAACTGCGTCCAGCGCCTCATGCAACGGGTGATCTGTGTCTGCAGCTACTCTGAGGTATGCCTTCGCCTGCATCACCTTGTGCCTACCAGCAACAGTAGGCAGACCAAGGATGTAACGCATACACACTACTGGGGTGTCTCTAGTGCATCCCAGAATGACCCGCATAGCTTCGTTCTGTATGCGCTCTAATTTCACCAGCTGACTCTGTGAGACAGTGAGCAGTCCTTGTCCATAATCAATCACTGAGAGGATCAAGTGCTGGCATAGTGTGAAGAGCATTCTCTGATCTGTGTCCATTGCAGCCATAGTTTTAAGTGCAACGCGTCCCTTTTGAAATCTTGTCACAACCGTCTCCAAATGGTCCTTGAAGGACAGACTCCTCTCAAATGTGATTCCCAGATACTTCAGTTTTTCCTCTGTTGACGTTTCTGCCATCTATCGTGAGGCTTAAGGCATTATCTCTCACAATCCTGTTGTCCAGAGAGCACCACATCACAGCTGCCTTTTCCGGGTGGATGACAGCGCGCATTTCAGTGCACCAGTCAATCACTTTGTCTACTGACGCCTGTAGCTCCTGGGCTGTTTGAACCCTATTTCTCCCCTGCCTGTAAGTAAGAATATCATCTGCAAATGTTAGAATCCTTCCAACCCCTGGTGCTTCTAGGTATGCAAACTTGCTCGTATACACATTAAAGAGCACGACACCAGACACCGTGTCATACTGATGATGACTTTATTAAATAAGTGCACCCTCCTGTTCCCGCAGGCCGCTGGCAGAGATCTTGCTTTACTCAATGTGCCACTCACTCAGTTATCAGTTGGGGTATCTTCATTGCACTCCGGACAGTTCCATAGGTGCTCAGATCCCCCCCCCCCCCCCCCCCCACCAGCATATGCATCAGCATCCGGTGGCTAATAGTGAAAGTTCTGTGTCGGTTGACGAGGCGCCTCTTTTTTCCGATGTACCTCTCGCGTCTGGCCGTGCCTATTCTTACACCCACGTCTTTCATCCTGGACAGCGATGTGGATTCACAGACGTCAAAGTCCTCTGTTCTCGCCATATCTTTAAGGGCGTTAATAACATCAGCACGATCCATGGGCTGGCCATCTACAGGGGGTGCAGAGCCAGCCAGTTTATCAGCTCGTTCATTTCCCTCGACTCCCGCATGTCCCGGGACGAAGATGAAGGTGACTTTGCGGACAGCAGACTTCCGCAGCGATTCAGTCCACAGTCTACGTACAGATCCAGCTTCGACCTTCTGAATCATGCTCATTGAGTCACTTAGTACACACACGTTGGTATAATGCTGTGATTCCAGCCATATGAAAGCCTGTGTAACTGCCATCACCTCCATCGTCATGCTGTTCGTTGTCATAGAGTGGGAACCACTGGATTCTTGAACGGTTCGACCCGCTGAAGGGGCTTTAAATGCCCACGCACTTCTCTGCTGCTTTACAACAGATCCATCTTATAGATGAGCACTTCGGGGCTATCAAAGTGTTCATAGATAAGCGCGTTGACCTCTGCATTGACAGCGGCAGGGTTCTGCTCTCTGCATCGTCTGTCGAGTGTGATGATGCAGGAGAAAGTGCACTTAAAATCTGGAGGCACCGGCACTCATTCCTTGCCGGGGTTGATACTGGTAAGACTGCAGACCTGTCTGACGACATCTTCCGCCCGTCTCATCCATGATTTGCCTCTCTTTAGCCTGCCACTCACTCAGTTCCTACACGGTGTTTGTCGATCGGGGGTGACTCTTGTCTCGTCAACGATGGCGTGTGTTCTTCTGCCCATGTTCCTCTCAACCTTGTCGCATCACATGAGTCAATCGGCATGTTCATACATTTACAAAAGAGTTCAACTTACAGTTACTCAGAGAATATCCTCCTACCACACAATGTTATACCTCAAATGTGGCAGTGAAATATTGTAACACACACTTAGCGAATACACTGGCGAATCGCCCATACTAGTAACTTCTCGTAGACGCCTACAAGAAGATCACTTGTTCTCTAATTCCTTCATTTCCATCATTTAGCGTAGCAACATATCGTTCATATTACTTCTCCTTCCAGTGAGAAATACTGACATCACTAACCTTCCTGACCGATGTTGACAGCGTGCAACTTGAGTCCTGAGTGATCTCACAAATCTTCTGGGCTTTTCAGTTATCCATGGTAACACTTTTTTCCCGTGCGCTTCTTTAACTTAGCCAGAGGTGTACACCCTGGTCCCTCGAGTTGAATAGCGCTCACCAAGTGCCTCAGGGTTAGATAACTCGGTTTTGTCCTGCTAGACTTTATTAATTCCTTACTCTAAGTCCCTCAGAGTTAGATAACTCGGTTTTGTCCTGCTAGACTTTATTAATTCCTTACTCTAAGTCCCTCAGGGTTAGATAACTCGGTTGTGCCCTGCTATACTTTATTAATTCCTTACTCTAAGTGCCTCAGGGTTAGACAACTCGGTTTTGTCCTGCTAGACTTTATTAATTCCTTACTCTAAGTCCCTCAGGGTTAGATAACTCGGTTTTGCCCTGCTAGACTTTATTAATTCCTTACTCTAAGTCCCTCAGGGTTAGATAACTCGGTTTTGTCCTGCTAGACTTTATTAATTCCTTACTCTAAGTCCCTCAGGGTTAGATAACTCGGTTTTGCCCTGCTATACTGTATTAATTCCTTACTCTAGGTGCCTCAGGGTTAGACAACTGTTGGTTTTCCCTGTTATACTCTATTAGTTCTCTTACCCTACGTTTGACACATGGCAGTGATCTTGTCGTTCAACACCATTCGGTGTTTCCTTACCGGGATATATCTGTTCTACTAACACCTGTCCATACCAGTACTAAGGGTGTCGTAATGTTCATGTGATTAATATCAAATCATGATGGAATTAATGTGATTCTACAATAATCATATTTCAGCACTATTATTTAATGATTTTTGTTTAAGTTTATAATATTGTGCTGTATGTTTAATATCTTTGTGTTATAATTTGGCGAAATACTTACAGATGGCAGTAAACACGGTGGCGGAGTGGTGCAGGGACGCAGGAGACGCCATTATACACCCAGACAAGGCATCGGTTGTGTGTAATAACCGGATCATCAAGGCAGATGTTGGGCATTCACGTGTTAGATATGAACTATACTATTTGGTCATACATGTGTGGTTTGGTTGTTGATCAATAGCTTCGCAATGTGTAAGTTAGATCTATGTCACGCAATACAGCTTACTGTAGATTCGTGGCACCGCACAGTGCATTGTAGATCTAGGACCCCATATATATATATATATATATATATATATATATATATATATATATATATATATATATATATATGGATCTGTGCAATATATTGTAGATATATTGCCCCATGCAGTGTATTTTAGGTATATGGCGCCACACAGAATATCGTAGATCTAAGGCCAGGTACAGTGTATTGTAGATACAGTGTATTGTATACATGTGGCCCCGTACAGTGTATTGTAGATCCATGAACCCGTACAGTGTATTGTTGATCTATGACCCCATACAGTGCATTGTTGATCTATGACACCACACAGTATATTGCAACATTATGGTTCCGTATAATATACTTATGGTGGATTGAATTGACTCAGTCTTCCAAGACACGACCAAATGTGATTGATTATTTTCTCCACCTGTCCATTGTTGTACTTCCAGTACCACGAATGATCTCTAGTTACTCAATGCAGGTGTTTGTTAAGTTTTGTTGTGTTTGCTTTCTGGATATTCTGCTCTGATCCCTAGAGTGTGAGTTCATCGTGCTGTATTTAGAGTTGACTTGTTAACATAAACAGTTCTAACAGTTGTGCATGTAGTTCATTGGATCTTCCAGTGATGTTTGTATTGCTATAAGTCCTATGTTATCGGCATATTGCATATTTTTATACTGTCAGAGATTGGCGGCGTCATCAACACACGCAAGACGCCTGTGCTATGGTGCTCTCTAGTCAATATGACTGTTGGTTAAGAAGAAGAAGAAGAAGAAGAAGAAGAAGAAGAAGAAGAAGAAGAAGAAGAAGAAGAAGAAGAAGAAGAAGAAGAAGAAGAAGAAGAAGAAGAAGAAGAAGAAGAAGAAGAAGAAGAAGAAGAAGAAGAAGAAGAAGAAGAAGAAGAAGAAGAAGAAGAAGAAGAAGAAGAAGAAGAAGAAGAAGAAGAAGAAGAAGAAGAAGAAGAAGAAGAAGAAGAAGAAGAAGAAGAAGAAGAAGAAGAAGAAGAAGAAGAAGAAGAAGAAGAAGAAGAAGAAGAAGAAGAAGAAAACTATATATGTATTTATAACCTACGATTTTGCTTTGGTTGCATTTTAAAGGTTTCGCTACCATTCGATTCGTCCTTTGTGCACGTGTAATTTACACAGTTCTCGTTGGCGACCTCTCCCACATCATAACACTTTCCATTCCAATAGCACCCTGCAACAATGGAACCAGGTTTTTGTTATCATGTAATGATGTAATGTAATGACTTAACCAATAAGTGTTGATATCATAAACAATACTGTTGATATCATAAACAATACGTGTTGCTATCAAAAGAGGTGTTACATATCTCATTAATGTTTATCAATCAAACTGCGCATGAATCACTTAGATCTGAACAGAACAGGACAATCATGACTGCATTTTATCAAATGTGAGATAATAATAGCTTGGAAAATGCTTAACCATGCCGATAATTTAAATACACAGGGGCAATTAATGACTCTCCAACATCGAGAAGAAGGTTGTGACCATCACTAGAAAACGATTACAAGAGACAAAATAGACGTTGCGGCTAAAGTCTTTGTCAGCACAGAATACACAAACACAAACCGACACATCTACATGCACAACATTAAATGAAAATATGAAAGTTACTTGTCTGTATCCTTGTTAGTTTTGCAAAGGACATGCTACTGAATGAATGAATGAATGAATGAATGAATGAATGAATGAATCCTTGTTAGTGCTGGATACGTCATAAACGATCACGGCGTTTGATCACTAGCAGTGAATTGAATGACAAATTAGGGGCAATTATAACATCATATATAAGACGTATTGTGACGGAGTGGCCTTCGGAATCATCACGTCCATAAAAATATAATTACGTGCTTTCTGTTGGCACCGATTGTTGGTCGGCGGCCACCGAACACTGCACCTCACATTATGCTAACGGTTTCGGGCGAGGAAAAGCAACCTAAAGACTGGAAGTCATGTCAGAACAGACTACACCCTAAGCTTTAGTCGACAACTGGCCTAGGATGGAAGCTCTGATAGGCGACTATTAGAACATTGCTTTGCTGATTCGGCAGCGTTTGCAGCTTGTCTCATTCTAAGCGTATTTGCGTTACCAATCCTCTGGAGTATTCTAGTCAGGCCACGAGAGAGAACATTTTGCATGGGCCACACATTGTCTGTAAATTCAGCACAGGCCGTATGCTATGGAGAGGTATAATTTCAATTTACGAACTATCATCTGTTAAGGTGCTGGTGAGTAGAATGACGCACAGAAGAGTTACACAGAAGATTTCCGTTAAAGAGTTTCTGATATACTCCCGCCATTCGGCAAGCCGGCTGGACGCTACATTGCTAGCAAATTTTATTTTCTGCACCTCAAGTAGTCCATCCATGTCTCGTCAGCAATAGCAAACTCTATTACATGCGAGGATTCCAGTCGATTCTTTCAAAGACAAATAAAGAATCTAACGTCTTAAATACCAGACTCGTCGTGTAATTTAAGTTCACTGTCATTATTTTGTGATGAGAAGTGCACTAGAAATATTCCCGCTGAGATCCCCTTGACGTCGGTTGCAGACGTATATAAGAGTCTCTCCAATCTGAAAACAACAATCTCACACAGCCTAGATGGTGTCATTAATAGAATTCTTCGTTGTGCTGCACGAGTCATTAGTGAGTCACTAACATTCATATATAATCAATACCTGACCAATAACTACTTTCCATCAGCATTTCAAATTGCTAAAATTTATCCTAAATTTAAAAATGGCTCAAATGATAATAGCATCACGGGTAAATATAGACCGATGTAATAATAATATTAATCGTCCTTAATATCGTCGTTATCAAATCCGTTAGAAAAACACATTCATAAAATAAGATGACATCATTTAATTAACAACGATCTAATAATTGACAGTCAATCTGGACAAAACAAAACTTGATCGATAACTGGCATCATAACATCAACAATGGCAACCTTTGTGGAGCTGTGTTTGCATACTTAAAAAAAAAAAAGCTTTTGATATGATAGATCACAATATGTTAATTAGTAAATTGAAACAAATAAAGTTAGTGTTAGTGTTAGTATGGTGAATCTAATTGCATCAGTATCATCCGACAGACAATGAGTCGTGTCCTTCAACAACTGCCTATCAAGACCCACACAGCTTAATATTGATGTGCCTCAGAGCTCAATACTAGGTCCGTTACTTTTTGCAGTTAATATTAACTATCTTCCGTTATACCTCAATATTAAGTGTGCTCTATTTGCAGACGATTGTATTATAGATACTATCAAGTGAACCGTAGTAAATTAGAAAGTTCCTTACAAAAATAACTCGATAATCTTAATGAATGGAGCAATGAAAACTGATTCAAATTAACATCTGCAAAACTGCATTCATGCTAATAACGACCAAAAATTCTACAAACACTAGCCATAACTGGGGCACCATTCGAACTCCGCATGGACGCGTTATCTACAGTTAATGTACATGAACATAAAACATTAGGTCTTTTAAATGACAGGCAATTAAATTAGAGCTCTCATGTTCACGTCCTTACTAAGAAAATAGTACAGAAACTTTACCAGCTTGCTAACAATCAGCACATCCTGGACGAAAGCACGTGGAAAATATTCTATACATCCTATATCCAATCACATCTCGATTATTGTTCCACAGTCTGCGATGGTTGCCCTAAATCTAATATGAAAAGACTGTGTTCTCTTCAAAACCGCGCTATAAGTCTAGTGTCTGGCACAAAACATGTTATATCATAATTTATACAGTCAGCAAAGGCTTCTACCACTTCGGAAGCTTTACCCTTTTTAATAAAGCCAAATTCATTCATTCATTCATTCATTCATTTATTCATTCATTCATTCATTTATTCATTCATTCATTCATTCAGTAGCATGCCCTTTGCAGAACCTCGCTCCCATAACAACCTTCCTGAAAACCTCTCGATCATAGGCAAGATGTCCCGCATCCGATACACCCATCTGGAGATCATCCGCCACATCCTGCACCCATCTTTTCTTTGGCCTTCCTCTTCCTCTCTTCCCAGGCATATACCCCTCCATTATTGTTCTCTCCAAACTTTGGTGACGTTTCAAATGACCAAAATATTTAAATTTTCTTTGGTTTATCAAATCAAATCAAAATCAAATCAGATCAACTTTATTAGAGTCACAAATTGGGCGGGCAGGCCCATCTTACATTCGGCCCTTTCAATCACTCGTCTTTCGTTCATCAAGAGCATTATACATTTACATAGGAAGAAAAATAAACATTGCGAAATGAATGTTGGAAACATAAACAAGGCAAATTACCATGTTATGAGGCCCATCTCCCACGTACCCATACATCACCCCACTAACACACACACCCCCACCTACCCACACACACGCTCACCAAGGGACACATACATACCCCACCAACCGACCCATCCCCCTCCCGCACATCCCCCACCCACACTCCCCTCACCTGTTCACCCAAACAAAACACACTCGCCACCCACAAACATTCCCCCACCAACCCACATATCCCACGCCCACCCACATACACATCCTAACCCACACATCCTATCCCAATCCACACCTCAAACCACCCATCCCCCAGCCACATCTCCATTGACCACATATTTCCCACCCACGCACACAATCCCCCCTCCCCCCACACACACACATCTCCCTAACTACCCTTACATCCCCAATCCACTCACACACACACCCCACCACCCACACATACATCCTGCACCCACCCATACATGCCTTAACCCAATCCCCCACTACACAATCCCCCACCCGCACATCACATACATCCCCTACCACACAATATTCCCAACCCACGCACCACACGATTATCGTATTTAATAGCCAACCTTCTTCAATATTCAGCTCTTGAAGGATGGATGCATTTGTTCTTTTCTTTACCCATGATAAAGCCAAATTAGTGAATAAAATAATATCTAAAACACCCCAGAATATCTTAAACCGTTGATACAATCTCATGCAATGAACAGCAAGCGCTTAAATTTTATGCTTGGTCAAAAGCCTAGATTTTACTTACAAAAACATGTGCCAGCGTATTCTGGTGCTCACTTATCGAATGACCTTCCAACATATCTAAAACCGCCAATGAATCCCTACACATTCAACCGAGAACTCGTTCAATACTTAGTCGAAAACGACTATATCACTCCATAAGTCACATAATGGAACCATTTTTTTCATGTTTCCAATTCTTCATTTCCACATTTCATTAAAACTGGCAATAATATAAGATGTGCAAATTGTAACACTAACAGATATATGTAGATAGTGCAGTGTGTGGGGTGGGACGTAAGTGTGTGAGATGTGTGTATGTGCAGGTGGGTGGTGGGTGTTGGTGAGTAGATCAGTGTGAGTGAGAAAAGAGAGGTGAATGTGTGAGTGGGTGTGGGTGGGGGTAGGTGGGTATATGTGCGCTGGGGTGGGTTGCGGTAGGCGTGAGAGGGTGTATGTGTGTGTATGGGATGTGGTGGTTGTGAGTGGGTGTGCGAGTGAGAGAAGAGAGTTAAACGTGCATGTGTGTGGGCGGGTGGGTGGGGATGGATGCGTAGGGTCGGTGGCTGTGTGAGTGAGATAAGAGCCGAACTTGTCGGTGTGTATATGGGTGTGGGTGGATGGATGTGTCGGTATGTATGTTGTTGGGTGAGTGAGTGTTGTATGTGGCTGTGGGTTGGGTGTGTTTGTGACTGGGCGTGGGTGGTTGTAGGTTTGGGTGTGTGTGTGAGTGTGTGTGTGTATGTGTGAGTGTGTGTGTGAGTGAGTATGGGTCGAAGGTGGTTGTGTGAGTTTGAGTGAGAAAAAGAGTTGAGCGTGTGTGTGTCTGGGTGAGTGTATATATGTGCGGGTGTGTGGGTGTGCCTATGTGTGTGTGTATGTGAGTGAGTGCAAGTGAGTGAGAAACGGGAGTTAACGTGATTGTAGATGTGGGTAGAACTGTCTGTGTGGGTAGATCTCGGGGTTGGAAGGTAATTGTGGGTGGGAGGGATATGGGGCTGTGTGATTGTGTATTTTTTTTAGATGGGTGTGGGTGTTGGTGAGTGTATGGGTGAGTGTTGGTGTGGAGGTGGATGTGTTTGGGTCGGTGGCCCTGGGTTTGTTTATGGACGCGGGTGCGTGGGAATAGGCGAGTGTAGGTGTGTTTTTTGGCGTGGGTGAAGTGGGTTGGTGGGTGTGTGTATGGATATCTGTGAGCGAGTGTAAATGTGGCTGAGAAGAGAATTGACTGTATGTATGTGGGTGTGGGAATGTGTGTCTGTGTGGGTGGGTAAGGGTGGATGTAAGTGTTGGTGTTGTGTGGGTGTGAGTAGGTGTTATGGGTGTAAGATGGTGGGTGGGTGGATGGGTGTGTATGTATTAATGTGTGATGCGTGATTGGGTGTGAGAGTGAGGGAAAGTGAGATATTGAGTGAGTAAATGTGTGTGAGTGAGAGAGAGAGAGAGTAAAAGAGAGTGAGTGAGTGCGAGAGTAAGTGAGAGTTACTGAGAGAGTGTGAATGACAGAGTGTGTATATGTGTGCTTGTGTGTGTGAGTGAGAGACAGTAAGAGAGTGAGGGAGAGTGAGTGTGAGTGAGAGAGACACACAGAGAGAGGTAGTGAGTTAGTATGTGTGTATGTGTATGCGCGCATGGACATGAATGGAAAACAAAAAGTGATTTTCTATAATAACATGCAATGCTATTCCATATATTTTGTGCATTTTCATCTTCCAAATGTTTATTTGTCATGCCACTTGATTTCACCATACACAGTCTGGAATGATTGCATTGCTTTATCAGTTTATCTAACAATGTCTTTATGGCATTGTAGTAATGTACTCTAAGATATACAATGTATATTATCATCACCATCACGTGGCATGCCGATAAGCGTGGGCAGTCATGTTCTGCCATCTCACTCTATCACCAGAGTCGTGAATCAGCTCAGTGTTCCTGTCTCGACCATGCCATGTGGCCAAGCCATCCATGTATTTAATTCTTGGTCTTCCCTTGATCTGCTCCCTTCGATCTTTAAAGATGTCACCAAGTTCTCCAATTCATTTCTTCTCATAACATGCCCAAACAATTTTGACTGTCTACGTCTAATGTCTCTAATCAGTTTTCGATCTTCATTTGTTTCTTGAAGAACTTGTTCATTGGTTCTTTTGTCTGTCCATGGTATTCTTTGCATTTTCCTCAGAAACCACATTTCCACAGCCATCAGAAGTTGTTCAGCTTGTCTGCTCATTGTCCACACTTCACATCCATATAAAAGTACAGGTTCTATGTAGCATCTCAACACTCTCTTTCTCGTTTCAATTATATCTTTTTATTGGTCAGCATGCTTTCAATCTTGCTAAAGGCTACCTTCGCCATGGCAATTCTTATTCTAATCTCTTCAAGGAATATGCCATCAGATGTTATGACTATTCCGAGATAGTTGTACCGATTCACTTTTTAAAGAATATTCCCATTTACTTGTATATTACATTGTGGTATTTCTTCCTTCCTAGTGACGTCCATAATCTGTGTCTTCTTACAATTCAATTCTAACCTTAGTTGTTCACTGTGTGCAACAACCGCATCTACTAAATTTTGCAGGTCATGTTCATTGTCTGCAATCAATACTGTATCATCTGCGTTTCTAATGTTATTGATTTATCGTCCCCCAATGTAGACACTTTCCATATCTTCTCTATATCTGAAAACATGTTCACTGTACACGAAAATAATATCTGGAGGCATTACACATCCCTGTCTCACACCTCTCTTAATAGGCTGATATTGACTTACTTCATTATCAATTCTGATGGCAGCTTGTTTCCAATATATGTTTTTTAAAGGTCTAAGGTCTTTTCCATCAATTTGTAGATATTCCAGCATTCTTATCATGTCGATATGTCTCACTTTATCGAAAGCCTTTGTGTAGATCTTTGTTTACTACTACAGAGCGCTCAAATACTGTTCTCAGTATGTAGACAGCATTTACTGTACCCTTGCCTTCTACAAACCCACATTGTTCCTCTCCTATTTCAGGTTGTATTTTCTTCCTAACTATTTGCATGATAATTCTCAGGAAACTCTTCGTGATGTGACTCATTATACTAATTGTTCTATGTTGATCACATCCTACGCTCCTGATTCCTTTGGGATTGCAATAAATACATAATTACATAATTCATGAGGTATTTATCCAGTATCATATATTGTATTCAGGAGTCTGGTAACTTTATCTAGTCCGTATCCTTCTAAAGCATTAATCATGTCTATTGTAATGCTGTCTGAACCGAGGGTCTTGCCAGATTTCATATGGTTAAGAGCATTCTGACCCTTCATCTTCAAAATTGATGGTCCTTCATTATTATTTTGACTAGTATACTGTTCTTCTATGTTATCATCATAAAAATATTTCTCATAATCTGACCATACATGTAAAATCTGATCTTTTTCTAATATGATTTTTCCATCTTTTATCTTTCGGCAGCCTGCTGAAGTATGTGTTCTTTGATTGGTAAGCTCCTGAAGTATTTTGTGCATTAGTTTGGTATTTTTACTGTAGTGTTGTGTTTCAATTTCTATGCAATTTTTCTGGAGACATGTATTTTCCGACTTTTCTGTGAATTTTCTTTATATTTGGCAGGATTATTTTTGTTCTGTCTTCTTGTTTCCAATAGCTGTAAAATTCTTCAGTCATTAATTTCTGATGACCCACTTTCTTTACTTTTGGAATATTGTTTTTCTGCAGCTAAACTGATTGAATTCTTGAAACATTTCCCGTTGATTTTCCACATCTTGAAATATGACCTCTAGTTCAGACAATACGTGAAATTTGTTCTTTACGTCTATGTTAAAATTATCTTATATTTCTTTGTCAGTTAACAATTTGCACAAATTATATTTAGTGTTTCTGGTTTTTTTTTGATTTTCTTTAACTTTACCCTCAGTCTGCCTGTAATTAAGCTGTCATCACTGTAACAGTCTGCATTTGGAACTGTTGTTGGACTGTTAGCGCATTTCGAAACCTTCTGTTAATCAGGATGTAATATATCTGGTTTTTAATTCTGCTGTCTGGTCTCTTCCATGTACATAATCTTCGAGGATGTTATTTAAACCAGGTGTTTCCTACAACCATTTCGTGTTCTTTTGCCCATTCTACAAGTCTGTATCCTCTTTCGTTTCGCTCTCCCAAACCATGGTTGCCTACACAGCATCCATCGCCTTGATCTCCCACTTTTGCTTTGAAATCACCCATTATAATATTTATTTCCGATTTTTTACATTTCTTCAAAGCAAGCTCCATATCATTATAAAATCCATCTATACTTTCCTCACTGCATTAACTTTTTGAAGCATATATTTTAATGACATTTATTGTAAAAGGTCTTCCGTTTAGTTTTACTAATAGAACTCTGTCTGACACAGCCCAATAACCTTTAATAGAGTTTGATTTGTGCCGATCCAATATAACGGTATTCCTCTTTGCAGTTCTTCTCCTCCAGAATAAATAATCTTACAATCCTCTCCTGTCTTGGTCCCTGCTCCTCTCCATCTCGTTTCACGCATTCCTAATATATTAATATTCTCTCTTCCCATTTCTTGTTTGATGTTATCCAATTTTCCATCTGAATTCATTCTTCTGACATTCCAGGTTCCTACCCTTAATGATAAGAATATTTGGCACCTAGTAACCTGCTGACGGTCTGGTCCACATGACTATCCCTACCGGGCGAGGCTGCTCCTATGGAGCACCCGCCGTTTCTCTGAATGTCGATGAAATCGCAAAACATAATGTTCTTGGCATCTGTGAAGAAGGTAGTTTGCCATTGCTTTTCTTCTTAGCAGTGACCATACTGGTCAATGACCGTATCCATTGTTTCCTCAAAAATGAGATCCTCTGCCTACCGTCGTGAAGCTGCAGACTACAACTCAAAACTATCTGTTGGCTGCTCTTTAACCTCATCCACCTCCTGCACCCATGGTTTCACGTAACCCTGACCGGGAGGCTAAACGGTTACTCCACCTTGCCCAAGGGTGTCCCGTAGACTAGCGGAGGGAAGGAGGTACCTTTCTTGTCCTTTGAAAGGGGATACCCCTACTCCGCCATACAGACAATGTGTATGTGTGGCATATGTTCCAATTTACTATAAGTGGATTAAATGACAAATTAGAGGCAATTACAACATTAAAATTAAGATGTACTGCGACGGCGTGACCTTCGACATCATCTCGCTCATAACAATATGGTTGTTTAAATTGTTTGTTTCTCTAAACGTCAGCATCAGATAGATCTAGATAGGTATATAAAGAATATCTGAGGGCTACAGAAATGTGGTTTCTGAGGAAAATGCAAAGAATACCATGGTGTGACATGTTTGATTGAGTTGTCAGAGGACCTAGTTAGCAGTGTTCTCTGGAGATATATCTTGAATAATAAATAACAAGATAAAGGATATGATTTAGCACGTTTTGTCTAGAGGTCACTCAAATGAGCTAATCATTCCCGCAATAGCCTTTTTGGAGAACCACTTTTCTTTTGGCTCAAACCCCCACTGTGAGACTACTATGTATCTACACATAAATTTATATAAGAAGTAAACTAGTTCACCCAAGGCCAGAGAAGATCTGAACTATTAGCTCCTGTGCAACTGAGGATCCATCTCACTCAACATAATGTTGCCAGTGTGCTGTTCGTCCGTCACATAGATCTTCTCATATATATTTTGTCATTTTGTGACCTATATCAATTTGTCCCATTTCTTTGGGATTGTAGGACTCAATTATTTGTAGGCAAACTCAACAATAACTGTACATTACATCTGTTGGACAAGACATCTACATGACAGTTTCTTGACAAAAGTGGGATATACATTCACAAGGAATTGTTTACACCACAATTGTACAAGATAGACATCATGTGATACTTGACAACATCTATACAGGACTTTTCACAATATGTATAACCAACCACAGCACTTAAGACAGTCACAGATACAATACTTGACAGCAACTGTACAAGAAATTCACTGGGGACATGTACTTAAAACACTGGTTCATTGAATACACAATTTATTGAGTTGATGGTGAGTCGAGTGATGACCATTGTCTCATCTCCTGTCATGTCAACACTTCAATTATAGCATAGAAAATGCATAAAATATGTCACACATGCAGGTTGATAAACAAGATACAACACTTCTTATTTACTCCACCACCCAATAACTAACTCTACTCCTCCTCTCTCTAATATCTAACTACCCCACTCAGTTACAGTATCTGTCTTCCATTCCTGTCTCTTGGGAAGTTAATAAAATCATATCATGGGAAACTCAAGGAAGGAACTACTTTTCTGGATCAGTTGACACCCTGTTAACATCAGCAATTGATGTTGGGAAAGCTCCAGGTTGCAGACTTCCTGTAATAAGTTCCATGGCAGATTCATTCCTCCTGAGAACTGAATTTGGGACGATGATACGGTAATGTCTCTCACTGTTGACCAGACTGTCTGTGAAAATTGTCACTTGGGACTTCACATATCCAGTCCACCTCACTTATCTTCAAGTCTTCATTCTTAAACACTGTGTGAGCACCAGGCTGGAGATTAACTAAGATAAGTCCTAGCCAAACAATCCATTGCACCAGTCATTTCACAAGTTGTCTTGAATGGGGTTAACAACCAGACTTGTTGTTTTCATTATCAGATGATTCTCATAATTATGATCACTGTCCAGTTCACCACATTGGTAGTGCTTCAGATTGTGTTATGCTCCCATTTGTGCATTCAGCTGTTAAAGAGCTGAGAGAAAAGTCTTCTTAGATTTTCCTGCCTTTTGATAGGGAGTCACTTCTGGATCTAGGACTTCTGTTTATTTGTCCCAGATGATATATGGAAGCCTCTCCTCCATCCTCCTGTTCTCTGTCAATATACAAAATGGCACAACATCTCTTTACATGTGTTAAAAGATGATGTTATCATACATTAACATACACAGATGGAGATGGGGAAGGTTAAGGTTGATGATGTAGTGAATTTCACTCTGATGTACTGTGGGTGATATGTGTTCAATTCACCCCTATCTGTGGTAATCACAAGCCTATATGTTGAGACAGGGGTAGCTTAACATAATTACAAGCATTTATGTGGTCTAAGTTCTACCATGTTTGAACCACAGTAGACCTGGGCACAAGGAGGACCAGACACAGTACAGCAATCATTGAGACATAGCAACATGGGACAGGCATTGTGAAGGGAAATGGAAAATAGGCATTTACAACTGCAATATGCAAATTGTATTAACTAATGGCATTTACCCAATTAGCAGACCAGACATCCATTCCTATGGTTGTCATGTTGGTGCATGAATGTCCTATTCCATATACACTCACTCAGCAATGCCAGACCTCACCCCCTCTCTCAGACAGACCTGACTCACAGGTACATCATCTTTATCATCATCATGTGCTCTGTCCCCACTGAGTAATTTTCATGCCTACTACAGTAGGTAACAGAAGCTCAATTGCATACACAATTGTTCACATATGCACCAAGCACATATGGGAAAAACATGTTTAGTCCTTGTAAATTTGCATGAACCATACATTATATTCAGCCAACTAAGACACAGGTTCACACACCTATGGTTCTCTTAGGAACTAGTTTATATGAACCATCCAACAGTAGAGGTAACAGTGTAATACTTCAAAGAGAAATTGTATTAATTCTCTTGAGCATATAGCCACCAGGCATCACATGGACTTAGCAATTCTGGCGTGCCACACACAACCTGTTTACATGTGGATATTGAAGCATCTTTCCTTCCACTAGATGTGAGAGGCTATTTATCCAAGCACCAGCTCACTCACTCCAACATTCTCAGCGTTTTACAAAGGAACGTGTACATGTTTCATCACTCATTCCCATTCAGACTGCCATATGTTAACTCGCGAGAGCAAAGGTACAGTTGATTCAAGAATGAGTCATCCTAGGCATGAAGAATGCACAAGGGGTTTGGGTTTGCGAATTTGCATGAGTGTGCTATATATTCATCAAGCATACGCAACCAGTCACATCAAGGGATTGATATGCATTTGGAGTATACAGCGTGAAAGACATGTCAAGGTTGAAGAAGCAGTATCCAGAATACTGGCGCATAGAAGTTAGGTTTTCCACTTTCACATTTTATTCATAAAATACTCTTATATTCTTCTCTTTCGTTCACTAGGCACAAATACAACATTAAAGTATGTTTTAAAGTGGTACCTGTTGTCCAGAGAACAATATATTATCGAATCTTTAAGGGCATTGTTGGGTCATCACATCACACTAGCGACCGCTCTCGGTGGAATCCCCGCTCAACTAATTAGATTTTAAAATATGGCCCAGGAATTGCGTGGGCTCATTACTTATTAACCAATCAAAAGACAAGCGCATATCCTGCTGCCCTTCCCCAACTCGTTCTAGAACATACTATTTCCAAGAATCGTCCTTCTATTTGGAAACGCCACTTAAATCGGAAGTATTTTTATGAATGTGTAGGGCTGGGAATGGGAAGTTCTGTTTCATCATGCTACACATGGACAGACAGAAAACTAATGAACAAGTACTATAGGAGACAAATAAAAATAGTAAATTGATTAGAGAAATTAAACCTAGACAGACAAAAAATTTTGGACATTTTATGAGACGAAATGGATTGGAGAACTTAGTGACAACTGGCAAGATCGAAGGGAGCAAACCAAGGGGAAGAACGAGAAGTAAATACCTTGATGGCTTGGCCACATGTTATGGTCGAGACTGAGCTGATCCACGACTCTGGTGATCGAGTGAATGGCGAGTCATGACCGCACATGATTTCTGGCATGGCACATGATTGATTGATTGATTGATTTAAAGAATTAGTAAACTAAATGAGACAAACCACACATTACAATGAGTTATCACATATATTGCCTATAATTATTATACTTTGTTCGTCAATCTTGACTCATAAATTTGTCGCGAAACTTGTTTTCGACATCTATCTCTACGCTGTGAATTGAGTAAGTTCCATAACATCTGTGTTATATATTTCTTGATCTGATTTACTAACTCATTCATGATAACGTATCTACGTCTGTGTATGAATTTAATATTTGACATTGGTGTAATTTTAATGTTGACGTTTGATTTAAGGATTAACATAAGGGAATTATCTAGTATCTAGTTAGAATTCAGCTATCCATTTATTACAACATACATAAACACTACTTCTTGGAAATGAGGATTATACATATGGAAGCATAACTGCTATATTAATATAGTGCCTGGTATATTAATACACTTAAATAATGTGACATGTTTGACGATATGAAAAGGATGAAATATTGCTTGTCCTCTTCATCACCATACACCATGCTGAGGAGTTGTATCTTTTTCTACAGATCTCAGTCCTTGACCAGGCGTAGAACCATCATCAGAGAAGGCTCATCCAACGGCCAAGTAAACACTCAAGATCTACAAAAGGTAGCAGCGAACGGCCAGACATGGAGAGCCGTGACTTCTGCCCTATGCGCCGCCTTGGGCTCAAGAGGAAAGAATAACTAACTAAATAACCCAGTCCTTGAGTTAATTATAATAATTAATTATATTAATTCAAAATAGGTTTAAGGTAATTTTTTATGCCATTATTAATATGTATCCTACCAACTGGGAGTAGTGATTGCCACGTACCTATTTTGGTATGTCAATTATGCAATGTCTCGTAACTGGTACTGCATCACATTCTGGCTTGAATAGGAATATAGGACGCCAGACACCGTGTCATGTTTATTAAATAAGTGCACCCTGCCGTTCCCGCAACCCGCTGGTAGAGATCTTGCTTTACTCTTTGTGCCACTTACTCAGTTCCTACGCGGTGTTTGTCGATCGGGGGTAATTCTTGTCTCGTCAACGATGGCGTGTGTTCTTCTGCCAATGTTCCTCTAAACGTTATCGCATCACATTAGTCAATCGGCATGGAAATACATTTACAAAAGAGTTCAACTTACAGTTACTCAGAGAATATTCTCCTACCACACAATGTTATACCTCAAATGTGGCTGTGAAATATTGTAACACACACTTAGCGAATACACTGGCGAATCGCCCATACTAGTAACTTCTCGTAGACGCCTACAAGAAGATCACTTGTTCTCTTGTTCCTTCATATCCAGCATTTAGCGTAGCCACATATCGTTCTTATTACTTCTCCTTCCAGTGAGAAATACTTATATCACTAACATTCCTGACTGTGATGGGACAGCCCCAGCAGCATCCGAATGACACAAGTTAAAAAGGAATTAAAGAGCCCACAATAATTTTCTATCATTCTCTAAAAGAATAAACGTTCCCCAGAAGAGGATAAAAACGTAAGAGAAAAATACAGAGTCACTTAGAGCCCGCACTATCATTTTTACTACATTGGTAGATCAAAGCAACGTCTGGTCTCTACATCTAAGAGATTTTCCCTTTGATGTTCTGATCAACCAGACATCGCAGAGCCAGTCAGTTGAGATTGACGTGTTAGTTTACAAGCCTGCGGTTGGAATAGGGACTAACACCTTACGTTCAACAGGACCTAACGTGTGAACCAGCCACGGCAGAATGGGAGATAAGAGGGTCAGCCAGACCCGTCTGAAATAATACATGGCAGTGCTACTCAGGGGAAAACCCCGTGTGATCCAAAGACGGCAATATAATGCAGGCCTTACACCTCGTCGTAACCCAGGAGATAAAGCTTGTTAATTCCTGGGAAAGTGAGGAGGCACCAGCAGATTGGAATGTAGGTATGACGCAACGTCTGTTGCATGGGCCAAAGCATTGTTTCAGACACGTGGCGGAACATCGGTCAATTTGATTGACAGATGAAACTACCCGTCACAGGAAAGGAGGAGGGGTGAAAAGAATTTGGCACTTAATCCATCTTGGTAAATCGTCCTACATGAAAAATAGGTGGAGCTAACAGGAACTTGGACATATTAATTAACCAACCTGGAAACTAGCCAGGAATTGAATAGAATAAAACTACATGCATGGCCAGCAAGACTTCAGACGCAAATTCACAATAGCATTCTTAGGATACCTACTGGAGAAATATTAACATTTCGTTCTGTTGGACTTCTGTACGAAGTCGTATGACAGGATTTCCTAGCTATAACCCAGGTAAGACCATTACTCTGATTAGTTGTCTGCTAGTCTGAAGGCTTGTGTAGTTTCTTGTTCTGCATATTCTCCCAAACTTTACACTGGTGGATTTTCTTTGTACTTAATGTTCCAGTTCTAGCTTTACGATTTCACTGAGAACTATTTTCTTCTTTCATTCACCACTTGGTTGTCTGATTTGTTGTATGTGATAATTTGGAGAAATCCATTATCCAAGCTACATGAGCGTGTGGCTTATGCATGTACAGGAGATACATTTAGATTCATCCTGTATGATGTTAAACCTTGGGGAGACTGACTACTTAGGAGATATTCCTGAGAGCTACCAGTCTCTTGATAGCGTCCAATTAACATTGATTATTTGGACCAACACTTTGAGTGCCTACCAAGATTATAGTGAAACCACTTGGTTTGAGGAATGGCACCAGTTCACCTTGTCTGCATGGTGTCTGCATGAGGACAGACATGACTTAGGACTTTCAATATCCCAGACAGATTCAGGGAAGGCATTTAATGTTCGACAGGTACTGTGCGACCAGTCCTTCCGACAAGACGGAATGAATGAATCAGAAAAAGAGTAAGTGAGGTGAACTTATATGGGAAACACTCCATTACACAAATGTATGTGAATATGTATGTTTTAAGCTATAGATGTTCTAAATAGTTGTATTAATATATACATATATATATTTATTTAGAACTGATATATGTTTATGTAACATGCCATCATATATATCATCATACCATCATATATTATGACTTGAATGTATGTTTATATGAATGTATAGACATATGTGTTTGAGATGTGTAGACGTAGATACTACCCATCTCCGTTCGTTTCATTCCAGATCTCTTAGGAGCAATGGACAGTCAACAACCCATATCAGGAAGTGACTTAGCCTTGTGAGGGACCAATTTGGACTCCTTCAATCTGACAGTGAACTGCGTCTCACTGGGGGAAGCATGACCTATGTGCTTCTGAGCTTTTCAGCCAGATGAGTTACGTATACCATAATATAATCATCATCATCATCATATGATCATCAATAGCAATAATAAACACAGTTGGTGTATTTTAAACTCAGTTGTCTGTATAATTCTAAATGTTTATAAATGTTTGTGTAGCGTAATCAAGTACACACATTATATCATTTAGTGGGGGTTCGCACATATTGTCCAGAAGTGGGAATCTATGTCCGGGAGGTATCTTGCCTATGCAGTCATAAGTAACCAGATTACGTTGCATGTCTTAACTCCTCCTTTCTCACTTCTGGTGATACCAAGTACAGCCACATCTATATATATATAGATATATTCTATCTTCAACGAGCCACTTCTTGGCTGTTTTCTTGAGTATCGGGGACAGTGTCTTAAATCAGCATAACAGACATTTGTTCCACGTTTTCTCTCTGGGGTCTGGGGTGTTAATTAGTCCCTTTTGACAGAGTTAGGGGATCTTAAACTGCATCCAGAACTAAACACCAGTAGAAGAAAATGATTTTGGCTGAGTGGTTGCCCATCTGGGATCTAACCCCAGCCAGTTGGTGACATATTGGGACGGCTCGTCCGCTATAGAATCCGGGAGTAAACCCTAGAACCTATTGGTCTGCTCGCCCGCTATAGAATCCGGGAGTAAACCCTAGAACACTTTGGTTCGCTCGCAAGGAACGAACCTATTTCAAATCTGTTAGTCTGGTATTATTCCGGTCTTGCCTATGGATAGAACCTAGGTCATTCTCACTTACATTCTTAGCAGCATTAGTTAGTTATAATTTATTTCTAATGTAATAGCTTGCTTGATTGTAGGCAAGATTTTGACACATCAGGACTTCTCATCCATGATAGAATCAGAGAATAAATTCTAGACTATTGATTTTCATAAACCATTCTTTCATTCTTCACCCATTACATTTGCTAAGTATTAACTTAGGAATTTGTTTCTAGGGAAGTCTGTAGAATTTAAATAACTTGTTAAAAAGTTAATAATGGATAATATCATATGAGTTAATTTACATCATTCACCACTGTAGAATTAATAATCACATTAATTAGTGATATTAATTAGTTTATTGATGATTTACGTGATGATTTTTTGATTACATGCTTTATCATTTGATTTAATCATGAATAATTTGATAATGCTTAGTTAATTCAGTGTATGACGGACTGCTTTGCATCAACTTTCTCACTCTAATTCACTACTATCATTCTCATAGCAGTGTCTGTTCCTCTTGTCACTATCCTGCTCTAGCATAAATCTAACTAGCTCTGTGTAGGGTAATAATATAATTACTTGCCTGAGTTAAGCTGAGAAGAGATCATGGATGCACGCACAGATTTCTTAGAGTCCGCTAGAGGATGGGGCATAAGGCTCGGCTTAATAGGAGAGAAGCTAGAACTATTTATTAGAGAAAAAATGGATTGGTGGGACAAAGAAGATGAGCAGATGATGAAAAGAGTTGCAGAATTAGAAGCAGATATGCGTCACAAAGCTGAAGAAGATGAGATTAAGAAGAAGCAAATTGAAATTCTGAACGTGGAGGAATCTACCAGCTCGACTGAGGAAAAGCCAATCACTCAAGCCGAAACTCTGATAGAAAGCGGGGAAGCTGACCGTCACAAAGAAGAGGCACGCATTCCTTCGCAAATCCCCATGGCTCAGAAAAACAAAAACTTGCGCACAGAAAGGCAGATGCTTCCCTCAATTCCGAAAAATAAACGGAATATGGAAAAATGTACCCAGGGTACAGTAAACAGTCACAAATGTGAAAAATGTTTACACCGCAATAAAAGCGGATTAGCTGGCTTGGCAACCCAGCAATCTCAGGAGCTTCCTAAGACTTCCCAAAGGAGAAAAATCCAGGAGGAGGAGGACCTGAGGAAAACTATTAAAGAGATCGAAGGCGAGACCTTACCCGATTCTCTTATTCCCTTCAGTTCAGATAAACTAGGAGTGGAAATGAATTCAGCTGAGACTGGAATGGATGTAAAACAGGATTCCAGTGTTTCTTTCTATGTGGCCACACAAGATGAAACAATTATCAGTATGAATTACTTATCTCAGGTGGGAGATGACATTGAAAATGACACCCCACAACATTCACTTCTATGGGATTTGGCACAAGAAAACCAGACCAGGGAGAGAATACCTCAATTGGACTTGGCACAAGAGAGCCCAGCCATGGAGGACAAACAAGACACGGAGGAGAATTCTTACGATGTCAGTATCTTGGAGTCTTTGGAAAAGGAAACTCAAGATACACAAAGCATTCATGTAGGTTATACCACGGACTCTGATTCAGGGACGATAAACATGTCTGCTAACAACACAGAAGAAAATACTTCTTTGGACAGGATGAAGGTAATACCTATCATCAACACAGCTGAAGCTAACAGGGGATCACAAATGATGGACTCTGCAGTGGAACAAAACCGGAGCGGTTGGTATACTCACCACTCAGGACCTTGTTTACCTTTCACTTCAACCAATGTTGGATGGGGAGAACAGCTGTTTATGTATACTTCTACAAGGAGTGATACAAATTCACAGTTCTTGGGGAACAACATGATTTCTCAAAGCTGGACAACTTCTACTAGCCTTATACTTTCAAACACAGATTCAAAATGGAACTCTGTTGAAGAGGAACGCACCTGGATAAATAATTATCGAGGGAAGAAAACTCTTAAATCAGGAGGGAGTAAACGGACGCCCTACCAAGAAAGAGGCAAGTATGAGTTGAATGCACATCATAAAATTATGATGTTTAGCAAATTTCCTGCCAAAAGGAGATTAAAGGATTTTATTATGATCTTTGGCCGACGGAGGAAAAGAAAATGGAGCAACATTACTGCAACAAATTCTTATAAGAAAACACTGATGGCACTTCCTCTGCTGATAGGACAAGGGCCAGAAATGGTGTGGACAATAACAGTCTCTCTGCGGCGCAGGAGAATCTTGTTATACATTTTGCAATTTCCCGGCTGGGAAAAAGTAAAACCTCCAGAGGACAGGACATTGCCGAGCAATAGCCCGGAAATCCAACACAACACCAGGAGCAAAGATTTGCAAGATTTATCCTGGGAGAATGGACATGGGATATTTCTTTTGACTCATAGAACATCCCACTGCCACAAAGAATATTGGGAACCCAGACTTGGAGGCAGTTCGAGAAGGGAGAGAACTTAGATACATTCTTGAATGCTGCCGAGGCTCTGTTATAGGCTTCATTAATGAACCTACTTAAATTGGGAAGCTATGTGATGGGACAGCCCCAGCAGCATCCGAATGACACAAGTTAAAAAGGAATTAAAGAGCCCACAATAATTTTCTATCATTCTCTAAAAGAATAAACGTTCCCCAGAAGAGGATAAAAACGTAAGAGAAAAATACAGAGTCACTTAGAGCCCGCACTATCATTTTTACTACATTGGTAGAACAAAGCAACGTCTGGTCTCTACATCTAAGAGATTTTCCCTTTGATGTTCTGATCAACTAGACATCGCGGAGCCAGTCAGTTGAGATTGACGTGTTAGTTTACAAGCCTGCGGTTGGAATAGGGACTAACACCTTACGTTCAACAGGACCTAACGTGTGAACCAGCCACGGCAGAATGGGAGATAAGAGGGTCAGCCAGACCCGTCTGAAATAATACATGGCAGTGCTACTCAGGGGAAAACCCCGTGTGATCCAAAGACGGCAATATAATGCAGGCCTTACACCTCGTCGTAACCCAGGAGATAAAGCTTGTTAATTCCTCGGAAAGTGAGGAGGCACCAGCAGATTGGAATGTAGGTATGACGCAACGTCTGTTGCATGGGCCAAAGCATTGTTTCAGACACGTGGCGGAACATCGGTCAATTTGATTGACAGATGAAACTACCCGTCACAGGAAAGGAGGAGGGGTGAAAAGAATTTGGCACTTAATCCATCTAGGTAAATCGTCCTACATGAAAAATAGGTGGAGCTAACAGGAACTTGGACATATTAATTAACCAACCTGGAAACTAGCCAGGAATTGAATAGAATAAAACTACATGCATGGCCAGCAAGACTTCAGACGCAAATTCACAATAGCATTCTTAGGATACCTACTGGAGAAATATTAACATTTCGTTCTGTTGGACTTCTGTACGAAGTCGTATGACAGGATTTCCTAGCTATAACCCAGGTAAGACCATTACTCTGATTAGTTGTCTGCTAGTCTGAAGGCTTGTGTAGTTTCTTGTTCTGCATATTCTCCCAAACTTTACACTGGTGGATTTTCTTTGTACTTAATGTTCCAGTTCTAGCTTTACGATTTCACTGAGAACTATTTTCTTCTTTCATTCACCACTTGGTTGTCTGATTTGTTGTATGTGATAATTTGGAGAAATCCATTATCCAAGCTACATGAGCGTGTGGCTTATGCATGTACAGGAGATACATTTAGATTCATCCTGTATGATGTTAAACCTTGGGGAGACTGACTACTTAGGAGAAATTCCTGAGAGCTACCAGTCTCTTGATAGCGTCCAATTAACATTGATTATTTGGACCAACACTTTGAGTGCCTACCAAGATTATAGTGAAACCACTTAGTTTGAGGAATGGCACCAGTTCACCTTGTCTGCATGGTGTCTGCATGAGGACAGACATGACTTAGGACTTTCAATATCCCAGACAGATTCAGGGAAGGCATTTAATGTTCGACAGGTACTGTGCGACCAGTCCTTCCGACAAGACGGAATGAATGAATCAGAAAAAGAGTAAGTGAGGTGAACTTATATGGGAAACACTCCATTACACAAATGTATGTGAATATGTATGTTTTAAGCTATAGATGTTCTAAATAGTTGTATTAATATATACATATATTTATTTATTTATTTAGAACTGATATATGTTTATGTAACATGCCATCATATATATCATCATACCATCATATATTATGACTTGAATGTATGTTTATATGAATGTATAGACACATGTGTTTGAGATGTGTAGACGTAGATACTACCCATCTCCGTTCGTTTCATTCCAGATCTCTTAGGAGCAATGGACAGTCAACAACCCATATCAGGAAGTGACTTAGCCTTGTGAGGGACCAATTTGAACTCCTTCAATCTGACAGTGAACTGCGTCTCACTGGGGGAAGCATGACCTATGTGCTTCTGAGCTTTTCAGCCAGATGAGTTACGTATACCATAATATAATCATCATCATCATATGATCATCAATAGCAATAATAAACACAGTTGGTGTATTTTAAACTCAGTTGTCTGTATAATTCTAAATGTTTATAAATGTTTGTGTAGCGTAATCAAGTACACACATTATATCATTTAGTGGGGGTTCGCACATATTGTCCAGAAGTGGGAATCTATGTCCGGGAGGTATCTTGCCTATGCAGTCATAAGTAACCAGATTACGTTGCATGTCTTAACTCCTCCTTTCTCACTTCTGGTGATACCAAGTACAGCCACATCTATATATATATAGATATATTCTATCTTCAACGAGCCACTTCTTGGCTGTTTTCTTGAGTATCAGGGACAGTGTCTTAAATCAGCATAACAGACATTTGTTCCACGTTTTCTCTCTGGGGTCTGGGGTGTTAATTAGTCCCTTCTGACAGAGTTAGGGGATCTTAAACTGCATCCAGAACTAAACACCAGTAGAAGAAAATGATTTTGGCTGAGTGGTTGCCCATCTGGGATCTAACCCCAGCCAGTTGGTGACATATTGGGACGGCTCGTCCGCTATAGAATCCGGGAGTAAACCCTAGAACCTATTGGTCTGCTCGCCCGCTATAGAATCCGGGAGTAAACCCTAGAACACTTTGGTTCGCTCGCAAGGAACGAACCTATTTCAAATCTGTTAGTCTGGTATTATTCCGGTCTTGCCTATGGATAGAACCTAGGTCATTCTCACTTACATTCTTAGCAGCATTAGTTAGTTATAATTTATTTCTAATGTAATAGCTTGCTTGATTGTAGGCAAGATTTTGACACATCAGGACTTCTCATCCATGATAGAATCAGAGAATAAATTCTAGACTATTGATTTTCATAAACCATTCTTTCATTCTTCACCCATTACATTTGCTAAGTATTAACTTAGGAATTTGTTTCTAGGGAAGTCTGTAGAATTTAAATAACTTGTTAAAAAGTTAATAATGGATAATATCATATGAGTTAATTTACATCATTCACCACTGTAGAATTAATAATCACATTAATTAGTGATATTAATTAGTTTATTGATGATTTACGTGATGATTTTTTGATTACATGCTTTATCATTTGATTTAATCATGAATAATTTGATAATGCTTAGTTAATTCAGTGTATGACGGACTGCTTTGCATCAACTTTCTCACTCTAATTCACTACTATCATTCTCATAGCAGTGTCTGTTCCTCTTGTCACTATCCTGCTCTAGCATAAATCTAACTAGCTCTGTGTAGGGTAATAATATAATTACTTGCCTGAGTTAAGCTGAGAAGAGATCATGGATGCACGCACAGATTTCTTAGAGTCCGCTAGAGGATGGGGCATAAGGCTCGGCTTAATAGGAGAGAAGCTAGAACTATTTATTAGAGAAAAAATGGATTGGTGGGACAAAGAAGATGAGCAGATGATGAAAAGAGTTGCAGAATTAGAAGCAGATATGCGTCACAAAGCTGAAGAAGATGAGATTAAGAAGAAGCAAATTGAAATTCTGAACGTGGAGGAATCTACCAGCTCGACTGAAGAAAAGCCAATCACTCAAGCCGAAACTCTGATAGAAAGCGGGGAAGCTGACCGTCACAAAGAAGAGGCACGCATTCCTTCGCAAATCCCCATGGCTCAGAAAAACAAAAACTTGCGCACAGAAAGGCAGATGCTTCCCTCAATTCCGAAAAATAAACGGAATATGGAAAAATGTACCCAGGGTACAGTAAACAGTCACAAATGTGAAAAATGTTTACACCGCAATAAAAGCGGATTAGCTGGCTTGGCAACCCAGCAATCTCAGGAGCTTCCTAAGACTTCCCAAAGGAGAAAAATCCAGGAGGAGGAGGACCTGAGGAAAACTATTAAAGAGATCGAAGGCGAGACCATACCCGATTCTCTTATTCCCTTCAGTTCAGATAAACTAGGAGTGGAAATGAATTCAGCTGAGACTAGAATGGATGTAAAACAGGATTCCAGTGTTTCTTTCTATGTGGCCACACAAGATGAAACAATTATCAGTATGAATTACTTATCTCAGGTGGGAGATGACATTGAAAATGACACCCCACAACATTCACTTCTATGGGATTTGGCACAAGAAAACCAGACCAGGGAGAGAATACCTCAATTGGACTTGGCACAAGAGAGCCCAGCCATGGAGGACAAACAAGACACGGAGGAGAATTCTTACGATGTCAGTTTCTTGGAGTCTTTGGAAAAGGAAACTCAAGATACACAAAGCATTCATGTAGGTTATACCACGGACTCTGATTCAGGGACGATAAACATGTCTGCTAACAACACAGAAGAAAATACTTCTTTGGACAGGATGAAGGTAATACCTATCATCAACACAGCTGAAGCTAACAGGGGATCACAAATGATGGACTCTGCAGTGGAACAAAACCGGAGCGGTTGGTATACTCAACACTCAGGACCTTGTTTACCTTTCACTTCAACCAATGTTGGATGGGGAGAACAGCTGTTTATGTATACTTCTACAAGGAGTGATACAAATTCACAGTTCTTGGGGAACAACATGATTTCTCAAAGCTGGACAACTTCTACTAGCCTTATACTTTCAAACACAGATTCAAAATGGAACTCTGTTGAAGAGGAACGCACCTGGATAAATAATTATCGAGGGAAGAAAACTCTTAAATCAGGAGGGAGTAAACGGACGCCCTACCAAGAAAGAGGCAAGTATGAGTTGAATGCACATCATAAAATTATGATGTTTAGCAAATTTCCTGCCAAAAGGAGGTTAAAGGATTTTATTATGATCTTTGGCCGACGGAGGAAAAGAAAATGGAGCAACATTACTGCAACAAATTCTTATAAGAAAACACTGATGGCACTTCCTCTGCTGATAGGACAAGGGCCAGAAATGGAGTGGACAATAACAGTCTCTCTGCGGCGCAGGAGAATCTTGTTATACATTTTGCAATTTCCCGGCTGGGAAAAAGTAAAACCTCCAGAGGACAGGACGTTACCGAGCAATTGCCCTGAAATCCGACACAACACCAGGAGCAAAGATTTGCAAGATTTATCCTGGGAGAATGGACATGGGATATTTCTTTTGACTCATAGAACATCCCACTGCCACAAAGAAT
The DNA here is from genome assembly GCA_963921405.1 of Cepaea hortensis. NCBI lineage: Eukaryota > Metazoa > Mollusca > Gastropoda > Stylommatophora > Helicidae > Cepaea > Cepaea hortensis. The sequence goes on along the minus strand of OY992888.1, from coordinate 77,918,704 downwards.
ATTGGGAACCCAGACTTGGAGGCAGTTCGAGAAGGGAGAGAACTTAGATACATTCTTGAATGCTGCCGAGGCTCTGTTATAGGCTTCATTAATGAACCTACTTAAATTGGGAAGCTATGTGATGGGACAGCCCCAGCAGCATCCGAATGACACAAGTTAAAAAGGAATTAAAGAGCCCACAATAATTTTCTATCATTCTCTAAAAGAATAAACGTTCCCCAGAAGAGGATAAAAACGTAAGAGAAAAATACAGAGTCACTTAGAGCCCGCACTATCATTTTTACTACATTGGTAGATCAAAGCAACGTCTGGTCTCTACATCTAAGAGATTTTCCCTTTGATGTTTTGATCAACTAGACATCGCGGAGCCAGTCAGTTGCGATTGACGTGTTAGTTTACAAGCCTGCGGTTGGAATAGGGACTAACACCTTACTTTCAACAGGACCTAACGTGTGAACCAGCCACGGCAGAATGGGAGATAAGAGGGTCAGCCAGACCCGTCTGAAATAATACATGGCAGTGCTACTCAGGGGAAAACCCCGTGTGATCCAAAGACGGCAATATAATGCAGGCCTTACACCTCGTCGTAACCCAGGAGATAAAGCTTGTTAATTCCTGGGAAAGTGAGGAGGCACCAGCAGATTGGAATGTAGGTATGACGCAACGTCTGTTGCATGGGCCAAAGCATTGTTTCAGACACGTTGCGGAACATCGGTCAATTTGATTGACAGATGAAACTACCCGTCACAGGAAAGGAGGAGGGGTGAAAAGAATTTGGCACTTAATCCATCTAGGTAAATCGTCCTACATGAAAAATAGGTGGAGCTAACAGGAACTTGGACATATTAATTAACCAACCTGGAAACTAGCCAGGAATTGAATAGAATAAAACTACATGCATGGCCAGCAAGACTTCAGACGCAAATTCACAATAGCATTCTTAGGATACCTACTGGAGAAATATTAACATTTCGTTCTGTTGGACTTCTGTACGAAGTCGTATGACAGGATTTCCTAGCTATAACCCAGGTAAGACCATTACTCTGATTAGTTGTCTGCTAGTCTGAAGGCTTGTGTAGTTTCTTGTTCTGCATATTCTCCCAAACTTTACACTGGTGGATTTTCTTTGTACTTAATGTTCCAGTTCTAGCTTTACGATTTCACTGAGAACTATTTTCTTCTTTCATTCACCACTTGGTTGTCTGATTTGTTGTATGTGATAATTTGGAGAAATCCATTATCCAAGCTACATGAGCGTGTGGCTTATGCATGTACAGGAGATACATTTAGATTCATCCTGTATGATGTTAAACCTTGGGGAGACTGACTACTTAGGAGAAATTCCTGAGAGCTACCAGTCTCTTGATAGCGTCCAATTAACATTGATTATTTGGACCAACACTTTGAGTGCCTACCAAGATTATAGTGAAACCACTTGGTTTGAGGAATGGCACCAGTTCACCTTGTCTGCATGGTGTCTGCATGAGGACAGACATGACTTAGGACTTTCAATATCCCAGACAGATTCAGGGAAGGCATTTAATGTTCGACAGGTACTGTGCGACCAGTCCTTCCGACAAGACGGAATGAATGAATCAGAAAAAGAGTAAGTGAGGTGAACTTATATGGGAAACACTCCATTACACAAATGTATGTGAATATGTATGTTTTAAGCTATAGATGTTCTAAATAGTTGTATTAATATATACATATATATATTTATTTATTTAGAACTGATATATGTTTATGTAACATGCCATCATATATATCATCATACCATCATATATTATGACTTGAATGTATGTTTATATGAATGTATAGACATATGTGTTTGAGATGTGTAGACGTAGATACTACCCATCTCCGTTCGTTTCATTCCAGATCTCTTAGGAGCAATGGACAGTCAACAACCCATATCAGGAAGTGACTTAGCCTTGTGAGGGACCAATTTGAACTCCTTCAATCTGACAGTGAACTGCGTCTCACTGGGGGAAGCATGACCTATGTGCTTCTGAGCTTTTCAGCCAGATGAGTTACGTATACCATAATATAATCATCATCATCATCATATGATCATCAATAGCAATAATAAACACAGTTGGTGTATTTTAAACTCAGTTGTCTGTATAATTCTAAATGTTTATAAATGTTTGTGTAGCGTAATCAAGTACACACATTATATCATTTAGTGGGGGTTCGCACATATTGTCCAGAAGTGGGAATCTATGTCCGGGAGGTATCTTGCCTATGCAGTCATAAGTAACCAGATTACGTTGCATGTCTTAACTCCTCCTTTCTCACTTCTGGTGATACCAAGTACAGCCACATCTATATATATAGATATATTCTATCTTCAACGAGCCACTTCTTGGCTGTTTTCTTGAGTATCAGGGACAGTGTCTTAAATCAGCATAACAGACATTTGTTCCACGTTTTCTCTCTGGGGTCTGGGGTGTTAATTAGTCCCTTCTGACAGAGTTAGGGGATCTTAAACTGCATCCAGAACTAAACACCAGTAGAAGAAAATGATTTTGGCTGAGTGGTTGCCCATCTGGGATCTAAACCCAGCCAGTTGGTGACACTGACCGATGTTGACAGCGTGCAACCTGAGTCCTGAGTGATCTCACAAATCTTCTGGGCTTGTCAGTTATCCATGGTAACACTTTTTTCCCGTGCGCTTTAACTTAGCCAGAGGTGTACACCCTGGTCCCTCGAGTTGGATAGCCTCACGAAGTGCCTCAGGGTTATATAACTCGGTTTTGTCCTGCTAGACTTTATTAATTCCTTACTCTAAGTGCCTCAGGGTTAGATAACTCGGTTTTGTCCTGCTAGACTTTATTAATTCCTTACTCTAAGTGCCTCAGGGTTAGATAACTCGGTTTTGTCCTGCTAGACTTTATTAATTCCTTACTCTAAGTGCCTCAGGGTTAGATAACTCGGTTTTGTCCTGCTAGACTTTATTAATTCCTTACTCTAAGTGCCTCAGGGTTAGACAACTGTTGATTTTTCATGTTATACTCTATTAGTTCTCTTACTCCAGGTTTGACACATGGCAGTGATCTTGTCGTTCAACACCATTCGGTGTTTCCTTGCAGGGATATATATGTTTTACTAACACCTATCAATACCAGTACTAAGGGTGTCGTAATGCCGATGTGATTAATATCAAATCATGATGGAATTAATGTAATTCTACAATAATCATATTTCAGCAATATTCTTTAATGATTTTAATTTAAGTTTATAATATTGTGCTGTATGTTTAATAACTTTGTGTTATCATTTGGCGAAAGACTTACAGATGGCAGTAAACACGGTGGCGGAGTGGTGCAGGGACGCAGGAGACGCCATTATACACCCAGAAGAGGCATCGGTTGTGTGGTACTCCCAGGTTAACCGGATCATCAAGGCAGATGTTGGGTATCACGGGTTAGATATGAACTATACTGTTTGGTAATGCATGTGTGGTTTGGTTGTTAATCAATAGCTTCGCACTGTGTAAGATAGATCTATGTCACGCAATACAGCTTACTGTAGATTCGTGGCACGGGACAGTGTATTGTATATCTATGACCCCATATATATATATATATATATATGGATCTGTGCAATCTATTGTAGATATATTGCCCCATGCAGTGTATTTTAGGTATATGGCGCCACACAGAATATTGTATATCTAAGGCCAAGTACAGTGTGTTGTAGATACAGTGTATTGTATACATGTGGCCCCGTACAGTGTATTGTAGATCCATGAACCAGAACAGTGTGTTGTTGATCTTTGACCCCGTATGGTGTATTGTAGATCCATGAACCTGTACAGTGTATTGTAGATCCATGAACCTGTACAGTGTATTGTAGATCCATGAACCTGTACAGTGTATTGTAGATCCATGAACCCGTGCAGTGTATTGTAGATCCATTAACCTGTACAGTGTATTGTAGATCCATGAACCTGTACAGTGTATTGTAGATCCATGAACCTGTACAGTGTATTGTAGATCCATGAACCCGTGCAGTGTATTGTTGATCTATGACTCCACACAGTATATTGCAACCTTATGGCTCCGTATAATATACTGATGGTGGATTGAGTTGACTCAGTCTTCCAAGACACGACCAAATGTGATTGACTACTTTATCCGCCTGTCCATTGTTGTGCTTCCAGTACCACGAATGATCTCTTGTCACTCAATTCAGGGGTATGTTAAGGTTTGTTGTGTTTGCTTTCTGGATATTCTGCTCTGATCTCTGGAGTGTGGGTTCATCGCGCTGTCTTTAGAGTTGACATGTAAACATAAACAGTTCTAACAGTTTTGCACGTAGTTCAATGGAGCTTCCAGTGATGTTTGTCTTGCTATAAGTCCTATGTTATCGGCATATTGCACGTTTTATAATGTCAGGATTGCGGTGTCATCAACACACGCAAGACGCTTGTGTTATGGTGCTCTCTAGTCAATACGACTGTTTTTGTTGTTGAAGAAGAAGAAGAAAAAGAAGAAGAAGAAGAAGAAGAAGAAGAAGAAGAAGAAGAGAAGAAGAAGAAGAAGAAGAAGAAAGAAGAAGCAGAAGAAGAAGAAGAAGAAGAAGAAGCAGAAGCAGAAGCAGAAGAAGAAGAAGAAGAAGAAGAAGAAGAAGAAAAGAAGAAGAAGAAGAAGAAGAAGAAGAAGAAGAAGAAGAAGAAAGAAGAAGAAGAAGAAGAAGAAGAAGAAGAAGAAGAAGGAAGAAGAAGAAGAAGAAGAAGAAGAAGAAGAAGAAGAAGAAGAAGAAGAAGAAGAAGAAGAAGAAGAAAGAAGAAGAAGAAGAAGAAGAAGAAGAAGAAGAAGAAGAAGAAGAAGGAAGAAGAAGAAGAAGAAGAAAGAAGAAGAAGAAGAAGAAGAAGAAGAAGAAGAAGAAGAAGAAGAAGAAGAAGGAAGAAGAAGAAGAAGAAGAAGAAGAAGAAGAAGAAGAAGAAGAAGAAGAAGAAGAAGAAGAAGAAGAAGAAGAAGAAGAAGAAGAAGAAGAAGAAGAAGAAGAAGAAGAAGAAGAAGAAGAAGAAGAAGAAGAAGAAGAAGAAGAAGAAGAAGAAGAAGAAGAGAAGAAGAAGAAGAAGAAGAAGAAGAAGAAGAAGAAGAAGAAGAAGAAGAAGAAGAAGAAGAAGAAGAAGAAGAAGAAGAAGAAGAAGAAGAAGAAGAAGAAGAAGAAGAAGAAGAAGAAGAAGAAGAAGAAGAAGAAGAAGAAGAAGAAGAAGAAGAAGAAGAAGAAGAAGAAGAAGAAGAAGAAGAAGAAGAAGAAGAAGAAGAAGAAGAAGAAGAAGAAGAAGAAGAAGAAGAAGAAGAAGAAGAAGAAGAAGAAGAAGAAGAATGAAGAAGAAGAAGAAGAAGAAGAAGAAGAAGAAGAAGAAGAAAGAAGAAGAAGAAGAAGAAGAAGAAGAAGAAGAAGAAGAAGAAGAAGAAGAAGAAGAAGAAAGAAGAAGAAGAAGAAGAAGAAGAAGAAGGAAGAAGAAGAAGAGAAGAAGAAGAAGAAGAAGAAGAAGAAGAAGAAGAAAGAAGAAGAAGAAGAAGAAGAAGAAGAAGAAGAAGAAGAAGAAGAAGAAGAAGAAGAAGAAGAAGAAGAAGAAGAAGAAGAAGAAGAAGAAGAAGAAGAAGAAGAAGAAGAAGAAGAAGAGAAGAAGAAGAAGAAGAAGAAGAAGAAGAAGAAGAAGAGGAAGAAGAAGAAGAAGAAGAAGAAGAGAAGAAGAAGAAGAAGAAGAAGAAGAAGAAGAAGAAGAAGAAGAAGAAGAAGAAGAAGAAGAAGAAGAAGAAGAAGAAAGAAGAAGAAGAAGAAGAAGAAGAAGAAGAAGAAGAAGAAGAAGAAGAAGAAGAAGAGGAAGAAGAAGAAGAAGAAGAAGAAGAAGAAGAAGAAGAAGAAGAAGAAGAAGAAGAAGAAGAGGAAGAAGAAGAAGAAGAAGAAGAAGAAGAAGAAGAAGAAGAAGAAGAAAAGAAGAAGAAGAAGAAGAAGAAGAAGAAGAAGAAGAAGAAGAAAAAGAAGAAGAAGAAGAAGAAGAAGAAGAAGAAGAAGAAGAAGAAGAAGAAGAAACTATATATGAATATATAACCTACGATTTTGTTTTGGTTGCATTTTAAAGGTTTCGCTACCATCAGATTTGTCCTTTGTGCACGTGTAACTTACACAGTTGACGTCGGCGCCCTCCCCCACATCATAACACTTTTCATT
>OY992888.1:77903314-77909809 GCA_963921405.1 Cepaea hortensis | reverse complement strand
AGATCAGTGAATACTGTCATGGACTTCTTTACACTCACTATCAGAAATCAGAACATACTTGCTCACAGTCGTTGTTTGAAAAACCATATCTGCCATAAGGATTGATAATAAAGTGGATCAATATCAATCTATTTAGAAAAAGTGTTAGGCAGGGATGTGTAAGGTCTCCAGATCTTTTTTATTCCCTATACAATGAAAATATTTTTAGAAATGTAGTATATGTACATGGAATCAGCATTGGAGGACGAAACATCAATAACATGATTGATTGATTGATTGATTGTTGATTGATTGATTGATTGATTGATTGATTTGGAACCGACATCACAACATTCATGGCATTCCCATAAGCGCTCCGTCCCCATCCTCAGCAGCCAGCGAACACTTCCAACACTAATAGTTTCAGTAGCAATTTGATATGTCCGTCTCACCTGTTCTAAGAGCGTCGAGCGTCGGCCAAATCCCCTCGTCACACCTCGCTGCCTCATTCTTACCAAACTATGGTGATCCATTTGCTCCTCCGAGGTGTACTCGTGCACCTACAAGGCGGCAACCACGCCTGCCTTGCCATGCATCAATACTTCACCAAGTTTTGCCGAGCCAGCCAATCAGTCCGCCTGTTCATTCCCCAGCACACCAGCATCAATAACATTAGGTATGCAGATCATAAAGTATTGATTGCAGACAATGAGCAGGATCTGCAACAATTAGTAGATGCGGTTGTTGCATACAGAGAACAACTGGGATTATAATTGAATTGTTAAAAGACACAGATTATGGTCGTCACAAGGAAGAAGGAAATACCAACATGTAATATACACGTTAATAAGAATATTCTTCAACAAGTGAATTGGTACAATTATCTCGGAAAAGTCATAACATCTGTTGGGAGATGCCTGGAAGAGATTAGAACAAGAATCACCATGACGAAAGTAGCCTTTAGCAAGATGAAAAACGTACTGACCAATAAAATTATGTCAATTGAAACGAGTAAAAGAGTGTTGAGATGCTACATAGAGCCTGTTCTTTTTTTTTTTTATGGGTGTGAAACTTGGACAATGAGCAGTCAAGCTGAAAAACATCTGATGGCTGCAGAATGTGGTTTCTGAGGAAAATGCAAAGAATACCATGGACAGACAGAAAAACCAATGACCAAGTACTACAGGAGACAACTGAAAATCGTAAACTGATTAGAGAAATTAGACGTAGACAGTCAACATTTATTCCACATGTTATGAGAAGAAATGAATTGGAGAACTTATTGACATCTGGCGAGATCATTGGGAACAGACCAAGGGAAAGACCGAGAAGTAAATATCTGGATGGCTTGGCCACGTAGCATGGTCGAGAAAAGAACACTGAGCTGATCCATGACTCTGGTGATCGAGTGAAATGGCTAGTCATGACCTCCCAAGCTTTCAGGCATGGCACATGATTGATTGATTGATCTCTGGATGTAATAATTGTATTGTTCTTTATCACTGCGATCTAAACCTTTGATTTTGAAATTATGTGATTTTCACTATTCCTTTGGGTTGAGGTTTTTAGTTGTTATATATCATTATGTAATGAGGACAGAGATACTGCATCTCAGCATATAGAATCGCTGGTATTTCATGACCACATATATTTAGAACATTATATTGCCCCTTGTTTATACCATATCTGACATTTCTCATTATATATTAAGCGTACATGTTAAACACAGTAGAGGATATCACACTACCCTAAAAGACTCCATGCTTCATGTCAAACCAGTCTGATGTCACGTCATCTATTCTAACCGCTACTTGTTGGTGTAGATAGAGCATTTATGAGTTGCATTACATGTGAAGGAAAGTCCATTTTCCTCATGATTTTCCTATGTTCTTGCTGTTGTACACAGTTAAAAGCCTTTGAATAATCCACAAATCATGAGAATAGGTTTCATTAAATTCTTTAACTCTATACAGCATTGCTTAAATCTTATCCACTCTGTTCCTTGATCGTCCGTGTGTGCTAGTTACCTTTTGTGCGTCATCATTTCTTTATTTCTGGATTCAGCCCTCACGCATTCTAAGTAGAAAACATTCTTGCTTCACTTTAGACGCATGATTCAATGCCTTATTTTCATTGAAGATCATTGACAAATATCTAAATAATGTATTTCAGTTGCATATGTGTGACTAAGGTAGTTGTATCATATGTACTGCGAATTTAAGAATAGTTGATGAAGTTTGACGCAACGTCTCCTACGCAAAGAGAAGTTATATGAGTAGCTTGCAGTGTGCATACATTTTTGAAGAAACACAGACATTGCGAGGTTAGTTGAGTTGAAACTGAAACTATTGTGACATCTGGATTCTTGGATAGATGGCGTGAAAAGAGTGTAACGCAAGGCGACTGGTCATGACTAGCCAATCTGTAACTAAAAGCCTTGTGCACACATTTCGTCTGAAAGTAAAACACAAAAATTTTTATCGTTGAGTGGAGATACTAAATACTACTCCCGTGTGTTGCCAGGGCCCATTAGGGAAGCACAGAATAGCAACACTGTAGCCTACCACGCATGTCGCAAGAGGCGACTAAGGAGGCTTGATGGTTCCGTCGCCCTGCTACTGAGTGAGTTCGTGGCGCGACACTGTGAGCTGTGAGTTTCGTGTGAAATGCTTTTGAATCTGCCTGAGGTGCTTTGGAACGTGACTGCATGTTCGGAGTGATGGCAGGTGACTATGTCCCAGAGTTGACCGGTTTTTTCTTTATGCAGAAATGCGTGGCTGCTGGGCTTCTGGTTGATTGCCACTGCCATCAGCGATGGACTGTATTTTCGTGGACTGTGTGGGTGAACATCTAGGAAACATTCAGATAGGAAAATGACTGCCGATTCCATCAGAGATGAACAGGATGTTTCGTAAGGGACTGGTGTGTTGACATTTTGGTGGCGGCATTATGCACAGTGTATCTGTGCGGGCTGTTGTTTGTCGAGACTCCTGTCTTTTCCACTTTTCACATTGGGCAATGGGGAGCGTTTTGTGTGATATTCACTGGCACAGGAACGGAGCATAATGGGGACGACCCGTTGCTGTAAAGTTGGAACTGCGACTAACTAATTAAATACTAGACCATGCACGAGATAGCAGTTACAGATACAGTATATAAAACGTCTGTGTTTGCATTCATGTGTCAAGGAGAATGTCTGTCAAGTATGATACAGCACGGGAGTTATTTATTATGTGAACCAAAGCATTGCCAATGTTTCCTTACATACAGATAAGTGTTTTATTCAAACATCAAACGTGTGATACTAACTGTAATGTCTAGATTGTTTTAAGAGTAGTTTAGTTTCCCAACCACGGCTACATGCAGTATGGTCACAGTATTTTAGTTTCCCAATCACAGTAACATTTAGTATGGCCACCGGATTTTAATTTCCCAGCCACTTCTACACGTAGTATGGCCACAGTATTTTAGTTTACTAGCCAAAGCTACATGTAGTATGGCCACAGTAGTTTAGTTTCCCAGCCACGTATACATGTATTATGGCCACAGTATTTTAGTTTCCTAGACATGATAGTGTTCATGTGCCACCACGACCTCTCATTTGTACGTGTTCAAGGAAGAATGTCAGAATAATTTTCCTTCTTGTTCCACAATAGTCTAAGTGTATATATGTAACATTTTAGTATTGTTGTTGCTTGTTTCATATTGATCCACGATAGTCTAAGAGTATGTGACATTTCAGTATAGGTGTTGTGTGTTTCTTGATGGATCACGGTTGTCTATGAGTCTATTTGTAACATTTGAGACATGCTTTTATTGTTTAGTGGATGCGAACAGGCCCATGACGCACGTCAATATCTGACCACACGAGTGATGCATGATTTCAAATATTTGACTTAACGAGTATGTTCATAACGACGTGAGCAATGTCTAACGTGTATTTGACATATGGACTCATATATTTCCAGGATGAGGGTAAGATTGACCATCTACCCCACCGTGCATTCCAGCCTAGAGAATGTCATGACCATTTCACATCACAGGCCATGAGCAAGAAACTGCCTGAGGACAATGAATTATTTCTGTATACGGGCGTCCAACTAAGGCTACAGGCAAGGAGACGGATGATTTATTTGACTTCACTTACTTAGCCTGTAGAGTTCTGGACCGTCACGCGTACATTTGTAAACGTTGCAATCTTCAACATCTCCACTGCTAGAGAATCCAATATATAAATGGCCATCCCTTCTCTCGCACAGAGCTGCAGAGTGTATAGAAATGTTTCCGTTGTTAGCGCAACCATGAATGTATTGTATATGAATATAAATCTTACCCAGGGGACATTTCACTTTAGGGGCTTGTAGGATATAACTTATCATCATGTGCCTTGCCAAGGGCCGTGGGGGTTAATTTCTCTTATGTATATGTATGTATGTGTGAGTATGTATGTATGTATGTATGTATGTATGTATGTATGTATGTATGTATGTATGTATGTATGTATGTATGTATGTATGTATGTATGTATGTATGTATGTATGTATGTATGTATGTATGTATGTATGTATGTATGTATGTATGTATGTATGTATGTATGTATGTATGTATGTATGTATGTATGTATGTATGTATGTATGTATGTATGTATGTATGTATGTATGTATGTATGTATGTATGTATGTATGTATGTATGTATGTATGTATGTATGTATGTATGTATGTATGTATGTATGTATGTATGTATGTATGTATGTATGTATGTATGTATGTATGTATGTATGTATGTATGTATGTATGTATGTATGTATGTATGTATGTATGTATGTATGTATGTATGTATGTATGTATGTATGTATGTATGTATGTATGTATGTATGTATGTATGTATGTATGTATGTATGTATGTATGTATGTATGTATGTATGTATGTATGTATGTATGTATGTATGTATGTATGTATGTATGTATGTATGTATGTATGTATGTATGTATGTATGTATGTATGTATGTATGTATGTATGTATGTATGTATGTATGTATGTATGTATGTATGTATGTATGTATGTATGTATGTATGTATGTATGTATGTATGTATGTATGTATGTATGTATGTATGTATGTATGTATGTATGTATGTATGTATGTATGTATGTATGTATGTATGTATGTATGTATGTATGTATGTATGTATGTATGTATGTATGTATGTATGTATGTATGTATGTATGTATGTATGTAAGTATGTATGTACGTATGTACGTATGTACGTATGTACGTATGTACGTATGTACGTATGTACGTATGTACGTATGTATGTATGTATATAGAGGTTATCAGGAGTGGGCAAGACACACTCACTATACAGATCCACCAGCTAATAGAGCTATGCTGGCGTGAAGGACAAGTCCCACAGGATTTCAAAGATTCAAGCATCATAACACTGTACAAGAACAAGGGCGATCGGAGCGACTGCAACAACTATAGGGGTATCTCACTTCTGTGTATTGTTGGAAAAGTATTTGCCAGAATTGTTCTGCGCAGACTTCAAGTCCTAGGAGATCAAGTCTACCCCGAATCACAGTGTGGCTTTCGACAGAACCGGTCTACCACTGATATGATATTCTCATTGCGACAAATGCAAGAAAAATGCCGTGAACAGAATCAACCACTGTTTATTGCCTTCATCGACCTCACAAAGGCATTTGATTTGGTCAGTCGTGAGGGTCTGTTCAAGGCACTAAAGAAGATTGGCTGCCCACCAACTCTTCTGTCCATTGTGGAATCGTTCCACACAGGCATGAAGGGTATAATCAAGTTTGATGGTGCAACTTCTGAAGAATTTGAAATCAAGAGTGGAGTTAAGCAAGGTTGTGTACTAGCTCCCACCCTCTTTGGAATATACTTTTCACTTCTACTGAAATATGCATTTCGTGATCAGGATGGTGGTATATACATTCACTCACGCTCAGATGGCGGCCTCTACAATGCTCAGAGATTGAAGGCTAAGACCAAAATTAGGAGGGTACTGATCAGAGAGTTGCTTTTTGCAGATGATGCTGCAGTTACGACCCACTCTGAGGAAGAATTGCAATGTCTACTATCTGCATTCTCCAATGCTTGTTCTGAATTTGGTTTAACAATTAGCAAAAAGAAGACACAGATTATGTCACAAGGTGCACATGGGGTACCATCAATCTTTATTGACGACGCCGAACTAGAGATAGTAGACCATTTTACATATCTAGGATCGGTGGTAAATAGCAAATTATCCCTAGATCAGGAAATCAACATCCGGATTGGTAAGGCAGCAACAACAATGAACAGGTTAAGAAAAAGAGTCTGGGAGAACAGGAAGCTTACTGCCAAAACAAAAGTCCTTGTCTATCAAGCCTGTGTCCTTAGTACTCTTCTCTATGGCAGTGAAACCTGGACAACTTACTCACACCAAGAGAACAATTTAAACAGCTTTCATATGCGGTGTCTGCGAAGAATACTTGGTATTAAGTGGCAAGACA
>OY992888.1:77643314-77898314 GCA_963921405.1 Cepaea hortensis | reverse complement strand
GATGTTGTAGTGCATAGTATATCTTATTTCCAGAGATGATTCTAGTTTGTATTTCTTCCCTTATGTATTGGAGCAGTTGAAGATTGTACCCAGGTATTTGTATGTTTCCGTTCTTTTAATGGTCATATATATTTTATATATATATATATATATATAAAATTCATCCATCAATATCTTACAAAAGTAACAATGGCGATGATCCAGAGTTTATCTAGAAAACCAAACACCGAGATATGCACCTACGCCAGCTTGGATGGTACTCTGTGTGTGTATGTATATATATATATATATATATATATATATATATATATATATATATATATATATATATATATATATATATATATATATATATATATATATATATATATATATATATTCATTGGCACCTTGCCGTCTTGACAGACGATAGTTTGTGCTTCAGAAAGACGTAATAACTTTTAAGCATGGCGGTAGCGAATGTGACTGACAAGGCCAATTCGCGCTATGAAAACGTAGGTGCATGTGAACACGTGTTCATTTCCACCATCATGCACCATCTTACGTCTCACACTCTCGGTGTGTGACTTATCTGCAATAATTTTCTCCTTTGTCCTTATTCCACTTCTGATGTTTGCCCTCCATGCAACACGTTCAGGGGCCACTTGCTTTCAATGTGCATTATCAATGCCTGTATCAATCATGTCCCGCTTACATACATCTTTGTATCGTATAGTCTGTCCGGAAATTTATGCCGTCATTCAAGATCAATTATTTTGAAAACTATCTGTTGCATCGTTATGAAATTTTTCCAGCCGTCTTACATTTACCCCCACCCAAGGAATATGTCTTTGATAGGTCCCAAAACAACTTAAATCATTAAAAGCGGCATCATTCCTCTGATGTTTTGCTTAACAACTAGTGATTTCTTGTTAAAAATGTTATGTTTACGGTAATGAGGACCTGCAAATTCAGATGACAAACAAAGGCGTATCTGGATTCGTATGGGAGTGGGTGCAATCAAAGAAGTAGCTTACAGTCGACAGAATCGGCTGCATTGCACAGGGTTTTTATCCCATATGGCTCAGTTTCTTTCCGCAGCGCGGAAAGCGTCGCACAAAGCATGAACTCCGTAGCTCCAGCGACGACCCTCGGCAGTCTCCGAATAAAATGAATGATGCGGCCCGGACAGACAGACAGAAAGGTAGGTAGGTAGGCAGAAAGATAGGTGGGTGGATGGATGGCTGGCTGGCTGGCTGGCTGAGTGGGTGGATCGGTCGGTCGGTGGGTGGGTGGGTGGGTCGGCAGGCAGGCAGGCAGACAGACAGATAGATTAGATAGATAGATAGATAGATAGATAGATAGATAGATGGATAGATAGATAGATAGATAGATAGATAGATAGATAGATAGATAGATAGATAGATAGATAGATAGATAGATAGATAGATAGATAGATAGATAGATAGATAGATAGATAGATAGATAGATCGATATCGGTAGGTCGGTCGGTTAGTGGGTGGGTGGGCAGGCAGGCAGACAGACAGACAGATAGATTAGATAGATAGGACAGACAGATAGATTAGATAGATTGATATCGGTAGGTCGGTCGGTCTGTCGGTGGGTGGGTGGTCGGGCCGGCAGGCAGGCAGATAGATAGATAAATAGATAGATAGATAGATAGATAGATAGATAGATAGATAGATAGATAGATAGATAGATAGATATATAGATAGATAGATAGATAGATAGATATCGGTAGGTCGGTCGGTTAATGGGTGGGTGGGCCGGCAGGCAGGCAGACAGACAGACAGATAGATTAGATAGATAGGACAGACAGATAGATTAGATAGATAGGACAGACAGATAGATTAGATTAGATTAGATAGATAGATAGATAGATAGATAGATAGATAGATAGATAGATAGATAGATAGATAGATAGATATCGGTAGGTCGGTCGGTCGGTCGGTTGGTGGGTGGGTGGGCCGGCAGGCAGGCAGTCAGGCAGACAGACAGACAGATAGATTAGATAGATAGATAAATAGATAGATAGATAGATAGATAGATAGATAGATAGATAGATAGATAGATAGATAGATAGATGGATAGATAGATAGATAGATATCTGTCGGTCGGTCGGTCGGTATGTGGGTGGGTGGGCCGGCAGGCAGGCAGAGAGACAGACAGACATACAGACAGACATACAGACAGACAGACAGATAGATATATAGATAGATTGATTGATAGATAGATAGATAGATAGATAGATAGATAGATAGATAGATATCGGTACGTCGGTCGGTTGGTCGGTGGGTGGGTGGGCCGGCAGGCAGGCAGACAGACAGACAGACAGACAGACAGACAGACAGACAGATAGATAGATAGATATATTAGATAGATAGATAGATAGATAGATAGATATATAGATAGATAGATAGATAGATAGATAGATAGATATCTGTCGGTCGGTCGGTCGGTCGGTATGTGGGTGGGTGCGCCGGCAGGCAGGCAGACAGACAGACATATAGATTAGATAGATTAGATAGATAGATAGATAGATAGATAGATAGATAGATAGATAGACAGATAGACAGATAGATAGATAGATAGATAGATAGATAGATAGATATCTGTCGGTCGGTCGGTCGGTATGTGGGTGGGTGGGCCGGCAGGCAGGCAGGCAGACAGACAGACAGATAGATTAGATAGATTAGATAGATTAGATAGATAGATAGATAGATAGATAGATAGATAGATAGATAGATAGATAGATAGATAGATAGATAGATAGAGATAGATAGATAGATATCGGTACGTCTGTCGGTTGGTCGGTGGGTGGGTGGGCCGGCAGGCAGGCAGGCAGACAGGCAGACAGACAGACAGACAGATAGATAGATATATTAGATAGATAGATAGATAGATAGATAGATAGATAGATAGATAGATAGATAGATAGATAGATATCTGTCGGTCGGTCGGTCGGTCGGTATGTGGGTGGGTGCGCCGGCAGGCAGGCAGACAGACAGACATATAGATTAGATAGATTAGATAGATAGATAGATAGATAGATAGATAGATAGATAGATAGATAGATAGATAGATAGATAGATAGATAGATAGATAGATAGATAGATAGATAGATATCGGTAGGTCGGTCGGTCTGTCGGTGGGTGGGTGGTCGGGCTGGCAGGCAGGCAGATAGATAGATAGATAGATAGATAGATAGAATAGATAGATAGATAGATAGATAGATAGATAGATAGATAGATAGATAGATAGATAGATAGATATCGGTAGGTCGGTGGGTCGGTGGGTAGGTGGATGGGTCAGCCGACCGGCAGACATTCAGACAGACAGACATTCAGACAGACATTCAGACATTCAGACAGACAGACAGACAGACAGACAGACAGACAGACAGACAGACAGACAGACAGACAGATAGATAGATAGATTGATTGATTGATTGATTGATTTCCACCAGAAACCGGGCCTTGTCAGCTAGTTTATTTATATAATCACGTTTCATGAAAGAACCCACATTTGGAGACGCCTCTGAATCTTCGCGCTGTTTGTTTGAAAACGAAAGTCACGGGAAAATTTTGAATAATTTGGGTCGAATCTTGGGGAAGCTGTAAAACTGTTAAAATCATGGTCGTAATCTTTAAGTCATAATGAATATACCGTATATAAGCTAACTTTAAAATCTGCTGTAAAATCTCCAGAACAAAAATTGTTTTGTTGGGTGGACATAATGATAACGTTATATACTAAATCTCATCATTTTATCTCAGCCCGTTACTGAGATATTGAATTTTATATTGAGGCAACCAAAAAAAAACACACTATAGTAGAGGCCGACCCTAAGATCTCTTACCCATCTGTAATTCACCAAAAACGATATCCTTTGTTATTCTGCCATCATCCATTCTCCTAAGATGTCCTGTCCATCTAAGTCTACGAAGACTGAGCATGGGATAAACAGTCACACAGCCTGATCTTTACAATACTTTGTATTTGTGATTTTGTGTTACCAATTAATACCAAGATTTCTTCACAGACACCGCATATGAAAGCTGTTTATATATAGCCGGACTCTGCAGCCCTTGATTGATAAGAAGAAGATAGCTCTCTTAAGAAACAAGGAAAGACCAACGCGTAACACTCTGAGTGAGCTAAAGCAAGCTAGGAAGGATGCACAAAACGCTGCCAGGCAGTGTGCAAATGTTTACTGGATCAAGGTATGTGAGTACATTCAAATAGCAGGTGATAAGAGGAACATCAGAAGCTTGTATGAAGGAATAAAGAAACTCTGTTGTCCAGTGATCAAACAAAGTCCACCATTGAAAACCTTGACTGGAGAATATATATATATATATATATATATATATATATATATATATATATATATATATATATATATATATATATATATAAAATCATCATCATCATCAAGTGCCGTGCCGACTGGCGTAGCCGTTCATGACTCTCCAAAGATCTATGCCCTTGGTTTTCTGCATCAACTCTGTCGTTGATATTCCTCCATGCCACCGTCGCAATCCATCCAGCATCATTTCTTGTGACCTGCCTCTGCCTCGCTTCCTCTGGATCTTTCCAGTTGTCACGATGTTCTCCAGCGCCTCTCTTCTCATCACATGACCAAACAATGTTGTTTGTCTCTTTCTTATTGTTGTATATCTTCTAGTTTCGCCAGCCTCTTTAAGGCATTCGTCGTTAGTTATTTTGGCAGTCCAAGGAATTAGCAACATTCGTCTAAGGAACCACATCTCCATTGCTTCCAATCTCTTCCTAATTTGTTCATTCATATTCCAAGATTCACAGCCATACAGCAAAACAGGTTCTAAATAGCACCTCAGCACTCTCTTTCTTACATTCAGTGATAGCGACTTATTGCATAAGATGTTCTTCAATTTTTGAAATGCAGCCTTTGCTTGCCCTACTCTACTCTTGATTTCTGTTGTGCATCTTCCATCTGATGTTATAAATGCCCCTAGATATTTCAAAGTATCCACTTGGTGAAGAATGTTCCCTTCTATCTCTATTTCACATTTGGGTGTCACCTGTTTCATTGATACCACTATTGTTACTGTTTTCTTGATATTCAAGTAGAGTCTTGTCTTTGCACTCGCTGTTACTACAATGTCCAACAATTGTTGTAGATCTGTTGCATTCTCATCTCGTCTTATCTCATAATATTCCTCTTGTACCTTGCGGTGTCGAGGTGGAGTATAAACATCATGAGCGTGCCCGATTATGGGCTTCATATATCGATATTCCCATGGACTCTGCTATTCCCTCCGTCCAACGTTTACCTGGTCGGCCTCTTCCTCTGTTTCCATTTGGTCTCTACATAATTGCTTGTTGTGGTATGCTGTTGACTGGTAACCTACTTGCATGGCCAAACCATTTGACTTGCTGCTTTCTAATAACATCTAGTGCCGCTTTAACCCCAACTCTAGACCTGATTTCTTCATTTCTGATCTTATGTCTTCTTGATACGTTGAGTATTCTTCTCAGGAACCTCATTTCTGTTGTTGTGATTTGTCTTTTCTCTTTTTCTGTCATTGTCCAGAGTCATTTAAAGCCCACGCTATCATTTTTACTACATTGCGCTCATAGATCGTAGATCAAAGCAATGTTGGATCTCTACATCTGAGAAATTTTCCCTTTGATGTTCCGATCAACCAGACATCGCGGAGCCAGTCAGTGGAGATTAACTTGCTAGTTTACAAACCCATGGTCAGCCAGACCCGTCTGAACTAACACCTGATGTAAAGTCCAGAATTTGTGGAGACAGAAAACGTCTGAAAGTTGTCGCAAGAGTTCAACCGACAGACGTGTGCTTGTAAGACGGCAATATAATGCAGGCCTTACACCTCATCAACCCCAGGAGTTAAAGCTAGTTAATTCCCCGGGAAATAGATGACGCAACGTGACGTACATTCTCTGGGCAGCGAAATGTTTCATTGTTTCCCACGTGGCGGAGTGTCATTCAATTTTATTGACAGATGAAACTACATTCTATGAGGGATGAGAGGAGGGGCTTGTGACATGATGGATCAGTCATCCACATTCCCAGTCCACCACGGAGACCATCCGGATAGCGGAGATATTAATAACTTCGAACATTCCAGAACCTGGTAGGAAAGGGAAAAGGCGCATGCCCGTATTTTGATTGGCTAATACTTGGGAGGCAACGCTATCCACTAGGCCAAATTCAAAATCTAGTAGTTTGAGCTAGGATTCCACCCGGAGCAGTCGCTATCTGTGATGTGGTGATCATAATGCCCTAAAGATTCCGTAATATATTGTTCTTTGGATAACAGGTACCACTTTAAAACATATTTAAATGTGTGTTTATGCCTAGTGAACGAAAGAGAAGAATATAAGAGTATTTGTATGGGAAAATGTAAAAGTGAAATCAGAACTTCATTGTGAACGTATTCTGAATACTGCTTCTTCAACCTGGCAGGTCTTCCACGCTGTATACTCTAAGTGTCTATCATTCCCCTGTTGCGACGGGTTGCGTATGTTTGATGATTGTAAATTACCCTCAGTGCAGATTCGCAAACCCTTTGTGCATTCTAAATGCCTATCATGACCCATTCTTAACCAAACTGTACACTGCTTTTGTGAGTTTACATTTGGCAGTTCTGGATCAGAATGTATGATGTAACATGTACAAGTTCCTTTGTAAATGCTGAGAATGTTGGAGTGGGTGAGTTGGTGATTTTATAAGTAGCCTCTCACATTAGTAGAAGGATAGATGCTTCAATATCCATATGTAGACAGGACGTGTATTGCACGCCAGAATTAAAAAAGTTCCTGTGATGCCTGGTGGCTAGATTACGCTCAGGAGAATTAATACAATTTCTCTCTGAAGTATTACACTGGTACCTCTACTGCTGGTGGGTTCATATGAACTAGTACCTAAAAGGACAATGTGTGTTCGAACCCAAGTCTTAGTTGGCTGAATATATTGTATGGCTCATGCAAATTTACAGGGAAAACCATGTTTTTCCATATGTGCATTGTTACATATGTGAACAATTGCTTATGCAATTTGGCTTCTTTTACCTTCTGTAGTAGATATGGACATTACTCAGTGGGGAAAGAGCACATGATGATGGTGATTATATGGTGTACTTGTGAGCCAAGTCTGGTCTGAAAGGGGTGAGGTCTGGCATTGCTGTATGAGTGTGTATTGGGAAGGACATCTATGTAACAAAAGTACAACCCATTGGTTTGGTCACTGTTTATTTGCAGTTTGTCAAATTGTGTTGCATATTGCAGTTGTAAATGATGCTTATATTCCTTCTGCCTCACCATGTCTGCTCATGTTGCTATTTTACAATGCTTGCCTTACAGTGCCTGCTTTACTGTGTCTGATCTTCATTGTGCCCAGGTCTACTGTGGTTTAAACATTGTAAGAACTTAGACATATAAAATGCTTGTAATTGTGTTAAGCTACCTCTGTCTCAGCATATAGACTTGTGACTACCACAGATAGGGGTGAATAATGAAAACATATCACCCACAGTCCGTCCATCAGAGTGGAATACACTTCATCACCAACAAGGAGAGGTGTGTTTGGTCAACACCCTCCCCTCACCTCCCCATTTCTATCTGTGTATGTTGATGTTTGATGACATTGTCTTTGAATAAATGTAAAGAAATGTTGTACCCTTTTATACATTAACAGAGAAAGAACAGGGATGGTGGAGAGGCCTCTTATTTTCTCTGGGACAACCAAACAGGAGTCCCAGACTCAGAACTACTCCCTATAGATGAAATCCAGGGATAACCACAGATGACCACAGGCTGATTTGCCAGCCTTTATCTTCATGACATGACATGCCTTGGTCCAAGTCAACTAAGAATCACTGTTTATGAAAAGGAACCAGGATTGGTCTACATTTGTTAACGCTGTCTTGAAGTGCAGGAAAACAATACTTTATTCTTAAGATGACCCCTGTCTACATTTTGCCTCGGTCGTGCTCATGGAAAGTTACTCATGTGCCCCATGGAACACCTATCTTTCTCTTAAAACCCGAAATGCCAGACTTTCTCAGGAAGTTTTACCTCAGCTCCTTAACAGCTGAAAGTCAATGGGAGAGCAACAGTTCTATGGGATGCAATTCCATTATCTGGATTATTGTGATCATTATGATTATCATTATCATCTGAGAGCTGAAACAAGATGATCCCCATTCAAAGAAACCTGGTGAAGTAAATCTTGCAGTGGTTTGTTCATCTGAGACTAAACTTCGAGAACACCCAGCATGGTGCTCACACAGTGATTGTTTGGTGAGACTTGAAACGTGGGTGAAGTCGGACTCGCTAGGTGAGATGCTGCAGTGTATTGGATATTTTTCCTACCCCAGTATCTCTCTAGCAAGTCATGAATAACATGCACAGAGATTACATATCCCATTGTCAAGAGAGTAATATCCTCAACCATTTGAAGTATCCCAGTTGTCAGCTTCACAGGCAGTCTGGTCAACATTGGGATTCAGTACAACATCATCACCTCAAATTCTGTTCTCAAGAGGAATTATCTTGCATGGGACTTATTACAAGAAGGCTGCTACCTGGAGCTTTCCCAACATCAATTACTGATGTTAACAGGATGTTAATGATCCAGAACTGTAGTTCTTTCCTTTGGTTTGCCCATAACAAGGTTTCTATAATTTCCCCCAGGGACAGTGAAGGGAGGAAAGTACAATGAATCAGTTGTGTAGAATTAAATTAGAGTTGAGGAGGAGGAGAGTATATTGAGATCTGCTGGTGGATTACATAGGAGTTGTTGTACCATGTTTTATATGCATGCATGTTCTGCATATATGTATATTACATACCGTTAGACAAATGATGAACCATTGGTCTTCACTCGACCCCACCAACACCTCAATAAATAGTATTATTGAACCAGTGTTTTTATAGTACATGTCCCAGGTGAATGTCTTGTACAGTTGCTGTCAAGTATTGTTCCTGGTGAATGTCTTACTTTAATGTGGTTGGTTACATATATTGTGAAAAGTCCTGTATAGATGTTGTCACGTATCTCTCATGATGTATGTCTTGTTCAATTGTTGGTGTAAACATCTCCATGTGAATGTATGTCCAACTTTTGTCAAGAACCTGTTATGTAGATGTCTTGTTCAACAGATGTTAAGTACAGTTATTGTTGAGTTTGTCTGTTAATGTTGAATCCTAAAGTCCTAAGGCCTAATTGGACAACTGACATATGTCACTTTGACACAAATACAATAAAGGAAGATCTAATGTGGCGGACTGAAAGTACACTGACGACATTATGGTGAGAGAACTGACTCCTCGGTTGTACAGGGGCGAATAGTCCAATTCTCCTTATGGCCTTTGAGGGGACCGTGTCCTTCTTTTATACATTTTCTGTGTAGATACTTGGAAATCTCACAGTTTGGGTTCTGAGCCAGGAAAAATGGTTCCTAAAAAGGGCTATGAGGGAATGATATATCTATCTCATTTGAGAAGCCTCTAGACAAAACGTTCAAAATCATACCCTTTATCTTGTCTATCTGATATTCAAGATATATTTATAGAGACCACTACTAATTGGGTCCTCTGTCTTCTCCTAACATGTCACAGGGCTAAAAAGAATTATGGACTTAAGACGTTCTGATAACCTATCCAATGTGGAAAATAGGTGGAGCTAACAGGAGCTTGGACATAGTAATGGACCAACATGAGAAAAGTGGAAATGAACGAACAGAATAAAACTACAAGCATGGCCAGCAAAACTTCAGATGCATTCACAATAGCGTACCAGGGAAGCCAGAATTTTAATTTCTGGTGAGAGATTATCCTCTCGTTTTTTTTACTTCAATACGAAGTCGTGTGACTGAATTTCCTAGTTAACCTCAGGTAATACCATTATTCTGATAAGATTGTCTGCTAGTCTGAGGTATGTGTAGTTTCTTGTTCTGCATATTCTCCCAAACTTTACAGTGGTGGATTTTCTGTGTTATTCAGTGTTCTTATTTATAGCTTTATTATTCCACTGAGAACGTTATCTTCTTCTTTCATTTGCTACTTGGTTGTCTGATTTGTTGTATATGCTTATGCATGTAAAGGTGATACATTTAGAATCATCCTGTATGATATTAAACATTGGGGAGACTGACTACTTAGGAGAAATTCCTGAGAGCCATCAGCCTCTTGATAGCGTCCAAATTAACGTTGATTATTTGGACCATCAATTTAAATCCTTACCAAGATTGGGGTGAAACCACCTTGAGCGAGAAATGTCACCTGGTCACCTTGTCTGCGTGAGGACAGACATGACTTAGGACATATGATAATCCAGACAGATTCAGGGAAGGCATTTTAATGTTCGACAGGGTCTGTGCCACCAGCCCTTCCGACAAGACAGTATGAAGGAATTAGAAAGGGAGAGAGTAAGTGAGGTGAACTTATATGGGAAACACTCCATTACATAGATGGGTGTTAAAATGTATGTTTTGAGCTATAGATGTTCTAAATGGATTTATGAATATATACATATACATTTATTTATTTAGAACTGATATATGTTTATGTAACATGCCATCATACATCATCATATCCTCACATATTATGACTTGAATGTATGTTTATATGAATGTATAGACATATGTGTTTGAGATGTGTAGATACTACCCATCTCCGTTGGTTTCATTCCAGATCTCTTAGGAGCAATGGACAGTCAACAACCGATATCAGGAAGTGACTTAGCTTAGTGAAGGTACCAAATGGACTCCTTCAAACTGACAGTGAACTGAGTCTCACCGGGGGACCTATGTACTTTCTTAGCCAGATGAGTTATGTTTAACATCATTATAATCACCATCATCATATTATCATCAAGAACATAATAATAAACACAGTTGTTGTATTTTAAACTCAGCCTGTCCGTATACATTCTAAATGTCTATAAATGTTTGTGCAACTTAAATACAACACACACATTATTAAATCATTTAGTGGGGGTTCAAACATATTGTCTAGAAGTAGGAATTTATGTCAGGGAAGTACCTCGCCTATGCAGCCATAAGTAACCAGATTAATCTGCATATCTTAACTCCTCCTTCCTTACTTCTGGTCATACCAATTACAGCTCAATCAATTTATATTTTCAACGAGCCACTTCTTTGCTGTTTCTTGAGTATCCAGGGAGTATCCGGTGTCTTAAATCAGCATAACATACATTTGTTCCACGTTTTCTCTCTGGGATCTGGGGTGGTAATTAGTCCCTTCTGACAGAGTTAAGGGATCTCAAACTGCATCCAGAACTTACACCAGTAGAAGAAAATGATTTTGGCTGAGTGGTTGCCCACCCGGGAACAACTTCAAGCCAATTGATGATATAGTTGGTATGAAGATTGTGTTGTAAAGTGTTTTCTTAGTAGTTATTGATACATGTTTGTTCTGTAGTATTGGTGCCATTTGTCCAATGAGTTTATTTGCCTTATTGCACCTATTTTCGATCTCGTCTTCTGATCTGCCATTTGATGATATTATACTTCCTAAGTACTTTAAACTCGTTACTTGTTTCAAGGGATGTTGGTTTAGGTGAATTGTTGTTGTTTTTTCTTCTTTAGTTATAGTCATTACCTCTGTTTTGCTTGTGCTAATTTTCATGTTATGTTCCCTACACATTTCGTTTAGACTATTCATGTGGTCTTGTAATTCAGCTTCTGATTTTGCTATTAGTGCTTGGTCGTCCGCAAACAGGAGTTCGCTAATGGTTAGATTTGCAGATGGTGCTTCTTCTGTGTTCTCGTCATGCGGTATTCTTGCTGTCTCTGCTTGGCTGGTTTCTTTACATATGTTTTTAATATATGTTATGAACAAGAGAGGTACATGACACAACCTTGTCGTACTCCAGATCTTACGGTGAAGGGTTCTGAGTATCCTCCAGTTGCTCTCACTATGCATTCAATGTTGTTGTATAAACTTCTGCATAGGTTTGTTAGATGTGTACTAACTCCATATTGTTTAAGGATTTCCCACAGCTTGTTTCTATCTACTCTATCGAATGCTTTTTCTTGGTCAAAAAAGGCTAAGTAGAGTGTTTCATTTAATTCGATTGATGTTTCTATTAGTTGTCTAACAGCAAAAATGGCATCTGTGCATCCTTTGTTTTTCCTAAATCCAAGTTGTGTTTCGCTTAGCTGGGGTTCTAAAGAAGTTCGTAACCTTTTTTTAAGAATTTTGTTTATACGTCTTAGCTTTTCTACGAGCAGTATGAAGATTCCCTGCCGGCTTGCTAGGCAAGTCGCAGGTTTA
The DNA here is from genome assembly GCA_963921405.1 of Cepaea hortensis. NCBI lineage: Eukaryota > Metazoa > Mollusca > Gastropoda > Stylommatophora > Helicidae > Cepaea > Cepaea hortensis. Next base: position 77,886,005 of record OY992888.1, on the reverse strand, counting down.
GGACATTATCGGATATCTTCTTCTTCTTCTTCTTCTTTTCGTTCATCTGGAGTGTTTTTTCAGATGTGATTGCGGTGTGTCAGTTATGCGCCCTTGGGCCGAAACCCGTAGGCCAACACATCCGGCTACAGTGTGCTTTTTTGACCAGGTAGCATTCCTGGGAGACTCTCACTTTTGTGGTGCCATCTACAACCCAGCTGGACAAGGTTGAACGGTCGAAGACAACGGTCATCCCTCAAAGGAAGGCAGGGACAGTCCATAGCATTTTCCGCCATCCAAGGTTGCTTCCATAGTTGCAGGGCCGACACATAGCGACCTGATTCTGGGCTCACCGAGGGAAATCATCACGTCCTGCTCATGGCTGCTTTAAATCCTCACTTCTATATATTGGTCATTTCGTTTGCCCCGGGCCATTCCTGCACAAACCAGACAAGTTTGCAGACGGTATCCACTCAGCGAGTTTTCGGTCATGTGCTTGTCGTTGCGCCCGTCTAGCTGTTCCAGGCATGACAGACATTCGGAAAACTACCTATTCAGAGCTGTTCCGAGCAAGAGCGGCATTCGGAAACTAGGTAGTCAGAGCTGTTCCTAGCATGAGAGACATTCGGACGAGACATTTCACTCGGACGTAATTGCGTAGTGTCAATTTTTAGTTTACCACCCGTAGGACGACACTTCCGACTTCCGGCGGGCATTTTTTAATGAGGTTAGCCTTCCTCTGGTTTCGAGGCACGTTGGACTGTTGTGATGTCGCCAACATCTCAGCTGGTCAAGATAGAACGATCAACGACATCGCGGTCGGCCCTCAAGGGAAGGCAGGGGCAGATCATGGGCATTCCCTCGCTATCCAAGGAGGCTTCCATAATTGCAGAGCCGGAATATATTGCTCTGAGACTGGGCACACCCGAGGAGTTGCCACGTCCTGCTCATGGCTGCTTTAGTTCCTCACTTCCATGTGTTGGGAGTCTCACTTGCCACTGATCGCTCAAGCACACACCAGGAGCGGTCAGACTGCGAGCGACATCCACTCGGTAAGCTTTTATTTTTGATTTCGGACAACGCAATAGGTTCGCTCGCAGTGCGTCTCATTTCGCGTCATTGAGACTTTCTTCCACTTTTGTCTACACTCTCTATGAGTTAGATACAGACAGTTTTCGTAACCATTTCCTTCGACTGGGGCACTTTTCTGACTTTTTGTACTCGCTCACAAGGTAGGCTACATGTGCTGCCGGCTCAGCACCTTACCTTCGTGCAGCAGTGAACGAGAAACGGCCTGGCCCTCTCATCCGGGGATCTCTCATATCCCCCAGCTGAGAGCCTTCGAACTTGTATCAGACCTTAGCATGTAGCTTGCTCAGTATCACGCCTCTATTTTTCGGTAGGAGGGTATCGGCCCGGCTCTCAGATCCGAGGGTTTGTGGCTTAGAGGCGTTCAGCCACAGCCCTCGATAGGGAGCCTTAAGTGTTTTGTCCGGACCAAGAACTTCGTGCGCCTGATTTAACCCTCTGACTGTTATCCTCACCTCAGTCTAACCCGCAGAGCAGCAGGTTGTGTCTCTCTTAGTCTGGCCCCTATCCCATAAGCTGTCCGATATGTGGTTTTCACCCATCGGCAAGCACATGGGGTCAGAGGGACACACAAGCTCCCCCACCGCGGCAAGGTGGAGACACATCGGGGGAGTATCGGATATCAATACTGTGTCATCTGCATAGCGTATATTATTTATATTATATCCTCCAAATATTATTCCTGACTTTTCTTTGATCTCTCTCATTATTACTTCGCTATAGAGGGAGAATAGACCTGGTGACAAAACATTTTTTTTTGTATGTCTGTCCATGGTATTCTTTGCATTTTTCTTAGCTTAGAAACGTTTCCACTGCCACTAGATGTTTTTCAGCTTCTGTGCTCATTGTCCACGACACTCCAAGGGAATGTCTAAAGCTAATATGGGATGGTGTCAGTTCCTCCACCACAAGTAACAAAAACAATATAAACTGCAGACCTATTCAACAAAATATATTTGTGTGTATGTGTGTGTGTTTGTGTGTGTTGTGTTTGTATGGTTGGGTGTGGAGTATCGTCATCATCAAGTGGTATGCCAGCAGGCGTAGTCGTTCATATCTCTCAATATATGACAATCTTTTGTGTTCCAGATTATCTCTGCTGCCGATATTCCTCCATGCAACCGTCTCAGTCCATCCAGCATCATTTCACTTTTTCGGCCTCTGCCTCTCTTCCCCTCGATTGTTCCAATCGTAAGATGTTCTCCAATGCCTGTCTTCTCATCATATGACCAAAGAAAGCTGTTTGTCTCTTTCGTATTGTAGTATATACTGTTCTAGTTTCATTTAGCCTCTTTCGGGCAATCGTCGTTAATTCTCCTTGCAGTCCAAGGAATTCGCAATATTCGTCTCAAGAACTACATCTCTGTTGCTTCCAAGTCCTTCCTAATTTGTTGAGTTACATTCCAAGATTCAATTCCATAAGGAAAACACATGTTCTATATTGCACTTCAGCATTCTCTTTCTTATATTCAATGATAGTGACCTATTGCATAAGATGCTTTTCAGTTTCTGAAATGAGGCATTGGCGTCCCCTTTTCTGCTCTTAATCTCTATTGTGTACCTTCCGTCTGATGCTATAAATGCCCTAGGTGTTTAAAAGTATCCACTTGATTAAGTACGTCCACTTCTATTCTCATTTCACATGTTAGTGTCACCATTTTCTTTGATATCGTCATTATTACTGTTTTCTTCTTGATATTCAAGGATATTCCTTTCTTTGCACCATCCGTTACTACAATGTCCAACAATTGCTGTACATCTTTTGCATTATCCGCCAAGTATGTGGTTTTTTCTGCAAAGCGTATATATATAATATTTTTTTTTTACATAATAACCTCTCATTAGTATTCCTGGCTGCTCTTTATCACCTACACACGAAAAAAAAATCGCTTAACACACATTCTCAAATCCATGCAGGCAAACTGTCAGAAAAAAAGTCAGACAAAGAGGTAGTTAGATAGGCAGGTGATAGGCAGATAGATAAACACACAGATAAACAAGAGAGAAGCAGGCAGCCAGGCAGAAAGGGAGTGAAGGAGAGACGGAGTAAGGTAGGCAGTAAACTTGGAAGAAAGATAGGCATGCAGACATATAGATGGATGGATGAATCCAGCATTAATATATGTATGAATGTGTAGGTGGCTTGCTGAATGACATGTTATATTTTAATAAATGCAACCTTTACCATGATTGAAATCTGCATCGTAGCAGTTCCTTTCCACAAGTGGCTGGCGGGCGTGTATATATGTTGGTACCGACGTGTCAATGTATACAGATGACATACGTGGCAGTATGACGGTTCTCTATCGTTGCAATATTGTACTTAAATAGAGCTTCAAACTGCGCTTTACTGACGTGTCTTCTACCAGCCAATCCTCTCCGGACCTGTCACGTGACGTATAACTACCAATCGCCTCGTGACAACTTTCGTTCACAGCTAGCTAGATAGATTGATAGATGGACGGATAGATAACTGGACTAATAGATTGATGGATGAACGATTACATAACTGGGCTGATAGATTGATCGATGGACGGATAGATAACTGGACTAATAGATTGAGGGATGAACAATTAGATAACTGGACTAATAGATTGATGGATGAACAATTAGATAACTGGACTAATAGATTGATAGATGGACAGATAGATAACTGAGCTGATAGATTGAGGGATGAACGATTAGATAACTGGACTAATAGATTGATGGATGCACGGATAGATAACTGGACTAATAGATTGATAGATGGACAGATAGATAACTGGGCTGATAGATTGATGGATGGACGGATAGATAACTGGACTAATAGATTGATGGATGCACGGATAGATAACTGGGCTGATAGATTGATCGATGGACGGATAAGTAACTTGGCTGATAGATTGGTGGATGGATGCATAACGTGGCTGACAGAATGATATATTTCAACACACAAATACATGATACTTTCCCATAGTACGCAAAGAAGCTATTTAACACAGAGAGATACCTTGATCACTGAACGCACACTGTCAGATATCACATCACATGAAGTTAATAAGATAAACACAGACAAGACACAGAGGTAAGATGCTTTGACAGTAGAGGTATATCAACATGTCATCCCTATTCTAGGTAATCAGCTAATAGTTTATCAAAAAGCTTTTGACAACAACAAAATCAGCATGCCAGCTGCAACATAACACATAACACTCATCGCCAAGTTAACTCAAACAAGATACAACTGGGAATTATAGACCAATCGCCCTACTCAACACAGACTACAAGATACTTATTTAAACTAATAGGCTAGGGGCTAGATAAAGAGGGCCTTGAGGTACGGTGTCCGCCCTGCCATGACTTATTTTGTCTTTGGGTTTCATTTCCTCGCACCATGATAAGGCTAGTACCCTCCCAATTGCGCTCTTCCGCCCGATGCCGTTTGCACAATGTGGGGTGTCGGGTTTGGTAAGCGCCGCCCAACATTCGGCGCTGACAGAAAACAGGTAGTACCGTCTACTGTCATACGGTAGCTCTGTCATATCTGAATAAGACCTGACATCCCTGTTTCACACATCTATTAATAAGCTGATATTGACCTACTTTATTATTAATCTGTGTGGCATCTTGCTGTTTCCAATATATGCTCTCTTTTTACAAGTCTAATGTCTTTCCAATCAATTTGTAGATCTGCAAGCATCTTTAACATGTTGACATATCTTACTTTATCAAAAGCCTTTGTGTAGTAAATAAAGCAAAGATGCGGGTCTTTGTTTCTATGGTACGTTCAGTTAATGTTCTCAGCACATGTTGTTTGTCCATCAAGAATGATGATGACTATTCACTTCATCCAGTGGGGTTGAAAGTATGGAGCTGTGAGTTCTAAGATGCCTAATAAGCCCTTATTTTGGCACGAAATGTTCTTTGACAATGTGGACAAAGAATGTTTGACGTTTCTGCAGGTGGATTTCCTGCAGTGGTTGTTCTGTCCTGCCTTTTCTTCACAGCTCTTGCAGTTCTGGTTGCCTCACACGTGACTGCACCCTTGCGTAATGATGCACGCCACGAATTTCGGTCTCTGGCTGCAGTCTCCCAGATGTCATGATGAATTCCAAAAGCCTTCAGTGAAATTTTCAGAGTGTCTTTAAAGCGTTTCCTCTGGCCGCCTTAGGAGCGTTTACCATGACGCAACTCGCCGTAAAAAAACATAGTTTAGGGAGCCTGTGATCTGGCATGCGAGTCAAGCGACCAGCCCATCGAATGTGATTCTTCATTAGTAGAGTGTGGATACTGGGCATGGACGCTCTTTCTAGGACTTCAGTGTCTGGGATCTTGTCTTTCCATTTAATCTTCAGTAGCTTCCTAAGGCAGACCGTGTGGAAGTGGTTTAATTTCCTAGCGTGTCACTGATAAACAGTCCAGGTTTCGCAAGCATATAGCAGTGGGGAGTGTAAAACTTTCCTCTGGAGTGAACTAGGCAGGCAGAGAGAGGGATCATGCTGCATGGGCAACACATGGTTTCTTTATTTTAGCCCAGGCTTTGTGCTATGGAGAGGCAATAACTCCATCCCTGGTCTTAACCTGTCTCGGAATCAAAGCGAGAGGCAACTGTTACGGGTTCCACGCGTTGCCACTGACGGTGGGTGACACCTACAGGTGACACTGATCAGCTACCGCCCACCTCAAGCTGGGCACCCCCCAGCCAATTAGGTGCTGATCCGCCACAGCCTGCCTGCTTCAATGGGTGCTTGGGGCTAGGACAAAATCTGAATGATTGATATCCCAGCTGGAGGTAATGAAAGATTATTATCACTGCGCTTGGCAAACTCTTGTGGATTTGCCACCATTCTCACAGCATATGCACCGACACTCGCTTCCTCTGATGATGTGAAGGATACGTTCTATGAGCAGCTAGACTCCGTAATCAAGGCAGTTTCAAAATCCGACTACATTTATATGCTTGGTGATTTCAATACTCGTGTGGGCAAGGATTCGAGTTCATGGCCAGTGTGCCTTGGAAAATACAACATCGGTCGCATGAATGATAATGGGCAAAGGTTGCTGGAGCATTGCACTAGAAATGACCTATGTATTACAAACTCCTTTTTTAAAACAAAAGAGATGCATAAGGTCACATGGAAACATCCAAAATCCAGCCATTGGCATCAGCTGGACTTCATTATCACACGGAGACATCTGAACCATACATCATTAACTCGAAGTTACCACAGTGCTGACTGTGATACAGATCATTCTTTGGTTGTTGCAAGGGTTAGACTGAGACCAAAGAGAATTTACAAAGCTTAACAGACGTCTAGCCCCAGGATTAATATTACTAACACTCACGATCCTGGAAAGTGCTTTGAATTTCAACAGCAACTTGAAGACGCTTTCAATGATACATCAGAAAATTGTATAGTAAATGATAAATGGAGTAAACTTAAGGAAACTATTTATAAATCAGCGGTAGGGGTTTACAGCACTGTGGATCATAACAGGCAGGACTGGTTTGCGGCAAACAGCCAGATACTGCAGCCCTTGATTGATAAAAAGAAGATAGCTCTCTTAAGAAACAAGGAAAGACCAACGCGCAACACTCTGAGTGAGCTGAAGCAAGCGAGGAAGGATGTAAAGAAGGCTGCCAGGCAGTGTGCGAATGACTATTGGATCAAGTTATGTGAATCCATTCAAATCGCAAGTGATAAGGGAAACATCAGAAGCATGTATGAAGGGATAAAGAAAGCCTGTGGTCCAATGATCAAAAGAAGTGCACCGCTGAAAACCTTGACTGGAGAAATTATCACTGATAAGAAACAGCAGATGGATAGATGGGTCGAGCACTATTTAGAGCTTTACTCAAGTGAGATCAAGCTAGCGGAGATGCCCTCAACGCCATAGTGGCCCTGCCAACTCTTGACCACCTGGACACACTTCCCACTATAACAGAAGTTAAGTGTGCTATAAATGAGCTTGCATCTGGCAAGGCTCCAGGTAAGGATGGGATTCCAATAGAGGTAATCAGGAGTGGGCAAGACACACTCGCTCTACAGATCCACCAGCTAATAGAGCTATGCTGGCGAGAAGGACAAGTCCCACAGGATTTTAAAGATTCAAACATCATAACGCTGTAAAAGAACAAGGGAGATCGGAGCGACTGTAACAACTATAGGGGTATCTCACTTCTGTGTATTGTTGGGAAAGTATTTGCCAGAATTGTCCTGCGCAGACTTCAAGTCCTGGGAGATCAAGTCTACCCCGAATCACAGTGCGGCTTCCGTCAGAACCGGTCTACCATTGATATGATATTCTCATTGCGACAGATGCAAGAAAAATGCCGGGATTAAGATCAGCCACTGTTTATTGCCTTCAACGACCTCACAAAGGCATTCGATTTGGTCAGTCGTGAGGGTCTGTTCAAAGCACTAGAGAAGATTGGCTGCCCACCAACTCTTTTGTTCACTGTGGAATCGTTCCACACAGGCATGAAGGGTATAATCAAGTTTGATGGCTCAACTTCAGAAGAGTTTAAAATCAAGAGTGGAGTTAAGCAAGGTTGTGTACTATCCCCCACCCTCTTTGGGATATACTTTTCACTTCTACTGAAATATGCCTTTCGTGATCAGGATGACGGTATATACATTCACTCACGCTCGGATGGTGGCTTCTATAATGCTCAGAGATCGAAGGCCAAGACCAAAATTAGCAGGGTACTAATCAGATAGTTGCTTTTTGCGGATGATGCTGCGATTACGACCCACTCTGAGGAAGAATTACAACATCTACTATCTGCATTCTCCAATGCTTGTTCTGAATTTGGTTTAACAATTAACACAAAGAAGACACAAATTATGTCACAAGGTGCACATGTTGTACCATCAATCTTTACTGACGACGCCGAACTGGAGATAGTAGACCATTTTACATATCTAGGATCAGAGGTAAATAGCAAATTATCCCTCGATCAGGAAATCAACATCAGGATTGGCAAGGCAGCAACAAAAATGAACATGTTAGCAAAAAGAGTCTGGGAGAACAGGAAGCTTACTGCCAAAACAAAAGTCCTCGTCTACCAAGCCTGTGTCCTTAGTACTCTTCTTTATGGCAGTGAAACCTGAACAACTTACTCACGCCAAGAGAAACGTTTAAACAACTTTCATATGCGGTGTCTGCGAAGAATACTTGGTATTAAGTGGCAAGACAAAATCACAAATACTGAAGTATTGGAAAAATCAGGTTGTGTGACGGTGTATTCCATGCTCAGTCTTCGTAGACTTAGATGGATAGGACACATTAGGAGGATGGATGATGGTAGAATACCAAAGGACATCTTTTTGGGGGAATTACAGACGGGTAGGAGATCTCAGGGTCGGCCTCTACTACGATACAAAGATGTGTGTAAGCGGGACATGATTGATACAGGCATTGATAATGCACAATGGGAGCACGTTGCATGGAGGGCAACTATCAGAAACGGAATAAACACAAAGGTGAAAATGATTGCAGATAAAGCACACACAGAGCGTGAGAGACGTAAGATGGTCCAAAATGATGGAAATGACCATGTTTTCACATGCACCTACTGTGGGCAAATATTTGCAGCAAGAATTGGCCTTACCAGCCACACTCGCCACCACCATGGATCGTAGTTATTAAGCCTTTTTGAAGCACAATGTACCAAACTATCGTCTGTCAAGACGGAAATGTGCCAATGAATGAAAGTAGTGTGGATAATACAACTGCTTTGTAGGCTTTCACCTTTGTTTGCAAGCTTATTCCATTTCTATCCCATACATTCTTGTAAAGTCTGCCAAAGGCCGCCCGCTGGCCTTGGAGATTCTTGCATTCCCTTGTGAATCATCAATTGTGGCAGCTTGTGACACAGTGCTGCCAAGATAGGTGAATTTGTCCACAACTTTTAGACGATGACCATTCACTTGGATATTCGGCACAGTGTGATTATTCCCTGGAGCTGGGTGGTACATAACTATAGTCTTCTCCAAGTTGATATTGAGCCCAAAGTTGGCACAGGCATGTGAGAAAGCTGAAACATTATGTTGCATGTCCGCCTCTGAGTTGGAGTACAGAGCACAGTCATCAGCAAACAGGAGCTCTCTGACGGTGTCGATGTTAATTTTGGTTTCAGCTTTCAGCCTTCTGAGATTGAATAACTTTCCATCCATACGGTAGTTGATGTCTATTCCAATGTCGTCGTTCTCGAAGGCATTCATCAGCATGGCTGAAAACACGAGGCTGAACAGTGTTGGTGCCAGGACACATCCTTGCTTCACTCCATTGGTGACAGGAAAGGGTTCAGACAGTTCGCCATTTTCCTGTACTCTTGCCAGCATTCCATCATGAAATAGACGCACTATTTGGACAAACTTTCGTGGACAGCCATATTTTGCCATAATCTTCCACAGTCCTTCTCTGCTGACTGTATCAAAAGCCTTAGTAAGGTCAATGAAAGTGGAGAAAATTTCGCAGTTCTGTTCCTGACATTTCTCTTGCAGCTGCCTTGCAGCGAAAATCATGTCAACAGTTCCACGTTCTTTTCTGAAGCCACACTGACTCTCAGGAAGAAGACCTGGATCGAGATGGGCCGTGAGGCGATTGAGAAGAATTCTGGCTAGTATCTTCCCTGCAATTGAAAGCAAGGAGATGCCTCGGTGGTTGTCACATGATTGGCGGTTTCCTTTACGTTTGTAAAGGTGGACTATTGACGCGTCCTTGAAATCTTGTGGCATGTTCTCGTTCACCCATATGTTTGTAAAGACTTGTTGAAGCTGCTCTATTAGGACCGGCACACCTGCCTTGTATATCTCTGCTGGGATGGAGTCAAGACCAGGTGCCTTGCCGCTGGAGAGTTGCTGGATGGCTTTGTTTACTTCCACTATGGTTGGCAGGTCATCAAGTGTATCATTGGTCGGAACTTGAGGAATGCAGTTGATGGTTTCATCATCGAAAAAGGAAGTAGCATTTAAGATGTTGCTCTGCCCAGCGTTGAAGGATTTTTTTCTTATCGGTGACCAATGTTCCCCCATCTGCACTGTGGAGGGGAACTATGCCTGGTGATGTAAGAACATAGACTGCTTTCAGTGAGTCGTAGAAGTTTTTCATATCATGAATGTCAGCAAAGACTTGAATTTCATCAGCTTTGCTGCTCAGCCAGGAGTCCCACATGTGCCGAAATTTCTGCTGCACTACTCTCTGAATGTTCTTGATGGAGAATATGTTTCCCGGCCAGTGTTCGGAATTTTCATAAAACCAGTCTTTGTGCTTTCGGGGGGTTGGACCCAGGACTTCCATAGCAGTGTTGTAAATTATGTCCTTTAGGGCTCTCCACTCTGTTTCTGTATCCTCTTTAGCCGCAGCATTGGATTTGCGGCCGTCTTCCAACATATTTTCAAAAGTCAGTTGTATTTTCTTGCTGTTTAGGCGGGTGATATTTATTTTTTTTTTTTTTATATTTTTGCATTTTCGCCCCTTGAGGACGCCGTGGTGGCCTGATGTGGATGTTCATTTTCGAGACAATGAGACGATGGTCTGTCCAACATTCGGCACCACACATGGATTTTGTCACCCGAACGTCTTGTCTGTCACTCCTCCTGACGATGACATAGTCAATGAGGTGCCAGTATTTCGAGCAAGGGTGCATCCACGATGTCCTTTTTCTCTCGGGGAGACAAAAAATCGTGTTGGTAATCAGGAGATCGTGTTCGGCACATGTCTGAAGAAGGAGGAGTCCATTGCTGTTACAATTCCGACTCCGTGCTTTCCAATAATGCCACTCCAAGAGGTGGTGTCCGTACCTACTCTGGCATTGAAATCCCCAAGGAGTATAAGTTTGTCTCCTTTGGGAGCAGATGTTAATACATTGTGCAGGTCCTCATAGAACTTGTTCTTGACATCATCATCATTGGTCATAGTTGATACGTAGACACTCACAATGGTTGCATGCTTTCTTCCATTCAGCAGGGGCAATTTAATAGTCATGAGCCTGTCGTTTATAGCCTTTGGCAACCCAGTTAATTTACCGACCAGGGCCGACTTAATGGCAAATCCCACGCCGGATTGGCGTCTTTCCTCGCTCTTCCTTCCACTCCAGAAAAATGTGTAGCAGGCACCTATTTCACAGATTTCGCCTTCCTATGCAAGTCGTGTCTCGCTCAAGGCTGCAATGTCGATGTTGTACCTGCCCAGCTCTCTCCCAATCAGTTCTGTTGGTCTCTCTGGACCGGACGCGCCGTCTCTGTCAAGTAGGACGCGTACATTCCAAGTTCCGATTATTAAGGGAATATGGTTTGCTCTTTTAGCTTTACTTGTTTTTTCTTTGCTTGTAAGTCGACCTCAGTTTAGGGTACCCACCAAACGCGGCTAGCTGGTTAGGTAGTGATGGAGCAGACAATGTTTAGGGCACCTTTTCTAGCCCTTTCCTCATGCTATGGAGGTGAGCAGTGTGTTCCTATAGAGGGCTGCTCAGTCGCACAGGGGGCTGCCGAATCCCACTGCTGCTCCGGTCAGTAGAAGACGACCATATGGCCTGAGCCGCCTGTGTGCAGGTCTGCGACTACGACTGTCAGTGTACCCACGCCTGCCGCTTCGTCGCTCGCCCATCGCCACAGGACTTTAAGGTGGTTGTCAAGGTCCTATAAGGGACATAAGAAAGGACAGATGTTAGAGATAGGGACATGGGGTGAGTAAGGGGGAATGAGAAGAATCTAGATGCTGAAAGACCGGACTGTACCCGTGAAGGACAGGTCATTATAAAGTGAAAGACACAGTACGCCTGGTCTCAACCCTTCGTATGTGAGACATCTGACTTCCCACGGGTTGCACGAGGGGCAAGTACCTCGTGACCACTGGACAGTCGAAGGGAAGCCAGACGGGCTTTGGACTTGACTGAGAGAGGATGCGTGTCTGAGAGTGTGGCAGGATAGACTCTACTTAGTACTTCAGAGGTATTGAATAGCTGAGTCGTGTGACTTGTGTTTGTGTGTGGGGCGATGATACGCGAGTGTAGTAATTGTTATCGTAATATTGCATTGCCACATTATTGCTGTATATTGACTAGTGCGAGAATGAACGCTGTTAGCGAGTGATGAGACAGTATTATGTAATTATATACGAGAATAATAAATCATATGTTATTGACGCCTGAATTTATGTTTCATCTATGCTCGTACTATTTATCTGTCTTGAACCCTTTCTTTCTAAAACCCCAAGACGCTGACAGTTTAACTATGGGGGAAAACGTCCGTTTCGACTAGTCCCATGACAGATAAAACAACTGTGACTCTTGGACTAACAGAGTAAAATAGTAAACACACACACGACAACGACAATCTAATTATATATATATATATATATATATATATATATATATATATATATATATATATATATATATATATATATTCTGACCCACTGTGAAGTCTATTCTAAAACTAATTGCTGATATAATTCTCTCTCATAACATGACGTTGACATGGACATGACTATACTACGATATTAATGTTTTTCGTCCTACAACAGGTTGAAGTACTAAATATATTACCTATAAACCAGTTTCAGAGATCACGAATGCAACTACAGCAGAAGTTACAAGTAGTGCTGGAACAACACTCGTTGAAATCAGATGAGTGAGACTTTATTTCTTTGATTGAAATTCTAAATAGGCACTCATTTTGTTTTCACATATGTAAATTTATTGTACCATTTTTCAATCTTATTAAAAGGTAAATAACCAACCAATATATTTCATAATTAATTCCCAGGAGACATAATCTTTTTGTGTACATAAATATTTTGTAACTTTCTAAAATGTCGACTTTAGAAAAGTGTATCGAGTTAGGAGAAAAGCTAGGTTACACATGAGATAAGTTAGCAGAATGGAGTCAAAAGACACATGCAGATAACGTGCTAAGAGAGGACAGAGCTTTAGAACGTCAACAAAAGAAGTTAGAAATAGAGGCAGCTAACAAAAAGTTAGAAAAAGAAGCAGCTAACAAGGCAACTAAAGCAGCCATAAGACAAAAAGAATTGGAATTAGAGGCTAAGAAAATTGAGTCAGAAACACAAATGAGAGTAAAGCAATTAGAAATTAACTCGAACGTAGAGATTTCAATGAATAACTTAAAAAGCAAGGAAGAAGAACAGAAATTTAATAAGTTTAAAGGAATAGTAAAGCCCTTTTGTTCTGGAGACTCCATCGGCGCATGGACAGAAAATTTTGAATGTTTAATGCAATACCATGACATTGCAAAGGAGAATTGGGCCTAAATGTACATGCGAAATTTAGCTTTAGAGCCATTAAAAGTAATATAAACCATTCCTAAGGAATTAAGAATAAATTATGATTATATCAAACAAAGAATAATGCAACATGTTTCATTAGACACTGCTGGATATCAGATGCAGTTTGCTAAATTAAGCCCAAAAGGCAACCAAACACTCATAGACTACGTCTCAACAACACAGGATGTATTCACTAAGTGGATTAACTCATCAAAAGTAGAGAAAAGTTTCGACAAGTTAAAATACTAAATGATTATAAACAAAATCATAACTTCATTACCAACATCTTTCTCAAAATTTTTGCAACAGACTGATTGTCAGACTATTAATGATATTGAACAGAAAGGTAACGCATTTTTTTTTAGCAAATAGAGATATTTGTATTTTAAATGATAGTCCAAATGATGCAGCAGCTGCTATAAATGTAACAAAACCAAAACCATTTCAGAATAGGAGTAAACCTAAAATGAGATACACAACATGTAAATATTGTAGATTAGGACACGATGATTACTCGAGGTGTGATAAAAACACGAATTATAAACACCACCTAGAAATGATGATAAACAAGCAAAAGGCAAAGCGTACAGAGTACAAAAGAGCTGTTAAATGCTTCTTTTGCCGTGCTTTTGGCCATTAATCCTCTAATTGTGAGGGTCGTCGCATGCTAAAGGAAGCTAATGCTATTTTGATTGACACATCATCAGATGAAATGAGAATGATGAGCATGATATAAAGAATGAATGTCAGCATGAAAAGGTGAATGCTTTAGAAGTTATTGATATATTAACTATGATAAGTTTAACACCTGTAAGAAATTCCATTCAGACAATATTTTGGAGTGTGGTCATACCATCCCAATCACAAATGAAAGAGCCAACGCTGCTTTAACATCAAAAGGCAAATTAGACTTCCACAAAGGCTTTATAAACAAACAGCCATGCAAATTTATTCGTGATAGCGGGGTGACCTTGAATAGGGTCAGAAAAACATTCATACAAGACAGTGACTACACAGGAGACTTTTTAACATGTCGCATATGTGCAGGCAATATTGAAAAATATCCTCTGGCACTGATAGAAATTCACACACCATTCATATCAGGTCAGGTAATCTGTGCGGTATTGAACAATCCGAGCGCAGATCTTATTATTGGTAATCTTCCCGATGTCAAAAATTGTTCCAACAAAGACATTACAATTTGGGAACAAAAGCATTGCAAGATTGAGGGAGTAACAAAACCGACTGCAATTAATCAAAATTATGAACACCAAAAAGAAAATGTTCAAGAAAAAACCCCAAGGGAGACTATCAATGACAAAACCATACAAGAAACAAATAGTGTGCAGTACAGTTGTTCTGCCCAAATATATCAGGTCAAAGTGACAAATCAAAGAGTCATCAAGATTACTAACAAACCTACAGAAGTTTTCACCATTACCAAAGTAACATCACAAGGCAACAACCATGCATACAAACAGCATTCAAATAAAACAACGCAAACGTTTAACTTAAGACGAAAACTAAATTGCCAATTCCCACATACAAACAAACCGCTTTATCGCAAAAACAGCAACAAACAACGACTTTTCTCAACACTCAACAGCAGGGAAACAAGCGACAAGGGAAACAAGCGACAAGGTCAACACAGAGTTACCACCCACCAGTTGTATTGACAGTGACAGCGAAACTTTCTCTAAAACATACAACGCAACCGACAGAGCTAAACACCCAAATTCACCAAAGGTTAGATGAGACTTAGATAGACTACTGACATTACTGCTATTATTGACAAAACTTACAACACCACTTCTTATACATCAGAATCTATATGTAATCACAATCTTGTGGACAAATGAACTGTCTGTGATAATCACAACCTTACTGATGAATCAGTAAACATTATTTCATACTGAAATTATAAATACCACCATTATGTCTATTCATTATTATTGGCGCAAAATTGTTATTTTATTTGTAATTTGTAAAACTCCATACATGAATTTGTACCAGTTTGGCAAAGAAATTCAATCACGACCGGCCTATCATGTATTCAAAATTATTGCCATCTGCTTGGTCTGATTTCCAAGCTACATATTATATTATAGACATAGATGTATTTTCAATTTAATGTATTTCTATGATAAATTTAAATTCACTCTTACAGTTTCCATTAATGTTATGCTATATTCAATCATGGAATTTTGTATGAAGTGCATTTGTTAGAATGTCTATTTAGAAGACGCAATTAAGAAATTGAAATAGATGTTTTCCAATCCACCCATTCTTCGTCTCCGAGATATTAACACACAGTTTACATTGAAAACACATGCCAGCACTACTTCCATTTCGGGAATTTTGATGCAAAAGCAAGGCGAAATTGAACATTCAATTCGTTCGCCAGCCGCAAGCTCAACCCGCAGAGAAAAGATACAGCATTGCAGAATAGGAAGGACTGAGTGTAGTCTATTGCGTCCTGAAACTTGAAAAATACCTCAGGGGCACCCACTTTCTGATCCAAACTGATAACTCACCGTTGTTGGTAGGGCACACCGAAAAACAACAGAATCGCAAGGTGGTCACTAATATTGCAAGATTTTAGTTTTGACATTCAGCATATTAAAGCGTCCAAAAATATTTTACCTGAACTTTTGACAAGAATGCCTGACCCACTAGAGGAATGAAATGCCATTATGATGCCCGAACATACAAACTGTGATATTTAATTTCGTTGCATCTATGAAACAGCGACATTAGAAATTCGTCAGAACCCAGTAACAAATTTCCTACATGGGTACATTCTCCGTGCAATTTATCAGAAATTTGGACAGAACATTTCTAACTACTACACGCGACGAACTTTTGACATCTACCACTAACATTCTGCATCAACGACATCACCAGAAGGATCACCAAGTTAATTAGTTAATTTAAATGTTATTTAATTGTATTCTGTAATGTAACATGTCAATTAAAATTTAATCTGTAAATATCATATATACATTAACTTATATTTCGTATAAAACTAATATGAAATTACGTAAAGTTGGGCTTTCCATCCATCATGTGCCATGCCGGTAAGCGTGGGCGGTCATGTTCTACCATCTCACTCGATCACCAGAGTAGTGGATCAGCTCCGTGTTTCTGTCTCGACCATGCCACAAGGCCAAGCCATCCAGGTACTTGCTTCTAGGTCTTCCCCTTGGTCTGTTCCCTCGATCTTACCAGTTGTCACCAAATTCTCCAATCCATTTCGTCTCATAACATGCACAAAAAATTTTGACGTCTACGTCTAATTTCTCTAATCAATTTACGATCTTCATTTGTTTCTTGAATGACTTGTGCATTGGTCTTTCTGGCTGTCCATGGTATTCTTTGCATTTTCCTCAGAAACCACATCTCTACAGCCATCAGATGTTTTTCAGCCTGACTGCTCATTGTCCACGCTTCACATCCATATAAAAGTACAGGTTCAATGTAGCATCTCAACACTCTTTTTCTCGTTTCAATTGACATCTTTTTATTGGTTAATATGTTTTTCATCTTGCTAAAGGCTAGTTTTGCCATGGCGATTCTTGTTCTAATCTCTTCAAGGCATCTCCCATCAGATGTTATTACTGTTTCGAGATAATTGTACCTGCTCACTTGTTGAAGAATATTCCCATTTACTTGTATATTACATTGTGGTATTTCGTCCTTCCTAGTGACGACCATAATCTGTGTCTTTTTACAATTTAATTCTAACCCTAGTTGTTCACTGTGTGTAACAATCGCATCTACTAAATTTTGCAGGTCCTGTTCATTGTCTGCAATCAAGACTGTATCATCTACATATCTAATGTTATTGACGCATCGTCCCCCAAATGTTGATTCCTTCCATATCTTCAATATTTCTGAAAAATACTTTCACTGTACAGAGAAAACAGATCTGGAGACATTACACATCCCTGCCTCACACCCCTTTTAATAGGCTGATATTGGCTTACTTCATTATTAACTCTTATGGGCTTTACTAAGCCTAAATTTAATTTCCTAAATTTCCTTTTCTACTATTAATCGCGTTGTTAAAATTATTTTCTAAAAATCGAACTTGCTGCGAACATTTTTTCCATTAGCAATAATTATTCCTAAACTTCATTTGTTATTTTAACAAGATAATTTAAAAAAAACTTCGCATGAATAAAAGACGTGTGACAGAGTGCATGAATTAAAAACAATGTATGTTCTTCACAGCGTACAAGTTGTACGCCCAATTTTTGTGCTTGTATATTGTATGCGTCTTGTGTAACACATGTTACACTTGTGTAACACATGTTATTTGTGAGATTCTTATAAGTGTTTTATAACATAGCAGTTAGACCATATAAATTATAAATCTAAGAATCATAGTTCGTAAGTCTAACTCATGAATTACACATATTCTGTGCATCATGACGTTGGAAATTCTAGCTTTTAACGCTTAGATAATTTAAAAACATCACACATTAGAACACACACAGTTAGCACAAATACTAAACACACCAATGTAAATATAACACTTAAACACTCAACAAAATCAGATAAAGTTCAGATACTTTAATAGTACAATCACGGTAGATTAGTCAACACTTACAGGATAACAAGGGACTTAAGTAATTCGGTATGGAAACAAAAGGTGTCTAGTACATTCACTACCAACATACGGGAGTAAATATCTGTTATATATACACACAAATTGGGGACAATGAGTTGAAAGCATTCTTAATGGGACCAAGGATATTTCCTTGATGAGCCTCTGTTAAAAGATCCATATCCATGGCATCATTTTGGATGTCTGAGAAGGACGCAATTGTGAACGAAAGTCCGCAATATGAGACGTTTGCTACTTCGATCTGGATAGCTCCTTATTTAAGATTGACGAGAGTATAGTCTCTTTGACAACCACCCAAAATGTTACTGTATATAACATTAGTTGCTGGTGCTTCAATAGACATCATAGAGTTCCCATTTACTATATTACTGCCCTTGGCCCTTATATCGCCCTTTTTAACGCATTCCAAGGCTCCTGATTTCTTCGGGATTGCAATAAATATAAAATTACATAATTCAGGAGGCATATATCCAGTATCGCATATTGCATTCAACAGTCTGGTGACTTGGTCTATTGCATATCCTTCTAAGGCATTGATCATTTATATTGTGATGTTATCTGTACCAGGAGTCATGCCAGTTTGCATATGGTTAAGTACATTCTGAACTTCCATCTTCAAAATTGATTGTTCTTCATTATTATTCCGATCATTATATTGTTTTTCACTTGTATCATCATAAAGGTCTTTCACACAATCTGACCACGCATGCAACATCTGATCTTTTTCTATTATGATTTTGCCATCTTTGGATTGTAGGTAACCCGTTGATGTGTGTGTTCTTTGGTATATAATAGGATTAATTATATAAGGCAATACTTCAACACTGGTTACATAACCCTTATGAAAGAGATCGATTATATGTTAAAAATATGTATGCATGATAGGATGAAGAGAATCGCCTTCTACATATTATTAAGTAGGTTGGGAAGGTTAAGTCTCTAAGTGATCTCTGAAGGGCAAGTCCTACAATAATAATACCACGGTTCTTATTGGGGAAAAAATATCACACAACCGTTACTATATGTAATTTGGCTCGTGTGACGTAGGGGTGGCGATTCATCCACCCATCTTAAAGATACCTAAACAAATAGTCTTACTGAAGAAAGACATGAGTTTATTGAGTTTGATTAGGATAGAGTGTTGCTCTTGTATGAATGGGTTCCTGTCACCAAGATCTGACTCCACGGACCAGATCCTTACAAGACGACAAGGTGCGCTACCAGAAGGGGATGTTTCAGTCAATCAACTGTTAGACGTTGATCTGTCCTCAGTAAAGTCAGACAGATAGGCCTAATGAACAGGCATTCATAAGTTTACATAGTTGATTATATATATTTATCTGAGGCTCACCCGAGAAGGGAGGCCTAGGTCATGTTTGACACTGAGATGAGGCAGATGACTATCACCGAGTTCCAGATTTCATGTTCCCCCTTTTCGGGGATGAGATTCTGTGACAGCATGAATCAACTAGAACATGTTGAATGAAACCTTCTCAAATGGCCAACATTTACTCAACTAGACTGTTATGAACTAAGCCATGTCTGGATGCCAACAGTTAATGTCAAATTAGGTTGAACATATGAACTGTATGACCAATGTGTGAAGAGTCTATTCTGAGATGAAGAATGGCCAATGCATATACAGTGTATCTTGAGCTGACACTTGAATTGGATCATTGCCACTATCTGCACGCAGATTCTAAGTTAATTTATAGATTACATAATGAGAATCTTGTGAACATTGTATCCGCCCGAAGAAGTTGACATATCGAAGGGCCATCCGTTGAACATTGTCTCCTACGGTGAAAGTCCAATCACTTAATGGCCCCTATTCCAGAATCCTAGAATTTTGTTGGACCATGTTGCAAAAAGCCATGATGTCAACATCAATATTCCTGGTCAGAAGTTGTCAGGTTGCAGCATAACCACTGAAGGGAACTATCCTGACGGTCGGATAATGCGAGTAAAGAGGCCAGCTTCATCCACCTCTTCAGCGCAGTCGAGTCCTGGGAAAGTCAGTGAAGCAGTTTTCGTCTCAGACCATACCGACAGTGACAATATTTCTCGGGCCAAAGATTACATCTCTGTGCACCCTCCCTGAATTATTCTGACTGGATTAAATATCAACTGTTTAGGAGTGTAAACGTATAGTGTCATATATCTATATTTGTGTTGTCTTTTTCGGCTACTGAAGAGCCTATATTAAATTATATATTTTTTTTTGGTTTAAAGTCTCACTTGTGTTTAGTGAAGAGTGGGAGTGAATGTATGACGTAATGCTATCCAGTGGTCCACGGGGTTAGGGGACAGCAGAACAATTATACATTGAATAGTCGGATAGGTTCCATGATCTAGTTTAATAACATTCAGGCAGTCATCCCATCCTTTTTGTTATAATAAAAAATACTCAATGTTCGTGGATGCGAATCGGTGTCTCGCCTTCAGCATTAGGGGGATTCTATTCCATTACGTTGCTTTAACCGAAATTCTTTGGTAGCCAGGTATAAGCAGTTACTGTTGCGCAACCTGTGGCTGAAATAGTTTGGTGGTGATATATAATGCAGAAGAGTACTTAATGAAACCAGTTTAATTAATAAATTGCACACGGATAATTTATTTACATAGTTAAAAACTAGGAGGTATTACTGATTGACTATCCCCCGTACCTATAGTACGATTATTCATTCTTACGTACTCATTTACTTACGCACACAATCACGGACTCGGACACTACACACGTACTCACATACCCACGTACAGAAATACCCACCTACGTACACACATACAAACATTGATACATACACGAGTATGTGCGCCTAAACGTACACGCGAACACGCATAGCAGGCTACACGCCTCGTGCGCCCAGGCGTATGTAGTCACGCAATCATACACACACATACTAACAGCCAGATACAAACAAGAACAGAGAGTCAGATGTAAAGACAGATTTTATTTTGGATTGTGGCACCTTGCTG
This sequence comes from Cepaea hortensis, assembly GCA_963921405.1. NCBI lineage: Eukaryota > Metazoa > Mollusca > Gastropoda > Stylommatophora > Helicidae > Cepaea > Cepaea hortensis. The sequence continues at coordinate 77,865,058 of OY992888.1, read as the reverse complement.
TTCGTTTTCTTGTCTTCTAATGAGTAGACTGAGTAGACGTGGGACGGGTACCACTGAACCACCACTCAATGCACGAATAAACTAATCTATGGGGAAATGAAAGAATCAATGAAAGACTTAGTTGTTTGTCCAGCAAGAATGATGATGACCATTCATTTCATTCAGTGGGGTTGAAAATATAGAGTCGTGAGTTCTAAGATGGCTGATAAGGCCTTTTTTGGCTCGAAATGTTCTTTGGCAATGTGGGCAAAGAATGCCTGCCGTTCCAGGGGGATGATCTCCTGCAGTGGTTTTTCTGTCGAGCCTTTTCTTCACAGCTCTTGCGGTCCTGGTTGCTTCACAAGTGACTGCACCCTTATGTAATGATGCACGCAACGAATGAAGGACTTAATGAATCAATGAAAGACTGAATGAATGAATGAAGGAATTAATACATTTATGAACGAATGGATGAAGAACTGAATGAGTCAATGAAAGAATCAATGAATCAATGTAGGACTGAAAGAATCAATGAAGGCTTAATGAATCAAAGAAGGAATGCATGAATCAATGAACGATTGAATGAATCAATAAAGGAATTAATGAATTGATGATGTAATCAATTACAATAAAGACGGTTTAATTTTGAGACTGATTTCAGAAGTTTAATTAATTCAATCAGAGAACAAAATCAAAAAAGAGTTGTATGGTAACAGAAAGATAAACACTTGTAGAGCATAAACTCATCAACACTCTACTTACTACACCTTGCACATTCCCCTATCATATCTACAAGGCCTAGAAAAAAGAAGTTGTAATTGCCGTTTTATCTTCACCATCTCTGCCAAGGAGATTGAATGCATGGCCAGAAAAACTCGTTCCCTGTCACTAGTCGCATTCGTATCTGAAAGGCCCATTTCCCGAAAGCCGACAGCGGCAATTGGTGTAAAGCACTCCATGTATTTCCCAGGTTAATACACTAGTGCCTATATCGTGACAGAAACCGTAGTAGTCCGGACAGCCTGGGAGAAGAAATCAGACATGAATGAACACGTTACTTGTTTAACTCAACGCGAGGTAGCCATGGTTAAGCCGTGGCTAGTAGATGTTGCTAACACTACAGGTCTGGTAGCCAAGTGTTCGAAACACGTACGACGCGAACATTTCATGTTCATTGCCGTAGTCAAATCAGATTAAGATCGCGACCAGCACAGATCTTCGGGGAAATGCAACCGTCGTGATAGTTATCACATTATCCAGAGTTTCGAGTCTATGTAAATACTGGGATGCACCATATACCCAATAGAAATCATGACCTGGATAGTGGGACTCGTTTGTATACAGTAAAAGTAAACATTCATATACAGTGAAAGTACACGTTTATATACAGTGAAAGTACACATTCATATACAGTGAGAGTACATGATATTATACACTGAAATTTCACGTTTATATAAAGTGACAGTACACGTTCACATACAGTGAAAGTACACATTTATATACAGTGAAAGTAGGCGTTTATATAAAGCGAAAGTACACGTCCATATACAGTAAAAGTATACGTTTATATACAGCGAAATTGCACATGCATATACAGTGAACGTACAAATTCATATACAGTGAAAGTGCACGGTTATATACACTGAAAATATTAGTTCATATAAAGTGAAAGTACACTCTCATATACAGTGAATGTACGCGTTCATTTACAGTGAAAGTACACATTCATGTACAGTGTAAGCGCACGTTGATATACCGTGAAAGTACACGTTTATATGCAGTGACAGTACTGTCGTGTCCTCCTTTACAGTGTCGTCCCTGGAGTGAAGAGAGTCGACACCCACATTATAATATTTTCCTCCTTTTTAATATTCTGGAGAATCCACCAGCTTCCGTCCAACACACTCCATCAACCCGTGGACACCTTTTCCTATCACTCTCTCACTGTCAAACTATGCCCCCTTCTCATACTTCCCCAACGCAACATACTCAACAACTCTTGCTTCTAAAAATTAATAAAGATTAATTTATTAAAAGAAAAGTGTAACGTATATGAGACGTGTATGTGAAGAAAATGTGTGAAGTGTTCTATAAAGTGTGTAGAATCGGACTCTCAGACAACAACCCAGTCAGCTGATCCCAGCAAGGATAGACCACAGCACGTTACGTCAGAACATGTACATCTCACCCAGTGCCGAAACCATCCTGCTGGATACTGATTTGCCTCTGTAGACCTCTGGTAATCCCATTTCATGATCTTCCGAAATAGACACCGGTGGTATTAACAGTTAATCATGGACCGGTTGCACCCTACACAATGTCCGTTCCTATCGTTCCAAAAAAACATACACAAGTCCTTTGTAGTGTGTACACAGTTATTAATGTCAATAGTCAATGTACTTGATCCTCACTCGTGTCTATCTAGCCTCAAGTATCATGTCTTGTGTTCTATTACACGAGATTATATCACACTAGGTAACTATTATAAGTAATGTTCTCGGTTAGTTACTACTGTCTGATGCTGTGTGGTGCATCAACAATCATCACCCGTCTTTGGTGAATCATCTTCCTTCTAGCTTTAGTTACGTTCTGTACGAAACTGGTGTTCTTCCGAATGGGATTTGAACCTTTCCTAAAAACTTGTTGAGTTTCCTCGGATCTGGTAGGGAACCTAGGATAGAAACAACACATCTGGTGATAGTACTAGTCACTGATCCTATCGGCTGAGTGTAAGCCTATTGCCTTGCTTAATGATCTTTAGCTAACTTAACTTTGTCATAGAGCAGATTAGCTACCCACCTAGGGCCGAATCAGGCTATGACAAGGAAAGACCCATACAGAGTGCAAAACCCCAGCGGCCAATTCCCCCGTCTCCCAATTATCCATCATTACTCGATGCTTAACTAGCATAGCTTATCACCACTACCCTACTCTATTCTTAACTAGCAGAGCTAATATCACTATTCTACTCTAACTAGTTTCCACTAACAGTGCTAATCATCACACTATAGTTTTAACAAGGCTACAGTCTATATTAATTAGAACTAATAGACTATATTGACTACCTTATGCAAAACCGCCTCATTCCCGGGATGGCTACTACACTTTGCCATAACGGCACATGCTAGTTAATCTAGAATTAATCTAACACTGTAGAGCTCTCCCACAAACACGTCCTTCATAATCCACGGTTTTGGTCAACTCCCCATCTCCAATCATGGTTTTCTGGCAAACCCCTAAAATTGGTCACGTGATATGGGTGACGTCCCGCAGGTGTTATTTGCTCATATCATCCATTGTCAAGAATCGATTTTCTCCTGCCTAGTCACTGTCAAAGTTGTCATCACTTGTTTCGACTCCCCCAACAAACTAACGAGTTACTGTATGATCCCAACAACGGTTTTTCCCAACCAGCTGCCAGTCTTCTTGATGTTCCGGAAACTAAGAATTGACAGAGGTACTGTTTACTTCCGTGCTGAGTACGTCCGTTTTCAATCCAACTTGTTTATGAACTGTCAAAGCGCTGCCGGGACCCGTCTCCCTCACCACTGAGTGTTCCCGATCCGTCGACCAGATGTAAACACGTGCAGTTACATTTCCTGGATTAGTTGAAACAACCTTTGGTCTCGAACATCCGCTAATTCAGATCGCCCTTTATTCTCATCACTGGTTAAATCATGTTGGACCATTATGTGACAAGTACACAATCATAAACAGTGAAAGTGCACATTCATATACAGTGAAAGTGCACATTCATATACAGTGAAAGTACATGTGTATATACAGTGAAAGTACATGCTTATATACAGTGACAGTACACATTTATATGCAGTGAAAGTTCAAGTTTGTATGAAGTGAAAGAACATGCTCATATACATTGAAAGAGAAACAATCATATTAGTGAAGAAATAGCATCACTAATCTATATCTATAAAACAAAGTGTATGTATATATATATGTATGTATGTAAATATGTATGTCCTTTATTTGTTCGCGAACGGCCCATCCGATTGAGATGAAATTTTCTACACGCCTTCCTTTCATTCCAGAGCTGTCAACTGTCATAGTTTTTTTTTCTTCTTCCTCCTCCTCCCTCCTCCCCCTCCCAAAATACGTACGTAAATATATGATGATGATGATGAAAGAATCCCCGAACCAAAACGCTAGGGAAAGGGAAGAAAATGACGTGACTACACAGAATCGTCACACGGCAATCATCATCATCAAGTGCCGTGCCGGCTGGCGTAGGCGTTCATGGCTCTCCGTAGATCTCAGTCTTTGGTTTTTTGGATCAACTCTGCTGCTGATATTCCTCCATGCCACGGCAATATCAATAACAATTCATCTTTTTATGTGTAAGGAAGTTATCTACAGTCGTGTAGAAGGGAAGAACTAGACGAGTATGAATTCGGAATGGCGAACTCTCTTCTCCTCTCTTCTCCTCCCTCCTCCTCCCTCTACCTCCTCCCTCCTCCTCTTCTTCCTCCCTCTCATCCCTCTCCCGACTCCCTCCTCCTTCTCCCTCTTTCTTCTCCCTCTTCCTCTCCCCTCCTCCTCCATCCTCCTCCCTCCTACTCCCTCCGCCTCCTCCCCCTCCTCCCTCATCTTCCCTTCTCCTCCCTCTCCCTCCTTATCCCTCCTCCTCCTCCTCCCTCCCTCCTCCTCCTCCTGCCTCCTTCTCGCTCATCATCCTCACTCCTCCTTCTCCCTTCTTCTCCCTCTTCCCTCTTTCTCCTCCTCCTACCTCCTCCCTCCTCCTCCCTCTACCTCCTCCTCCTCCCTCCACCCTCCTCCTCCCTTCTCCTTCTCTTCCTCCTCCCTTTCCTTCCTCCTCCTCCTCCCTCTACCTCCTCCTCCCCCTACCTCTTCTCTCCTCCCCTCCTCCTCCTCTTCCACCTCCCTTTCCTTCCTCCCCTCCTCATTCTCCCTCTTTCCTCTCCCTTCCTTCCTCCTCCTCCTTCTTCTTCTCCCTTCTGCCTCCTCCCTCCTCCTATCCCTCCTCCTCCCTCCTCCTTCTCCTCCTCCTCCTCCTTCCTTCTCCTCCTCCCTCCTTCTCCTCCTCTCCCCTCCTCCTCCTCCTACCCTCTTCCTCTTTCCCTCCTCCCTCTCCCTCCTCCATCCTCCTCCTCCCTCTTCCTCCTTCCTCCTCCTCCCTCTTCCTCCTCCTCCCTCCTCCATCCTCCTCCTCCCTCTTCCTCCTCCTTCTTCCTCCTCCTTCCTTCTCCTCCCTCCTCCTCCCTCTTCCTCCTCCTCCTACCTCCTCCTCCTCCTCCTCTCTCCTCTTCCTCCTCCCTTTTCCTCCCTCTCTCCTCCTTCTACATCCTCCCTCCTCCTCTCCACTCTTCCTCCTACCCTCTTCCTCTTCCCCTCCTCCCTATCCCTCCTCCTCCCTTCACAATTCTCCTCCTCCCTCCTCCCCCTCCTCCTTCCTCCTCCTCCCTTCTTCTCCTCATCCTTCCCATACCTCCTCCCTCCTCCTCTCTCTTCCTCTCCTCATCCCTACTCCTCCCTCCTCCTCCCTCTACCTCCTCCTCCCTTCACATTCCTCCTCCTCCCTCTTCCTCCTCCTCCCTCCTCCTCCTCATCCCTCCTCATCCTCCTCCTCCTTCTTCCTCCCTCCTCCTCCTCCTCCCCCTCCTCCTTCCTCCTCCTCCCTCCCTTCCTCCTCACTCCTCCTCCTCCCTGCCTCCTCCCTCTACCTCCTCCCTCCTCCTCCCCTTCTCCCCTCTCCTCTCCCTCCTCCTTCCTCTCTCCCTCCTCCCTCCTCCTCCTCCGCCTCCTCCTCTCCTCCTCCCTCTCCTCCCCTCCGCCTCCTCCCTCCTCCTCCTCCCTCTACCTCCTCTCCTCCCTCCTCCTCCCTCTACCTCCTCCCTCCTCCTCCCTTCACATTCCTCCTCCCTCTTCCTCCCTCCTCCTCCTCTCTCCGCCTCCCTCCTCCGCCTCCCTCTACCTCCTCCCTCCTCCCTCCTCCTCCCTTCACATTCCTCCTCCTCCCTCCTCCTCCTCCCCCTCCTTCTCCTCCTTCTCCCTCCTCATTATCCCTCTTCCTCCTCCCTCTTCCTTCTCCCTCCGCCTCCTCCATCCTCCTACTCTCTCCTCCTGCTCCCCTCCTCCTCCCTCCTCCTCCCTCTCCTCCTCCTGCTCCCTTCTCCTCCTGCGTTCTCCTCCTCCCTCCTTCTCCCTCCTCCTCCCTCTTCCTCCTCCCTCCTCCTCGCCTCCTCCTCCACACTACTCCTCCCTCCTCCTCCTAATCCCTCCTCCTCCCTCCTATTCCTCCCTACTCCTCCTGTCTCCTCCCTCCTCCTCCCTCCTCTTCCCTCCTCCACCTCCCTCATCCTCCTCCCTCCTCCATTTACCCAAGACAGACAGACAGTCAGACAGATAGTCGGGAACGGGATCTTATATGACTACTTATATAATTTAAATGAGATGCTCTCCACCATGGGCTGGGCTTGGTCAGACAGACAGACAGATAGATAGATAGATAGATAGACAGACAGACAGACAGACAGACAGACAGACAGACAGACAGTCGGGAACGGGAACTTATATGACTACTTATATGAATTAAATGAGATTCTCCCCACCAGGAGTTGGGCGATGCCGGGCCGGGTCAGACAGACAGACAGATAGATAGTCGGAACGGGAACTTATATGACTACTTATATGAATTAAATGAGATTCTCCCCATCAGGGTCTGGGCGAAGCCGGGCCGGGTCAGCTAGTATATAGTAAAAGTAACACACTCATAAATAATACAAGTAAAGCACTCATATAAGTAAAAGTGCACTTATCATATATGTGAGGAGAATTCAGGTCTCAATAACGGTGAACGTAGTACACACATTAACATTAAAAGTACAACAACCATATACTGTGAAAGTACAACGCACATATATAGTGAAAATACAACACTCATATGCAGCGGAAAGACAACACTCCCATACATTGAAAGTACATTAATTTGTTACAGTGTAAAATGCAAAAATACTAGTAAACAGTAAATGTACAACATTTATATACAAAGGAAGTACAACACTCATAAAAAGTGAAAGTACAACACTCATATGACATGAAAGTACAACAATAATCCATCCATCCGTCATGTGCCGTGCCGATAGGCGTCGGCGGTCATGTTTTGCCATCTCACTCGATCACCAGAGTCATGGATAAGCTCAGTTTTTCTGTCACGAAAATGCCACGTGGCCAAGCCATCCAGGTATTTACTTCTGGGTCTTCCCCTCGTTCTTTTTCCCTCGATCTTGCCAGTTGTCATCAAGTTTTCCAATTCATGTCTTCTCATAACATGCCCCAAAAAATATTGAATGTCTACGACTAATGTGAGTAGTCAATTTACTATCTTCATTTGTTTCTTGAAGGATTTGTTCATTGGTATATCTGTCTGTCCATGGTATTCTTTGCATTTTCATCAAAAACCATATTTCCACAGCCATCAGATGTTTTTCAGCTTGTCTGTTTATTGTCCACTTTTCACATCCATACAAAAGTATAGGTTCTATGTAGCACCTCAACACTCTTTTTAATGTTTCAATTGATATCTTTTTATTGGCCAGTATGTTTTTGGACATTTCATGAGAAGAAATGAATTGGAGAACATGGTGACAACTGGAAAGATCGAACAGAAGAGACCAAGGGGAAGACCGAGAAGTAAATACCTGGACGGCTTGGCCTTGTGGCATGGTCGAGACAAAATCAAATCAAATCAAATCAAATCAACTTTATTAGGGTCACAAATTGGGCGCGCAGGCCCGTCTTACATTCGGCCCTTCCAATCACTCGTCTTTCGTTCATCAAGAGCATTATACATTTACATAGGAAGAAAAATAAACATTGTGAAATGAATGTTGTAAACATAAACAAGGCTAAACATGGAGAAAAATGTGTACATAAAAAGTATGTGACGTAAAAGTAGTGATGCCAGCGCGTCCCACACACACACACACACCACACACACACTCTCTCTCTCTCATTCACTCTCATTCACTCTCACTCTCACTCATTCACTCACACACACACACTCTCACTCATTCACTCTCCCGCTCACTCATTCAATCTCCCGTTCACTCATTCACTCTCCCGCTCACTCATTCACTCTCCCGCTCACTCATTCACTCTCCCGCTCACTCATTCACTCTCACGCTCACTCATTCACTCTCACGCTCACTCATTCTGTCTCTCCCGCTCACTCATTCACTCTCCCGCTCACTCATTCACTCTCCCGCTCACTCATTCACTCTCCCGTTCAATCATTCACTCTCCCGCTCACTCATTCACTCTCACTCATTCACTCTCACGCTCACTCATTCACTGTCCCGCTCACTCATTCACTCTGCCGCTCACTCATTCACTCTCATGCTTTCTCATTCACTCTCACGCTCAATCATTCACTCTCCCGCTCACTTATTCACTCTCACGCTCACTCATTCACTCTCACGCTCACTCATTCCTTCTCACGCTCACTCATTCACTCTCACTCATTCACTCTCACACTCACTCAATCACTCTCACGCCCACTCATTCACCCTCACGCTCACTCATTCACTCTCACGCTCACTCATTCACTCTCCCGCTCAATCATTCACTCTCCCGCTCACTCATTCACTCTCACTAATTCACTCTCCCGCTCACTCATTCACTCTTCCGCTCACTCATTCACTCTCCCGCTCACTCATTCTCTCTCCCGCTCACTCATTCACTCTCACGCTTACTCATTCACTCTCACGCTCACTCATTCACTCTCACTCATTCACTCACACTCATTCACTCCCACACACAGACACTCTCACTCATTCACTCTCCAGCTCACCCATTCGCTCTCACGCTCACTCATTCACTCTCCCGCTCACTCATTCACCCTCACGCTCACTCATTCACTCTTACGCTCACTCATTCACTCTCCCGCTCACTCATTCACTCTCACTCATTCACTCTCCCGCTCACTCATTCACTCTCACGCTCAATCATTCACTCTCCCGCTCACTCATTCACTCTCACGCTCACTCATTCACTCTCACGCTCACTCATTCACTCTCACGCTCACTCATTCACTCTCACGCTCACTCATTCACTCTCACGCTCACTCATTCACTCTCACGCTCACTCATTCTGTCTCTCATTCACACTCACTCACTCTCTCACTCAAACTACAGTAATGAACATAAGTTTAGATTATACATGATAAAATCAAATGGTATTTAACTTATAATATGACAGATGAGAATACACAAACATATGGATTCGCGTGTTACATTACATGCGTGTTACATGACATGCATCTGCTCAGCTCTCTCTCTCTCTCTCTTTCTCTCTCTCTCTCTCTCACTCTCTCTCTCTCTCTGTATTCTTTCATATACACACACTCACACGCATGCGTACGCTCACACACACACACACACACATACTCTCTCTCTCTTTCTCTCTCATTCACTCTCACTCTCACTAATTCACTCTCCCGCTCACTCAATCACTCTCACGCTCACTCATTCGCTCTCACGCTCACTCATTCACTCTCCCGCTCACTCATTCACTCTCCCGCTCACTCATTCACTCTCACGCTCACTCATTCACTCTCACGCTCACTCATTCACTCTCCCGCTCACTCATTCATTCTCCCGCTCACTCATTTACTCTCCCGCTCACTCATTCACTCTCCCGCTCACTCATACACTCTCACGCTCACTCATTCTGTCTCTCCCGCTCACTCATTCACTCTCCCGCTCACTCATTCACTCTCCCGCTCACTCATTCACTCTCCCGCTCACTCATTCACTCTCCCGCTCACTCATTCACTCTCCCGTTCAATCATTCACTCTCACGCTCACTCATTCACTCTCACGCTAACTCATTCACTGTCCCGCTCAATCATTCACTCTGCCGCTCACTCATTCACTCTCACACTCACTCATTTACTCTCACGCTCACTCATTCACTCTCCCGCTCACTGATTCACTCTCACGCTCACTCATTCACTCACACGCTCACTCATTCCTTCTCACGCTCACTCATTCACTCTCACTCATTCACTCTCACGCTCACTCATTCACTCTCACGCTCACTCATTCACTCTCACGCTCACTCATTCACTCTCACGTTCACTCATTCACTCTCACGCTCACTCATTCACTCTCACGCTCACTCATTCACTCTCCCGCTCAATCATTTACTCTCCCGCTCACTCTCACGCTCACTCATTGTCCTCTCCCGCTCACTCATTCACTCTCCCGCTCACTCATTCACTCTCCCGCTCACTCATTCACTCTCCCGCTCACTCATTCACTCTCCCGCTCACTCATTCACTCTCACGCTCACTCATTCACTCTCACGCTCACTCATTCACTCTCACTCATTCACTCACACACACAGACACTCTCACTCATTCACTCTCCCGCTCACTCATTCGCTCTCACGCTCACTCATTCACTCTCCCGCTCACTCATTCACCCTCACGCTCACTCATTCACTCTCACTCATTCACTCTCCCGCTCACTCATTCACTCTCACTCATTCACTCTCCCGCTCACTCATTCACTCTCACACTCAATCATTCACTCTCCCGCTCACTCATTCACTCTCACGCTCACTCATTTACTCTCACGCTCACTCATTCACTCTCACTCATTCACTCTCACGCTCACTCATTCACTCTCACGCTCACTCATTCTGTCTCTCATTCACACTCACTCACTCTCTTACTCAAACTACAGTAATGAACATAAGTTTAGATTATACATGATAAAATCATATGGTATTTAACTTATAATATGACAGATGAGAATACACAAACATATGGATTCGCGTGTTACATAACATGCGTGTTACATGACATGCATCTGCTCAGCTCTCTCTCTCTCTCTCTCTCTCTCTCTCCCTCTCTCTCTCTCTGTATTCTTTCATATACACACACTCACACGCATGCGCGCGCTAACACACACACACTAACACATCAACTCTCCCACTGTCTCACTCTCTAACACACAATCCTACACACACACTCACTCTCTCAATCACACTCTCTCACACATACACGTACACATGAACGCATGCACGCACGCACACACTCCCTCACTCACTCTCACACATACACGTACGAATGCATGCACTGACACATTCCCCCACCATTTCTCGCTCAATCACTCTCTCCACACACACGCATGCACACACGCATTCACTCTCTCCCTCTCTCTGACACCAACTCTCTCTCTCTCTCTCTCTCTCTCTCTCTCTCTCTCTCTCTCTCTCGCTCCCACACGCACACACATATATAGTGAACATGGAGCTGATCCACGACTCTGATGATCGAGTGAGATAGCAAAACATGACCGCCCACGCTTACCGGCATGGCACATGATGGATGGATGGATGTTTTTCATCTTGCAAATGGCTACCTTCGCAATGGACAACAATAATGTACAGTCAATAAACTACAGCAATATACAGTGACAATATATGTTCATTGTCAGTGTGTTAACGAGACCGCTCAGGGGAAACAAAGAATATTAACGTTACAATCTACCACGCGTGTACATTGTATCTTAGTCGCATGGCTCATTGAAATAATTGTGCAATGTTCTCCATAATCCGTTCCACCAGATTTCTTTGGCAGACCTGCCACGATAGATCTCAAGAGATCCATTCATCCATCATGTGCCATGATGATAAGCAGGCTAAGCCATGGGAATCCCATGGGGAAAAAAGGGGGATTTTCTTAATAGTGTAGGGATGGGATACGACGGGATGGGACAGGCATAAATTACCATTGGATGGGACAGAAAAACATGTCCCATGGACAAGCCTGCCAGGCTTGGCCATAGGAATATTATTCCCATGGGACGGGATAGGATGGGATATGCATAAATTACCACGCAATGTAAATTATGTCCCATGGACAACCCTGCTGATAAGCGTGGGTGGTCATATTTTGCTATCTCACTCGATCACCAGAGTCGTAGATCAGCTCCGTGTTTCTATCTCAACCATGCCACGTGGCAAACCCATCTAGGTAATTACTTCTTGGTCTTTCCCTTGGTATATTCCCTTCAATCCTGCCAGTTGTCACCACGTTCTCCAATTAATTTCTTTTCATAACATGCCCACAAAATTTGACAGTCTACGTCTAATGTCTCTAATCAGTTTACGATCTTCATTTGTTTCTTGAAGGACTTGTTCATTGGTTTTTCTGTCTGTCCATGGTATTCTTTGCATGTTCCTCAGAAATCGCATTTCCATAGCCGTCATACTATCTTGTATATATTCACAGTGATGGTTATCACTCAAAAATTGTGTTTTCACTTCTATAAACAAAAACAAAAATACCCACGGCGTTAAATTCTTCGACACTGATGTTATCTGGCCCCATGGAGTTAGGTTTCCTCATGTGTTGTATAGCATCTTCACCATCTGCTTTATATATTGGTGGTCATTCACATTGATCGTAATTGTTTGATTAAGTGCTATCACCATCATCATACTAATCTTTTATTAATTGTGTCTGTAGCATACATCTTGCAATGATGTGTCCTCCACAGGATTAAGAAATATCATTGTCCCTGGACCCAACCAAGAGTCTAAAGGGAAAGGCACATAGCCACACATTTAACTTACGGTGTGAGGTCAGATCAAAAAAGGTGTAGTTCTGTCTGTTACTCTCACAGATGGTGCACGTGTGGGTGACACAGTTTGAAACGATGGTATCTCCGTTTTTGTAACATGCCCCTTTGTAAGGGCATCCTGTAACATGAGAACTATTCCATGTCAGTTGCTTAAGGAATGATTACTGACTCTTAAGCTATATTAGTCATGCACTCGGGAGATATGAAAGACACTTGTGTAAATACAGCTTGTTAGTAATAACCATTGCATATGCACTACTCAAGAGCTCCATCATTCTCATTCTTCCTAAGATCCACATCGGCATCATCATTAGGTTACTCAGTCTGAAGACTGGTGTTGAAGTCATCTCACCATGGAACCCATATCCCCCTAATTCAGTAACTCTATTCAGCTTTCCGTGCATCTCTTTGCCTTGCTTGTCTGTGCATGGTAGTTACTTCTTGGACACATTCATGTAATGCCGTACCTAATTTTTATGTCGGATGATTATGAATAAATATTTCAGAGTGATAATCAGGTCCCATCAGACACACGCCAGGTGGCCAGATCATAACCGAGTTAGAGAAAAGTTAAAATGTAACCCAATCATGACAAAGGGAGAGGCGATTTGGGATGTAACCATATCATGACGCAGGGTAAGATACGTTAGGATTTAACCCGATCATGTTCCAGGGAGAGGCAAGGTAGGGTGTAACTAGATGAAGCCCAGGGAAAGACAAGGTAGGATGTAACCAGAACATGACTTAGGGAGTAGCAAGTTGGGATGTAACCAGTTCATGACCCAACAAGAGACAAGTTAGGACGTAACCTGGCCATGATCTAGGGAGATGCAAGTTAGTATGTAACCAGTTCATGACCCAGGGAGAGGCAAGTTAGTATGTAACAAGATAATGACCCAGGGAGAGACATGTTAGGATGTAAACAGATCATGACTTAGGGAGAGAAAAGTTAGGGTGTAACCAGATCATGGTCCAGGGAGTAGGCAAGTTGGGATTAACAAGATCAAGACTCAGGGAGTGAAAATATAGGATGCAACCAGATCCTGACCCAGTGCGTGGCAAGTTAGGATGTAACTAGGTCATGACCCACTGAGAGAAAAGGTAGGATGTAAACAGATAATGATGCAGGGAGAGACATGTTAGGATGTAAACAGATAACGACGCAGGGAGAGAGAAGTTAAATGTAACCAGATCATGAACCAGGGAAAGACATTTTAGGATGTGACCAGATTATGACCCAGGGAAAGAAAGGTTATGATGTAATGAATTCATGACCCATGTAGAGAAATGATAGTATGCAACCTGAGCATGACCAAGGGAGTGGCAATTTAGAATGTAACTAGATCAGGACCCAGAGAGAGAAACGTTATGTAGTAAACAGATCATGACCAGGGAAAGCAATGGTAGAATGTAAACAGATAACGACACAGGAAATGTCAAGTGAGGATGTAACCCGATCATGACCTAGGGAGAGGTAAGTAATGTTGCAACTGCCATGATCCAGTTCATAGACAACCAGATCATGGCATGATTTGAAAAAAGTGCGGTCTATACGAGGAGATAGTGCAAAGTGACCCGCCACGAGCGATGGTCACAAGAGCGTGAAAAACGCTTCACGCTGGGGACGCTTCTTGAAATGACGTAGAGTCACCTTCAGTCAGTTGGGTTGTAACCATGGTCAAGTCTGAACCTGGTTCTTTGGTTCAAGAAGCACGGCCACACACTGCCCCGCTACTAGAGTGTTGACTGGAGTTGTATTTGTTGAATTGTTTTGTTAACTCGTAGCGTTTTGTAATTGTAATAGTACAAATAACGTGTATTGTGTGATTAGCCAATAGATTGTGAAAAACTATTTGAGTTGAGTTATCAAGGTTCGCGTTCTACTTGTGCACAGTGTGAGGTTGCTTCGAAGTAAAGGATAACAGTTTCATATAATCACCTGTAATACTGAGATGAGAACACCAGAGATTTGCAGCACTCAAATATAATGTTAAACATTCATGTTATCGAATACGGAGCCGTGCTCAAGAGAAAGACGTCACATATGTAATCAAAATGAATCATATCAGCTCCGAACGACACTATCAGTCGGTGTCGACGATGTCAACTATGTGTGACTCCATCATGCTCCGTAGGACAGTAGCAAGGACTTTATTAACAAACACCAATACAAAACAACGGAGTTCAGCTGCGCTATCAACAATAAGAAGTTCATTCTGTATCAAACTACTCTGTGACAGTAACCAGATCACGACACAGGGGGTGGCAAGTTAGGATGTAATCAGTTCATGACCCAGATAGAGAAATGTTAGGATGTAACCAGATCATGACCTAGGAAGAGAAAAAAAGATAGGACCATGTGTAACCATATCATCATCCCGGGGAGAAAAATTTTAGGATGCAATCAGATCATGACCAAGGGAGATGCAAGTTAGCGTGACCCAAGCATAGAAACGTTAGGAAGTATTCAGATCATGACCCAAGGAGAGGCAAGTTAGGATGTAACCAGACCATGACCCAAGAGAGATGCACGTTAGGATGTAACCAGACCATGACCCAAGAGAGATGCACGTTAGGATGTAACCAGATCATGACCCAAGAGAGATGCACGTTAGGATGTAACCAGACCATGACCCAAGAGAGATGCACGTTAGGATGTAACCAGATCATGACCCAAGGAGAGAAAAGTTAGGAAGTGTTCAGATCATGACCCAGGGAGAGAAAAGTTAGGATGTAGCCATATCCTAACCCAAGGTGAGACAAGTTACGATGTATCCAGATCATAACCCTTGGAGAGGCACGTTAGGATGTAAACAGATCTTGACCCAAGGAAAGATAAGTTAGGATGTAAACAGATCATGACCCAGGGAGAGGAAAGTTAGGATGTAACCAGATCATGGTCAAAGGGGAATACATGTTAGGATGTATTCAAATCAACACCCAGAGAGATAATTTATGACTTAAATACATCTTGACCCAGGGAGAGGAAAGTTAGGATGTAACCAGATCATTTTCAAGGGACAGAAGCGTTAGGGTGTATCCAGATCATGAAACGGGAAGTACATATATAACACGATCATGACCCAGGAAGAGAAAATTTACGATGTAACAAAATCTTGGTCCAGGGAGAGACAAGTTAGGATGTAACCAAATCATGGCCCAATAGAAGACTAAGCATCATTATGCAAAGACGTAAGAAGAAAATACAACTCGGAACAGAGGATGAGCTATAGGGGTGCCTACACTGCTATGTGTTTGCTGTGAACAATAACAGAGCGTTGAATATTGGTAAATCCTAATCTTTACTTTATTGCGGACTCATGGACTTTCGACAGTGTAAGCCATCTACATGATAAGGCTGCTTGCAGATCTACCTTAGACTCATAAAACAAATCCAACTCATCGCTTATCACAGTGAGGAAAAGTATGACCGAATACTTCGCCTTGTACATAATATAAAGGTTATATTACATTACTAATTCATAGCTGGAAAATACTTCGAGGCAACTGTTTCATTAATCTCTCTCTCCCTCTCTCTCTCTCTCTCTCTCTCTCTCTCTCTCTCTCTCTCTCTCTCTCTCTCTCACACACACACACACACACACACACACATACATACACTGGAAACAAAAAGCTGTCATACACATGTATAAGAATGGATGTCAACAACATCATAACAAGAGAGAAATGAAAGAGTGATGCATAATCCCCCCAGACATGCTGTTCCTGTGAATTAAAAATAATATACTAACTATAGAGGATACGAGAGAAATAGCATTCAGAGAGCATAATATATTTAAAAACAAATAATAATAGATGAGCATATTATACAATGCATATTGTACATGATAAGGATGCTTGAAGATCTACAAATTGATGGAAACGATCTTAGACTTGTAAAAAACATATACGGAAACAACAAGCTGCCATAAGAGATGATAATGAAGTAAGCCAATATCAGCCTATTGAGACAGGGATGTGTAATGTCTCCAGATCTGTTTTCCCTGTACAGTGAAAGTATTGTCAGAAATAATGAAGATATTGAAGGAATCAACATTGGGGGACGATGCGTCAATAACATTAGATATGCAGATGATACAGTCTTGATTGCAGACAATGAAGAGGGCCTGCAACATTTAGTAGATGCGGTTGTTACACACAGTGAACAACGAGGGTTAGAATTAAATTGTAAAAAGACAGATTATGGTTTACACTAGAAGATCGATGTATCACAATGTACTATACAAGTAAATGGGAATATTCTTCAACATGTGAAAAGGTACAATTATCTCGGAACAGTAATAACATCTGATGGGAGATGCCTTGAAGAGATTAGAACAAGAATCGCCATGCCAAAAGTAGCCTTTAGCAAGATGACAAACATACTGACCAATAAAAAGATGTCAATTCAAACGAGAAAAAGAGTGTTGAGATGCTACATAGAACCTGTACTTTTATACGGATGTGAAGCTTGTACAATGAGCAGTCAGGCTGAAAAACACCTGATGGCTGTAGACATGTGGTTTCTGAGGAAAATGCAAAGAATACCATGGACAGTCAGAAAGACCAATGAACAGGTCCTTCAAGAAACAAATGAAGATCGTAAACTGATTGGAGACATTAGACGTAGACAGTCATTATTTTTTGGGGCATGTTATGAGAAGAAATTATTTGGAGAACTTGGTGACAACTGGTAAGATCGAGGGGAACAAAACAATGGGAAGACCTAGAAGCAAGTACCTGGCTGGCTTGGCCTTGTGGCATGGTCGAGACAGAAACACGGAGCTGATACACGACTCTGGTGATCGAGTGAGATGGCAGAACATAACCGCTCACGCTTACCGGCATGGCACATGATGGATGGATGGATATTGTACAATATTGACTGCAGGCAATGAACAAGATCCGCAATATTTGGTACAAGCGGTTCCTGTACACAGTAAACAACTAATCTTAGAAATGAATTACTAGAAGTCTGCATTATCGTTCTTTCAAATAAGAAATAAATATTACGATTAACCATCCAAGTATACATGAAACATCTTCTACACGCGAATTAGTACAACTATCTCTAAAGAGTCATAATATCTGATAGAAGGCTCATTGTAAAGAGCAGAAATAGAATCGCTATAGCTGAGGTATAATACATATCACAGTCGCTATATTAAAATGTAGAATGCTATGTTCAACAATGTATAACAGCTGTCACCTCATGTGAGAAACAGCATGTTTGCAATGCAGAAACAGCAATGCTATATAGATGGTATACTGTTACATGCAGTCGGCGCATGGGAAATAAGCAGACACGTTGGGATACATCGAACAGCAGTAGACATGTAGTTTCTATGGATAATGAAAATAAAACCATGGACGGATAGAGAACCAAATGAAAGAGTTCTACAAGACACACATGGCAGCCTTAAACCGATTAGATAAATTAGACGTAGATAGTCGACAGTTGTGTGGGTATGTCCTGAGAATATATAATCTTGAAATCTTAGTGACAACTGGCAAAGTTGATGGGAAAAGACGAAGAAGGAAAGCGAAAGATAAATACATGGATGACTTGGTGGCATATTTCTCGCACATGATGATGGTGAATATGGTGATCTGTGTCTCTGTAGAGTGTTTTCTATATGTGTTTGTTGACCGGTGTCTCTGCACATTGCATTGTTGAAATATGACTCCGCACATTGTATTGTAGGAATATGGCTTCGTACAGTGTATTGTAGATATACTACTCCGTACAGTGTATTGTAGATATACGACTCCGTATATTGTATTGTAGATACATGGCACTGCACAGTGCATTGTAGATCTATGCCGCCGGACTTTATATAGTAGATCTTATACTCTTTACATTGTATATACTCCGTATATACCCCTCATAATATATACTATTTATATTGTGGATCTAAAGTTTCCGGTAAGATGGCGACGATGTAGCGGTGTTTTGTTCAGAGGACGCAAATGTTTGTGTTTTTTGTCTGGGGAGGATGTGTTGTTATTTCGTAGTCGTTTTAGGAAGATGTTCACAAGAAACCACAGAAGGCAGGTGGTGGATGAAATTTAGAGGGAAGCCAACAGATAGTTGCTGGTTATGGTAGGCAGAAGATCTCTTTATCTAGACAATGGCTACGGTCATCGACCAGTATGGTCACTACCAGGAATTAAAGTAATGACAATCTACCTTCTTTAAAGATGCCTAGTTTATCATGATTCGCTTAATTACAGGTACACTGGAGATATACCTACAGAATAATTTAATTATGTATTTATTGCAATGACAAAGAAATCAGGAGCCGTGGAATGTGATCAACATCGTAGAATTAGTGTAATGAGTCGCATCACACAGATTTTGCTAAGAATTATATATCATGCAAAGAGTTAGGAGGAAAATACAACCTGAAATAGGAGGAGAACAAAATGGGATTGTAGAAAGCAAGGGTACAATAAATGCTGTGTTTATGCTGAGAACAGTAATTGAACGCTCCATAGAAGTAAACATATACATCTACATCTGTGCTTTATTGAGTACACAAGAAATTATTTCGATAAAGTAAGAAATGTCAACATGATAGAGATGCTTGCAGATCTACAAATTCATGGGAAAGAAATTAGACATGAAACAATATTTTAAAAGATATATTGGAAACAACAACCTGTCATAGGAATTGATAATGAAGTAGGTCAATATCAGCATATTAAGAGAAGTGTGAGATATGGGTATGTAATGTTTCCAGATCTGTTTTTACAGTACAGTGAAAATATTTTCAGAAATGTACAGGATACGAAAGGAATCATCAATGGAGGAAGAAACATCAATAACATTAGATATGCAAATGATATGACGGCATGGACTATACGAAGAAAGACAAGCAACGAGACAAAGAGAACAATGCAAGCTAATCCACTTAAAGTCGCTTAAAAGTCGGCAGGGTCGACTTCATTGCACCGGGTTTTATCCCATATGGTTCCGTCTCTTTCCGCAGCGCGGAAGGCGTGGCACAAAGTACGAACTCCGTAGCTCTAGCGACGACCCACAGGAGTCTCCGAAAAATTTAACTCGTGAACTGAAGGACGCGGCCCGGAATCGAACCCACACCCTTCGGAGCCCGAGTTAAACGGCTTGACTACTTCGCCAAGAAGACTCCCGTCTGCCATCTATATGAGATATCTGGTAACATCGCAAACGCAATTTTTTCCTGTCAATCGTTGATCTCCATAGAGATGAGATCTTGCAGTTATGCTTTTATGTAATTAAAAAGTCGTTCCTTATTTGTAATGAACTCATAGGGCATGCTGAGAAAAGTGAAGACGGGCACGTTTCGCGCATAGTGGCATTCTGCAATACAAAAGTCAACGATAGAAAGCATGTGTTGGATCTTTTCCCCAGGTCTTGCTGGTGTGATGGGAAACGAGCAGGCGGATAGATTGACTGGATCTGGACAGCAGAGTGTTGTATTGTTGTATGATAAGGCAGATGTGGTAGAGAGAATTGTGAGGCTGGGATAGATCAGATGTTCTTACGGTAATCTTAAGAATGGTCATAAGAGCAGATAAGCATGCTAAACCTGGTACCATTAGTCGTGGAACTCTTTGCTGGCTGTTAAAGATGAAGACATAGCACGTATGGACATGTCCAGAGTGTTGTGGTTTGGGTTCTTGACTCAACCCGACACATAGAGATAATCAGCGAGAAAAGCTAAGTACACATAATGATATGAACAGTATAAGCGGATGAAACATTTCTTTTTGCTGGAGATCAAGCTATTTGCAGAGACATTATTGCCTATGCTGGTTTGTTAATCAACTGATTATATTGATGACGGATACTGTCGAATTAAAACATACTAACTTACTTTGTTCTATTATCTCGTGTTTCACGGTGTTCTTTATTGATCCGTTTTTACAGACATGCAGCTCACAGCTGTTCATATAGTACTCGGCGCCCACCGGATGACATTTGTCCCCACCCCCCTGGCAATCTAGGAGTCAGATATACAAATAAATCCGCTCAGTTTGTTAGTTAGTCATCATCATCACGTACCAATTACATTATTGTTTTAGTGCAACAACATGTCAATGTATTTAATTATGTGAATACTTTACGGGCAGTAGGTGAAAGATGCATTTACGAAGTTAAATGTAGAATTGCCGAGAAATTGGCAACTGTTCACAAGATGAAGAATATTTTCTGCAATGTATCCTTGACACGTGAGAAGAGAAAACAAGTTTGTATGTGTTCTTTATTTTAAAGTCATTAGCAGTTGCGTGCTATGGGTCGGTGATGTGATATCGCCATCACATTGTGCTGGACCACGCAAAGAGGTATAGGTGGTCAGTTTATTCCTCACTTTGACAAGCGCCGAAGCCAGCCGACAATAATAATGATGATGAGGGTGGTGATGATGATTTGCATTCACCCAGGAACTCGTTGTACACGACGCCATTATCATTTGGTCAACGGAGAAAACGCCTGCAGTCATGCATAAAGTACTCGGAGCCCAGAGAGTGACATGTTTTCGCAGCATATTAATCTAGATGTCAGACATACAACCGAATCAACTCAGTTTGTACACTAGTGTCCATCATCATGTGTCAAATACATTATTGTATGGTGTGAATTTAATTAAATAGTTGGGCACATCAAAAGCAGTAGAAGAACGATATGTTACATGAATTAAATGTAGAACAGATCAAGAAAAAAATGCAATATATAATTGTCCAAGAGAAAAATTAAATATAGCAAAGACCAAGAAAGAAGTCCAATGCACAAAAGCTAATTAAAAAATGTCAGTGTAGAAAAGCCACACACAAAAGAAAAGGTAAATATCGAATATCCACGGAAAGAAATTAATGTAAAACTGCAAAAGAAATATATTAAACTAGCTGACCCGGCCCGGTTCGCCCCGCACTTTGCGGGGATCTATCTATCTATCTATCTATCTATCTATCTATCTATCTATCTATCTATCTATCTATCTATCTATCTGTCTATCTATCTATCTATCTATCTATCTATCTATCTATCTATCTATCTATCTATCTATCTATCTATCTATCTGTCTATCTATCTATCTATCTATCTATCTATCTATCTATCTGTCTATCTATCTATCTATCTATCTATCTATCTATCTATCTATCTATCTATCTATCTGTCTGTCTGTCTGTCTGTCTGTTTGTCTGTGTAACCCGGCCCGGCGTCGCCCAGCTCCTGGTGGGGAGTATCTCATTTAACTCATATGAGTAGTCATATAAGCTCCCGTTCCCGACTATCTGTCTGTCTGTCTGTCTATCTATCTGACCCGGCGCGGCTTCGCCCATCTCCTGGCGGGGAGCGTCTCATTAAATTCATATAACAAAAATAAAATTAACTTAAGAATGTCCTTCCACAAACCATCCATTATTTTTAATGAAAACTGTTTTTAAATCACATACATGAGTGTAGATAACTTCTTTAAACATAAAAAGATGAGTTAAAAAATTTTCACTATTTAAATAGATGCATTATTTTTATGAAAACTTTTAAAATGCTTTAAAGATTATATCATTATTTAATATAACGCATATGCCTGTAAATAACTGTAGACAAAGAGTTTATAAACCTTTGAAAAAAATGCAACAATCTATATATAAAATATATATCAATGCTATTATAAGTTATGCCCCTTGAAATAACTTTTCTTAAGTTAAGTCCCCTCGCTATATATAAATGATAATTTAAATGTAAATATTAAATTTTAGTAAGTAAATAGCTGTTTGTACACTAAAAGACTATGACAGTTGGCTGCACGGGAATGAAAAGAAAACATGTAGAAAATGTCATCTGAATCGGATGGAACGTTATCGAACGCATCAAATACATCCCTACATACATTGTCTTTTATATATATATATATATATATATATATATATATATATATATATATATATATATATATATATATATATATATATATATATATATATATAGATGTAACATATTTCAAGAAAAACGTTAAATGTAGAATAGCTCAAGAAAGACATTAACTATATAATATCAATAAAAAGGAAAACAAAATCCCTTGAAACAAGTAAAGAGTTTCAAGTACCTGGTAAGTATAATATCATCAAATGGCAAATCAGAAGACGAGATCGAAAATAGATGCAGTAAGGCAAACCAACTCATTGGACAAATGGCACAATGCTAAAGAACAAACATGTATCAATAACTACTAAGAATGCACTTTACAACACAACCTTTATCCAGCTCTATGATACCAATGCCAAACCTGGACAATGACTGAAAATGAGGGGGGAAAAAACAAACCAAAAAACAACAACATCAGAAATGAGATTCCTGAGAATGTGTCAAGAAGAGATAAGATCAGAAATGAAGAAATCAGGACTAAAGCGGTGGTTATAACTGCACTAGATTTTATTAGAAGGCAGCAAGTTAGTTGGTTTGACCATGCAAGTAGGTTACCAACTAACAGTATACCACAACAAGCAATGATGTACAGACCAGATGGAAGCAGAGGAAGAGGCCGACCACGTAAACGATGGACGCAGGGAATAACAGAGTCCATGGGAATATCGATACATGAAGCCTATAATCGGGCACTCTCCCGCTGTTTATACTTCACCTCGACACCGCAAGGTACAAGAGGAACATGATGAGATGAGATGAGATGAGATAATGGGAATACAAAATAATCACACTAATAATTTACATTTAGAATTACTTCAGAAAGAAGTTAAAAGCACAACTGCTAATTAAAGAAGTTAAATGTACAATAGCTAAAGACATAATTATATGAGATTAGCACTAGAACAAAAAAATACATATAGAATAGCCCACGGCAGAAGTTCAACATAGACTAGTCAAAGAAACACGTTCTGTGTAGAATAGCCTCAGAAAGAAGATACGAGTTGAACAGCTAACGGGAAAACAATGTTAATGCAGAATAGCTACAGAATTAAGTTACATTTACAACAGCTTCAGAAACAAGAGCAACGTAGAATAGTTAACGATAGAAGTAACAACTGTAGAATAGCTTCGGAAAGAAGTTAAAAGTACAGCTGCTAATTAAAGAAGTTAAATATAAAATACCTAAAGGAAGAGGTTAAATGTAGAACTGATAAAGAATGCGGTTACATGTAGAACAGCCATAGAAAGAAAATACATGTAGTAAAGTTAGTTGCATATCCTTTACAAGATGTGGCAGTAATCCCTAGCATATTTGGTTGTTTGTTATGGTCTTGCCAATTTTTCGTTCAGTAGTTTGCCATTGCTTTCTAAACGACCGTAACCCATACCATTTGGTAAAAACAAGTAAAAAAAAGAGCGCAACGTGGTCTGCTACCAAATCGAGCGCAGCTGTGTTTAGAACGCGAGTATCTGGGATCACGAACTGCGTCCGTATCCCTTCGCAATGGAGCCGACATGAAAACTATACGTGAATGAGATATGTTTCGCTGGAGATGTGAAATTTGAATAGACAGGATCGTCAATGCTAGATGGTTAATACATTGATGCTGATAAATGTTGTAGTATAACAACACACACTGACTTACAACGTTCTATGAGCACGCTTGAAAAAAGGCCATCTGAATCTCGTAAACATTGATGAAGTTGGCACCCTCGACTAAAGTACTGGGAGCCCACAGGGAATCTTGCGTTCCCTTCGTGACAATCTAGGTGTCAGACATACAGATGACTCAACTCAGTTTGTAGGTTAGTCATCATCATCATCATCGTGTCAAATGCATTATTATACGGTGTCAATGTATTTAAGAATGTGGGTACTTTAATGACAGTAAATAGCGGATGTATTAAATTAATTTAATGTTCAATAAGCCAAGATGAGAGTTAGATGTAAAATAGTCCAATAGGGAAATTAAATATAGTTACATGTAGCATAGCTAAAGAAAGATGTTAATTATAGAATAGCTATAAAAGGAAGTTCAGTGTAGAATATCCCAAAACAGAAGTTAAATATAGTATAACGAAAGAGAGAAGTCGGATAGTTAGTTAGTTAGTTGCGGTTCCAACTTCATGGCAACGGGTCGTCTCGATTATGCTCCGTTCCTGTCCCAGTGAATATCACACGAAATGCTCCTCACTGCCCTATGTGAACAATAGAATAGACAGGAGTATCGGCAAACCAACAGCCCGCAAAGCATACTGTGCATAATGCCGCCGCCAGAATGCCAATGCAAAAGTACTCTACGGGAAATACAGTTCATTGCTTATGAAAACGGCAGTTTGATCCCATATGGCTCGGTCTATTTCCGCAGGGTGACCCGCCGAAAGCGTCGCACAAAGCACGAACTTCGTAGCTTCAGCGACGACTCCCAGGAGTCTCCTGAACAATGCACTCGTGAACCGAAAAGGCAAACCAGTCAATCCAGCAACAGCCGGCCGCCATCGTTCCAAACATGCAGTTCACGCTACAAACTGCGAACAGATGTAAAAGTATTCGATGCGAAATTCACAGCTCACAGTGTCGCGCCACGCACTCAATCAGTAGCAGGGCGACGGAACCATAGCCTCCTTAGTCGCCTCTTACGAGGTGCATAGTAGGCAACAGTAGGATATAGTATAACGAATAAGGAAGATAAGTTAATTAGAAGGCTAGTTAGTTAGTTAGTTAGTTAGTTAGTTAGTTAGTTAGTTAGTTAGTTAGTTAGTTAGTTAGTTAGTCGATAGATCATCCTTATTGCACATCGAACCATTCAGTCCATAAGTGCTCGGATCCCCTCCTCAGCAAAACCCGCAGCGTGTAGCGGCTCACGACAATAGTTCTGTGTTGGTTTAGTACTATTCTTTGCTTCCTATGTGGTGTTCTTGTTTGGCCACACCTCTTTTAAAATGCTGTTCTCGCAGACTTACCATGGTTGTAGATTCCCGGTAATCGCTTGGTTCTCGTAATCGACGTACTTCTCGTAGAGCATTCAGAATGTATGCCCTACATGCAAGCGTGTAAGCCTGCTCATTCTCTTATACACCCTCATGCCCTGGCACGAAGACGAAACTAATCGTTAACTGCCGAGACAGCTCCAGAGACATCAGCCACTCTCTTCGGACCCACCCATCTCTATCCTCCTGAGCATACTCATTGATTCACTATGGACACATGCCCGATTGAATGTATGTGTCTCGAGCCATGTTATTGTTTTAATTACTGCCATGACTTCTAAAGTAAGGCTGCTTTTGGTCAAAGCAAGAGAGCCAGATTCTTCCTTCACAATTTCTCCTCCGGCCTGAGCCGTAAAGGCCCATTAACTTCTCACACCTCGGACGACCGACCGTGTACATGACAGCATCATGCTCTAAAGAATTTTCGAAGATCAGAACCTGTACTTCCACCTCCACAGCAGCTGGATGTTCTTGTCTGTATTTCCTGTCTAGTTGGATGCACACTGAAACACGAATATACAAAACTTTGGCACTTCCTCATGTGAATACACCAGCTGAAGAATGTCTCCGGCGTGATCCATTCACTACTTTCCACTTTTTACCCTGCTGCACTTTACCATCTTTATCTAGCTATGCAGGGGCTGTAGTGTGTTTGCGTTGACTCTGAAATAAACACGTGTTTAACAAATTTGTTTTCTATCCCTCATGCTTGGAAAATCAAGAAGGTAGCGCATCGCCCTGCATGATGTATCTCCTGTACATCTAATAATGATGTGCATAGCTTCGTTCTGTATCCTTTCCATCCTTTCTATCTGCTTATATCTGAGAGTCAGGATTGCCATCGCATACTCCAAAACAGAATGGACCAGACCCTCGTAAAGAAGACATTCATGGCGCTGCTCTCAGTTTGCCGCCGTCATCACCCGTATCGCATCCAAACCCCGCTTGAACTTTGTTATCACCTGGTCTACGTGCTCAGTATAAGCTAGGCTTTGATCAAATCGTATCCCCAGGTAATTCACTGCCTGCGTCATTTCCACCGTCTCTGAACCTAGATTTACAGTTGGTGTTGGGGTTTTGACGATTTGGTTATTCAAACAGAACCATGTCACTGTTGCCTTTGTTGGTTTGACCATTGCCCCCGTCTTCAACATACCAATTGCTTATTTGATTAAGGTCGGTTTGTAGTTCCACAGCAACTGTGTCTCTATCCTTACTCTCACGATACACTTAAACATCGTCTGCATAGAACAATGTCCTCCCCGGTCCTATGATTTGCTCGTTTGTGATTCTTACAGTGTAGGCGTTGAACAGCACGGAAGATAATGGTAATACCTGTGGTAGGACAATATATATTATTGTTGGGTCTAAAGTCCAACTGCCACATCTAAAAACTACTTTCCGATGGAAGAGGGCTGCAGCGATCCAACTAAAGAGGAAAGAACTTATCTTGAGTTCAAGATTCTGAAGCATTAAAAGATGCAATGCTACTCTGAGGCACGCGTCCTCAAGGTCTATCGCTGCAGCAAAGGTTTCAATGCCTGAGTGGAAACATTCATAGAAATCATGGGCAAAAACTACTGCATTGGTCCAGGTTTCTCTTTTTGGACGGTACCCTCACAGGATAAGTTATAAAACAAATTGCCTCTCTTGCTGGCTTGATGTGTGTCTAACAATTGACTTCTCCAGCAGCTTGCCTATTGTGTTATGCATGATTATTACTCGATATCCCTGAATTGTTGTGTGGTCGTTGCCAGGCTTCGGCAAGGGAATAAGATAGCTGAGTAACCACGCTTCCTTGAAGCTGCCACTCGCTATACTATTGTTGTACATGTATGCTAGTTCTTCTAGCTCGTTGTCGGTACACATATTTATGTCGTCATATCTTATGCCATCTCGCCCTGGAGCGCTGTTTTTTAATCGTTTAAGCTCAGCCTTGATTTCTTTCACTGTCACAGTGCCTTTATTTGAAATGTTCTGGGCCTTGCGCCTATCTGAGGTGACGTCCTTGGCAAGATTTTGGCCTCTCATATCTGTCTGGTTGCTATGCTCTAGATAGCGCTCGAAGAGAGCTTTGCCCTTGTTCTCGTCAGTCCTCTGCCAGATGAGGTCAGCACCTTGGAAGTGAAAAATACACTTATTCTTGACTACCCCGTTCATACTTTTATGTAGTCTCCAGAACAATTTCGGTGACTCGTCTGTGCTTACTCTTTGACATACTTCTGCCCATTTTGCACTTTAAACCACCTTAACCAGTGTTTACTTAGCTTACTTTTGTGTGCACATTAGTTAGTTCGTCGTGGTTCAAACTTCATGGCAACGGGTCGCCCCCATTATGCTTCGTTCCTGTGCCTGTGAATATCACACAACATGCTCCTCACTGACCAATGTGAAAAGTGGAACAGACAGGAGTCTCGGCAGGGCAACATCCGGAATAGGTACACTGTGCAGAATGCAGCCACCAGAATGCCAACACAAATGTCCTCCACGAAAAACAGTTCATCGTGCATCTCTCTTTCTTAGTGCATGCAACTAGGATGGGCAATTCAGTTCTTCTTGGCGAAATTACATGTAGTATAACTAAATAAAGACGTTATAAGTGAATTCGCTAAAATTAGAAGGTAAATAAAGAATTACTCAAAAAAAGAAGTTAAATCTAAAACTGATGAAGAAAGATTTCAAATACAGTACTGCTAAAGAAACATTTTAAATGTAGAATAGCTAAAGACAGACGGCACATTAGAACATCTAAGAGCGAAGTTCGATGTAGAATGGCCCACTAAATAAATTCAAAGTAGAATAGTCCAAGAAAACAATTTAAATTCAGAATAGTCCAAATAATAAGATTAATGTGGAATAACCACACAAACAAGTTAAATACAGCATAACCCCAGAAAGAGGTTTCAAGTATAACCCAAGATCGAAGTTAAACGTGGAGTTGCTAGAGCAGTGTTTCCCAACGTGGGGTCCATGCCCCACAGGGGGACAATTCGATTGTTAAGGGGGCCAATTCGAAAATGGACTCTTCCAGAGTTTAAGTTAACAGTATGGCGACTTTCAGTCACTACTCGAGCTGGATAAACGTCCAGTATATATAACTTCTGTGAACCATGTTAGTAGCCGTGATTTCATTATTAGACGTTAGAGTTGAACTACTGGTTATACTCGGCCGACACTAAGCATTTCGCGGTATTTGTTCTGAAATGCGCGAAATGCTTAGTGCCGGGATCTCAGATTCTGCAGTGTTTCGCTGTAATGCACAGCATTCACCGTTGTGGTTAATTTGAAATAAGCGTCCGTTAAATTGTTGTAAAAGTCTAGTTGTTCTAAACAAATATATATATATATATACTAGCTGACCCGGCCCGGCTTCGCCCAGACCCTGGTGGGGAGCATCTCATTTAATTCATATAAGTAGTCATATAAGTTCTCGTTCCCGTTACCGACTATATGTCTGTCTGTCTGTCTGTCTATCTGTCTGTCTGTCTGTCTGACCCGGCCCGTCTTCGCCCAGACCCTGATGGGGAGAATCTCATTTAATTCATATAAGTAGTCATATAAGTTCCCGTTCCGACTATCTATCTGTCTGTCTGTCTGACCCGGCCCGGCATCGCCCAACTCCTGGTGGGGAGAATCTCATTTAATTCATATAAGTAGTCATATAAGTTCCCGTTCCCGACTGTCTGTCTGTCTGTCTGTCTGTCTGTCTGTCTGTCTGTCTGTCTGTCTGTCTGTCTGTCTGTCTGTCTGTCTGTCTGTCTGACCCGGCCCAGCCCATGGTGGAGAGCATCTCATTTAAATTATATAAGTAGTCATATAAGATCCCGTTCCCGACTATCTGTCTGACTGTCTGTCTGTCTTGGGTAAATGGAGGAGGGAGGAGGAAGAGGGAGGTGGAGGAGGGAAGAGGAGGGAGGAGGAGGGAGGAGACAGGAGGAGTAGGGAGGAATAGGAGGGAGGAGGAGGGATTAGGAGGAGGAGGGAGGAGTAGTGTGGAGGAGGAGGCGAGGAGGAGGGAGGAGGAAGAGGGAGGAGGAGGGAGAAGGAGGGAGGAGGAGAACGCAGGAGGAGAAGGGAGCAGGAGGAGGAGAGGGAGGAGGAGGGAGGAGGAGGGAGGAGGAGGAGAGAGTAGGAGGATGGAGGAGGCGGAGGGAGGAGGAAGAGGGAGGAGGAAGAGGGAGAATGAGGAGGGAGAAGGAGGAGAAAGAGGGGGAGGAGGGGAGGAGGAGGAGGGAGGAGGAGGAATGTGAAGGCAGGAGGAGGGAGGAGGGAGGAGGTAGAGGGAGGAGGAGGAGGAGGGGGGCGGAGAGAGGAGGAGGAGGGAGGAAGAGGGAGGAGGAGGAATGTGAAGGGAGGAGGAGGGAGGAGGTAGAGGGAGGAGGAGGGAGGAGAGGAGGTAGAGGGAGGAGGAGGAGGGAGGAGGCGGAGAGGGAGGAGGGGGAGGAGGGAGGAGGAGGGAGGAGGAGTGATGAGGAGGAGGGAGGAGGAGAGAGGAGGAGGGAGGAGGAGGAGGGAGGAGGAAGAGGGAGGAGGAGGAATGTGAAGGGAGGAGGAGGGAGGAGGTAGAGGGAGGAGGAGGGAGAAGGAGGAGTGAGGAGGAGGAGAGGGAGGAGTAGGAAGGAGGAGGGGAGGAGGGAGGAGGAGGAGGAGGGAGGAAGAAGGAGGAGGAGGGAGAAGGAGGGATGAGGAGGAGGAGGGAGGAGGAGGAAGAGGGAGGAGGAGGAATGTGAAGGGAGGAGGAGGTAGAGGGAGGAGGAGGAGGGAGGAGGAGAAGGGAGGAGGAGGGATGAGGAGGAGGAAGAGGGAGGAGGAGGAAGGAGGTAGAGGGAGGAGGAGGAGGAGGAGAGGGAGGAGGAGGAAGGAGGAGGGGGAGAAGGGAGGAGGAGGGAGGAAGAAGGAGGAGGATGGAGAAGGAGGGATGAGGAGGAGGAGGGAGGAGGAGGAAGAGGGAGGAGGAGGAATGTGAAGGGAGGAGGATGGATAGGGAGGAGGGGAAGAGGAAGAGGGTAGGAGGAAGAGTGGAGAGGAGGAGGGAGGATGTAGAGGGAGGAGGAGGGAGGAAAAGGGAGGAGTGAGGAGGAGAGAGGAGGAGGGAGGAGGTAGGAGGAGGAGGAAGAGGGAGGAGGAGGGAGGAGAAGGAAGGAGGAGGAAGAAGGAGGAGGAAGAGGGAGGAGGAGGATGTAGGAGGGAGAGGGAGGAAGAGGGAGGAGGAGGAAGGAGGAAGAGGGAGGAGGAGGAGGGAGAGGGAGGAGGGAAAGAGGAAGAGGGTAGGAGGAAGAGGAGGGGAGAGGAGGAGAAGGAGGGAGGAGGAGAAGGAGGAGGAGGGAGGAGGATGGGATAGGAGGAGGGAGGAGGCAGAGGGAGAAGAAGGAAGGAGGAGGAGGAAGAAGGGAGAGGAAGGAGGGAGAATGAGGAGGGGAGGAAGGAAAGGGAGGTGGAAGAGGAGGAGGAGGGAGGAGGAAAGAGGTAGGCGGAGGAGGAGATAGAGGGAGGAGGAGAGGAGGAGGAGGAAGGAAAGGGAGGAGGAAGAGGAGAAGAAGGGAGGAGGAGGGTGGAGGGAGGAGGAGGAGGTAGAGGGAGGAGGAGGGAGGAGGTAGCAGGAGGAGGAAGAGGGAAGAGGGAGAAGAAGGGAGAAGGAGGAGTGAGGATGATGAGGGAGAAGGAGGCAGGAGGAGGAGGAGGGAGGCAGGAGGAGGAGGAGGGATAAGGAGGGAGAGGGAGGAGAAGGGAAGATGAGGGAGGAGGGGAGGAGGCGGAGGGAGTAGGAGGGAGGAGGATGGAGGAGGAGGCGAGAGGAAGAGGGAGAAGAAAGAGGGAGAAGGAGGAGGGAATCGGGAGAGGGATGAGAGGGAGGAAGAAGAGGAGGAGGGTGGAGGGAGGAGGTAGAGGGAGGAGGAGGGAGGAGAAGAGAGGAGGAGAGAGTTCGCCATTCCGAATTCATACTCGTCTAGTTCTTCCCTTCTACACGACTGTAGATAACTTCCTTACACATAAAAAGATGAATTGTTATTGATATTGCCGTGGCATGGAGGAATATCAGCAGCAGAGTTGATCCAAAAAACCAAAGACTGAGATCTACGGAGAGCCATGAACGCCTACTCCAGCCGGCACGGCACTTGAAGATGATGATTGCCGTGTGACGATTCTGTGTAGTCACGTCATTTTCTTCCTTTCCCTAGCGTTTTGGTTCGGGGATTCTTTCATCATCATCATCATATATTTACGTACGTATTTTGGGAGGGGAGGAGGGAGGAGGAGGAAGAAGAAAAAAAAACTATGACAGTTGACAGCTCTGGAATGAAAGGAAGGTGTGTAGAAAATTTCATCTCACTCGGATGGGCCGTTCGCGAACAAATAAAGGACATACATATTTACATATTTACATACATACACTTTGTTTTATAGATATAGACTAGTTGGCCCGGCCCGGATTCGCCCAGACCGTGGCGGGAATCTATCTATCTATCTATCTATCTATCTATCTATCTATCTATCTATCTATCTTTCTATCTATCTATCTATCTATCTATCTATCTATCTATCTATCTATCTATCTATCTATCTATCTTTCTTTCTATCTATCTATCTATCTATCTATCTATCTATCTATCTATCTATCTATCTATCTATCTATCTATCTATCTATCTATCTAGCTAAAAACAAGAAAATTCTCTGTGCAAATGGATGAATCAACTTTGAGAGGCAGTAAGGCCGAACTTATAACTTACGTAAGATATATATATATATATACTAGCTGACCCGGCCCGGCTTCGCCCAGACCCTGGTGGGGAGCATCTCATTTAATTCATATAAGTAGTCATATAAGTTCTCGTTCCCGTTACCGACTATCTGTCTGTCTGTCTGTCTATCTGTCTGTCTGTCTGTCTGACCCGGCCCGTCTTCGCCCAGACCCTGATGGGGAGAATCTCATTTAATTCATATAAGTAGTCATATAAGTTCCCGTTCCGACTATCTATCTGTCTGTCTGTCTGACCCGGCCCGGCATCGCCCAACTCCTGGTGGGGAGAATCTCATTTAATTCATATAAGTAGTCATATAAGTTCCCGTTCCCGACTGTCTGTCTGTCTGTCTGTCTGTCTGTCTGTCTGTCTGTCTGTCTGTCTGTCTGTCTGTCTGTCTATCTATCTATCTGTCTGTCTGTCTGTCTGACCCGGCCCAGCCCATGGTGGAGAGCATCTCATTTAAATTATATAAGTAGTCATATAAGATCCCGTTCCCGACTATCTGTCTGACTGTCTGTCTGTCTTGGGTAAATGGAGGAGGGAGGAGGAAGAGGGAGGTGGAGGAGGGAAGAGGAGGGAGGAGGAGGGAGGAGACAGGAGGAGTAGGAAGGAATAGGAGGGAGGAGGAGGGATTAGGAGGAGGAGGGAGGAGTAGTGTGGAGGAGGAGGCGAGGAGGAGGGAGGAGGAAGAGGGAGGAGGAGGGAGAAGGAGGGAGGAGGAGAACGCAGGAGGAGAAGGGAGCAGGAGGAGGAGAGGGAGGAGGAGGGAGGAGGAGGAGAGAGTAGGAGGATGGAGGAGGCGGAGGGAGAAGGAAGAGGGAGGAGGAAGAGGGAGAATGAGGAGGGAGAAGGAGGAGAAGGAGGGGGAGGAGGGGAGGAGGAGGAGGGAGGAGGAGGAATGTGAAGGGAGGAGGAGGGAGGAGGGAGGAGGTAGAGGGAGGAGGAGGAGGAGGGAGGCGGAGAGAGGAGGAGGAGGGAGGAAGAGGGAGGAGGAGGAATGTGAAGGGAGGAGGAGGGAGGAGGTAGAGGGAGGAGGAGGGAGGAGAGGAGGTAGAGGGAGGAGGAGGAGGGAGGAGGCGGAGAGGGAGGAGGGGGAGGAGGGAGGAGGAGGAGGAGGGAGGAGGAGTGAGGAGGAGGGAGTAGGAGAGAGGAGGAGGAGGGAGGAGGAGGAGGGAGGAGGAAGAGGGAGGAGGAGGAATGTGAAGGGAGGAGGAGGGAGGAGGTAGAGGGAGGAGGAGGGAGGAGGAGGAGTGAGGAGGAGGAGAGGGAGGAGGAGGAAGGAGGAGGGGAGGAGGGAGGAGGAGGAGGAGGAAGGAAGAAGGAGGAGGAGGGAGAAGGAGGGATGAGGAGGAGGAGGGAGGAGGAGGAAGAGGGAGGAGGAGGAATGTGAAGGGAGGAGGAGGTAGAGGGAGGAGGAGGAGGGAGGAGGAGAAGGGAGGAGGAGGGATGAGGAGGAGGAAGAGGGAGGAGGAGGGAGGAGGTAGAGGGAGGAGGAGGAGGAGAGGGAGGAGGAGGAAGGAGGAGGGGGAGAAGGGAGGAGGAGGGAGGAAGAAGGAGGAGGAGGGAGAAGGAGGGATGAGGAGGAGGAGGGAGGAGGAGGAAGAGGGAGGAGGAGGAATGTGAAGGGAGGAGGAGGGATAGGGAGGAGGGGAAGAGGAAGAGGGTAGGAGGAAGAGTGGAGAGGAGGAGGGAGGATGTAGAGGGAGGAGGAGGGAGGAAAAGGGAGGAGTGAGGAGGAGAGAGGAGGAGGAGGGAGGAGGTAGGAGGAGGAGGAAGAGGGAGGAGGAGGGAGGAGAAGGAAGGAGGAGGAAGAAGGAGGAGGAAGAGGGAGGAGGAGGATGGAGGAGGGAGAGGGAGGAAGAGGGAGGAGGAGGAAGGAGGAAGAGGGAGGAGGAGGAGGGAGAGGGAGGAGGGAAAGAGGAAGAGGGTAGGAGGAAGAGGAGGGGAGAGGAGGAGAAGGAGGGAGGAGGAGAAGGAGGAGGAGGGAGGAGGATGGGATAGGAGGAGGGAGGAGGCAGAGGGAGAAGAAGGAAGGAGGAGGAGGAAGGAGGGAGAGGAAGGAGGGAGAATGAGGAGGGGAGGAAGGAAAGGGAGGTGGAAGAGGAGGAGGAGGGAGGAGGAAAGAGGTAGGGGGAGGAGGAGATAGAGGGAGGAGGAGGAGGAAGGAAAGGGAGGAGGAAGAGGAGAAGAAGGGAGGAGGAGGGTGGAGGGAGGAGGAGGAGGTAGAGGGAGGAGGAGGGAGGAGGTAGGAGGAAGAGGAAGAGGGAAGAGGGAGAAGAAGGGAGAAGGAGGAGTGAGGATGATGAGGGAGAATTAGGCAGGAGGAGGAGGAGGGAGGCAGGAGGAGGAGGAGGGATAAGGAGGGAGAGGGAGGAGAAGGGAAGATGAGGGAGGAGGGGGAGGAGGCGGAGGGAGTAGGAGGGAGGAGGATGGAGGAGGAGGGGAGAGGAAGAGGGAGAAGAAAGAGGGAGAAGGAGGAGGGAGTCGGGAGAGGGATGAGAGGGAGGAAGAAGAGGAGGAGGGTGGAGGGAGGAGGTAGAGGGAGGAGGTAGAGGGAGGAGGAGGGAGGAGAAGAGAGGAGGAGAGAGTTCGCCATTCCGAATTCATACTCGTCTAGTTCTTCCCTTCTACACGACTGTAGATAACTTCCTTACACATAAAAAGATGAATTGTTATTGATATTGCCGTGGCATGGAGGACTATCAGCAGCAGAGTTGATCCAAAAAACCAAAGACTGAGATCTACGGAGAGCCATGAACGCCTACGCCAGCCGGCACGGCACTTGATGATGATGATTGCCGTGTGACGATTCTGTGTAGTCACGTCATTTTCTTCCTTTCCCTAGCGTTTTGGTTCGGGGATTCTTTCATCATCATCATCATATATTTACGTACGTATTTTGGGAGGGGAGGAGGGAGGAGGAGGAAGAAGAAAAAAAAACTATGACAGTTGACAGCTCTGGAATGAAAGGAAGGTGTGTAGAAAATTTCATCTCAATCGGAAGGGCCGTTCGCGAACAAATAAAGGACATACATATTTACATATTTACATACATACACTTTGTTTTATAGATATAGACTAGTTGGCCCGGCCCGGATTCGCCCAGACCCTGGCGGGAATCTATCTATCTATCTATCTATCTATCTATCTATCTATCTATCTATCTATCTATCTATCTATCTATCTATCCTTCTATCTATCTATCTTTCTTTCTATCTATCTATCTATCTATCTATCTATCTATCTATCTATCTATCTATCTATCTATCTATCTATCTGTCTGTCTGTCTGTCTGTCTGTCTGTCTGTCTGTCTGTCTGATTGTCTGTCCGTCTGTCTGTCTGTCTGTCTGTCTGTCTATCTGCTTGTCTGTCTGTCTGTCTGTCCGACTGTCTGACCCGGCCCGGCTTCGCCCAGCTCCTGGTGGGGAGCATCGCATTTAATTAATTCATATAAGTAGTCATATAAGCTCCCGTTCCCGACTATCTGTCTGTCTGTCTGTCTGTCTATCTGTTTGTCTGTCTGTCTGACCCGGCCCGGCTTCACCCAGTCCCTGGCGGGGAGCATCTCATTTAATTCATATAAATTGTCATATAAGCTCCTGTTTCCGATCTATCTATCCATCTATCTATCTATCTATCTATCTATCTATCTATCTATCTATCTATCTATCTATCTATCTATCTATCTCTCTATCTATCTATCTATCTATCTATCTATCTCTCTCTATCTATCTATCTATCTATCTATCTATCTATCTATCTATCTATCTATGTTCGGCCCGTTCCCGTTAAAAATATAGATAGAATAGAAGAATAGATAGATTGATAGTAGAACATAAGATTGGAAGAGATCTATCTAAAGTAAACTTACCAAGATATCACGAACAGCCAATAAATGGTTGGGCGGTGGGTTGGCTGCAGAGTACTGCAAACGATATGCAACTATAGTCTGTCCGGAAATTTATGCCGTCATTCAAGATCAATTATTTTGAAAACTATCTGTTGCATCGTTATGAAATTTTTCCAGCCGTCTTATATTTACCCCCACCCAAGGAATATGTCTTTGATAGGTCCCAAAACAACTTAAATCATTAAAAGCGGCATCATTCCTTTGATGTTTTGCTTAACAACTAGTGATTTCTTGTTAAAAATGTTATGTTTACGGTAATGAGGACCTGCAAATTCAGATGACAAACAAAGGCGTATCTGGATTCGTATGGGAGTGGTGCAATCAAAGAAGTAGCTTACAGTCGACAGAATCGGCTGCATTGCACAGGGTTTTTATCCCATATGGCTCAGTTTCTTTCCGCAGCGCGGAAAGCGTCGCACAAAGCACGAACTCCGTAGCTCCAGCGACGACCCTCGGCAGTCTCCGAATAAAATGAATGATGCGGCCCGGACAGACAGACAGAAAGGTAGGTAGGTAGGCAGAAAGATAGGTGGGTGGATGGATGGCTGGCTGGCTGGCTGGCTGAGTGGGTGGATCGGTCGGTCGGTGGGTCGGTCGGTCGGTGGGTGGGTGGGTGGGTCGGCAGGCAGGCAGGCAGGCAGACAGACAGATAGATTAGATAGATATATAGATAGATAGATAGATAGATAGATAGATGGATAGATAGATAGATAGATAGATAGATAGATAGATAGATAGATAGATAGATAGATAGATAGATAGATAGATAGATAGATAGATAGATAGATAGATAGATAGATAGATAGATAGATAGATAGATCGATATCGGTAGGTCGGTCGGTTAGTGGGTGGGTGGGCAGGCAGGCAGACAGACAGACAGACAGATAGATTAGATAGATAGGACAGACAGATAGATTAGATAGATTGATATCGGTAGGTCGGTCGGTCTGTCGGTGGGTGGGTGGTCGGGCCGGCAGGCAGGCAGATAGATAGATAAATAGATAGATAGATAGATAGATAGATAGATAGATAGATAGATAGATAGATAGATAGATAGATATCGGTAGGTCGGTCGGTTAATGGGTGGGTGGGCCGGCAGGCAGGCAGACAGACAGACAGATAGATTAGATAGATAGGACAGACAGATAGATTAGATAGATAGGACAGACAGATAGATTAGATTAGATTAGATTAGATAGATAGATAGATAGATAGATAGATAGATAGATAGATAGATAGATAGATAGATAGATAGATAGATATCGGTAGGTCGGTCGGTCGGTCAGTTGGTGGGTGGGTGGGCCGGCAGGCAGGCAGTCAGGCAGACAGACAGACAGATAGATTAGATAGATAGATAAATAGATAGATAGATAGATAGATAGATAGATAGATAGATAGATAGATAGATAGATGGATAGATAGATAGATAGATATCTGTCGGTCGGTCGGTCGGTATGTGGGTGGGTGGGCCGGCAGGCAGGCAGAGAGACAGACAGACATACAGACAGACATACAGACAGACAGACAGACAGACAGATAGATATATAGATAGATTGATTGATAGATAGATAGATAGATAGATAGATAGATAGATAGATAGATATCGGTACGTCGGTCGGTTGGTCGGTGGGTGGGTGGGCCGGCAGGCAGGCAG
The DNA here is from genome assembly GCA_963921405.1 of Cepaea hortensis. NCBI lineage: Eukaryota > Metazoa > Mollusca > Gastropoda > Stylommatophora > Helicidae > Cepaea > Cepaea hortensis. The sequence continues at coordinate 77,827,234 of OY992888.1, read as the reverse complement.
ACAGACAGACAGACAGACAGACAGACAGACAGATAGATAGATAGATATATTAGATAGATAGATAGATAGATAGATAGATAGATAGATAGATAGATAGATAGATAGATAGATAGATAGATAGATAGATAGATATCTGTCGGTCGGTCGGTCGGTCGGTATGTGGGTGGGTGCGCCGGCAGGCAGGCAGACAGACAGACATATAGATTAGATAGATTAGATAGATAGATAGATAGATAGATAGATAGATAGATAGATAGACAGATAGACAGATAGATAGATAGATAGATAGATAGATAGATAGATATATGTCGGTCGGTCGGTCGGTATGTGGGTGGGTGGGCCGGCAGGCAGGCAGGCAGACAGACAGACAGATAGATTAGATAGATTAGATAGATTAGATAGATAGATAGATAGATAGATAGATAGATAGATAGATAGATAGATAGATAGAGATAGATAGATAGAAATCGGTACGTCGGTCGGTTGGTCGGTGGGTGGGTGGGCCGGCAGGCAGGCAGGCAGACAGGCAGACAGGCAGACAGACAGATAGATAGATAGATATATTAGATAGATAGATAGATAGATAGATAGATAGATAGATAGATAGATAGATAGATAGATAGATATCTGTCGGTCGGTCGGTCGTTCGGTATGTGGGTGGGTGCGCCGGCAGGCAGGCAGACAGACAGACATATAGATTAGATAGATTAGATAGATAGATAGATAGATAGATAGATAGATAGATAGATAGATAGATAGATAGATAGATAGATATCGGTACGTCGGTCGATCGGTCGGTGAGTGGGTGGGTGGGCCGGCAGGCAGACAGGCAGACAGACAGACAGACAGACAGATAGATAGATAGATAGATAGATAGATAGATAGATAGATAGATAGATAGATAGATAGATATCGGTAGGTCGGTCGGTCTGTCGGTGGGTGGGTGGTCGGGCTGGCAGGCAGGCAGATAGATAGATAGATAGATAGATAGATAGATAGATAGAATAGATAGATAGATAGATAGATAGATAGATAGATAGATAGATATCGGTAGGTCGGTGGGTCGGTGGGTAGGTGGATGGGTCAGCCGACCGGCAGACATTCAGACAGACAGACATTCAGACAGACATTCAGACAGACAGACAGACAGACAGACAGACAGACAGACAGACAGACAGACAGACAGACAGACAGACAGACAGACAGACAGACAGACAGACAGACAGACAGACAGACAGACAGACAGACAGACAGACAGATAGATAGATAGATAGATTGATTGATTGATTGATTGATTTCCACCAGAAACCGGGCCTTGTCAGCTAGTTTATTTATATAATCACGTTTCATGAAAGAACCCACATTTGGAGACGCCTCTGAATCTTCGCGCTGTTTGTTTGAAAACGAAAGTCACGTGAAAATTTTGAATAATTTGGGTCGAATCTTGGGGAAGCTGTAAAACTGTTAAAATCATGGTCGTAATCTTTAAGTCATAATTAATATACCGTATATAAGCTAACTTTAAAATCTGCTGTAAAATCTCCAGAACAAAAATTGTTTTGTTGGGTGGACATAATGATAACGTTATATCCTAAATCTCATCATTTTATCTCAGCCCGTTACTGAGATATTGAATTTTATATTGAGGCAACCAAAAAAAAACACACTATAACTTTCTCTCACAAAAAATCGTACTTTTTTTTTTAACGAACGAAAATCTTTCGCAGGCCCGTCCTACATTCTGCCCTTCTTCTCTATTTCCTCTCATACATTCTTTCATTCACCATCTCTTATGAAGCAATTCTTTGACAACAAAAGAACAATAAGCATTAAAATGTATGAAAAGTAACTTTTAACATGGGCATCATAAATACCCAATGTGTGTGTAACGCACCATACATATGAGAATGCTAAAAAAAAATTAATATGCTGTTGAAGAAAAATAAAAAGATGAGTTAGAAAATTTTCACTATTTAAATAGATGCATTATTTTTATGAAAACTATGAAAATGCCTTAAAGATTATATCATTATTTATTATAACTCATATGCCTGTAAATAACTGTAGACAAAGAGTTTATAAATCTTTGAAAACAATTCAACAATCTATATATAAAATAATAGCAATGTTATTAAAAGTTATGCCCCTTGAAATAACTTTTCTTATGTTAAGTCCCCTCGCTATATAGAAATGATAATGTAAATTTAAATATTAAATTTTAGTAAGTAAATAGCTGATTGTACACTAAAAAACTATGACAGTTGGTTGCACGGGAATGAAAAGAAAACATGTAGAAATTTCATCTCAATCGGATGGACCGTTCGCGAACGCATAAAGAACGGACACACATACATACATACATACATTGTGTTTTATAGATATAGATTTAAATATATAATTTTTCAATGAAAGACGCTCACTGTAGTGTAGCCCAAGAAAGAATTTGCTTGTAGAACAGCCATCGAAATAAAGTAAATGTAAAACAGTTCAAGAAAGAAGTTAAATGTAGAATAGTTCAAGAAATAGTTTAAAAATAGAATACCAAGTAAAGACGTTCTTTGTAGACTAGCCCGAGATAGAATGTGCTTGTAGAAATAGAAACACACAGACATAAATTAAATAAAAAGCATTTAAAGAAAGAAGTTAAATGTGCTATAGATAACTAAAGGAGTTACATGCAGTTTAACTTAAGAAAGACGTTAAATGTCACCCCATCAACCATGATGTGCTACGGTACCACAAAATGTCTGCAAGGTGAGTGCCACGGCAGCTTACTGTATAATTGAAATAACTACGCATTGATGCGTGTCAAGAACGTTTGGAGTGCTTTGAAGCAGAAGGTGATGGTAATTGTTACTGAAATTGAAACCTGGTTTCTCTGTCGTGAGCCGCAAATGGAGAGAGCTAGCAAGGAATGGCGCCATCCCTCCTCACCGAAAGAAAGAAGTTTCCCACGCAGTCATCTGAAGGAAAGGTTATACTGACTTTCTTGTGGGATGCACGAGGCGTTATTTTAGAGTACTACATGCCAAGAGGGAAAACTGTCACCAGTTATACGTATACAGATCTTCACAGAAATCATCTTCGACCCGCATTCATATCCAAATGACATGGACTTCTGAGTAAAGGTGTCTTTTTGCAACAAGGCAATGCTCAAACCCATACTGTCCGTTTAACGGTTAAAGCAATAGAAGATCTCCATTTTCAGTGTGCAAAACATATCCCGTACTCGCCAGACCTAGTCTCAAGTGATTTCCACCTTTTCAGATAACTCAAAGAGCCATTAGGAGGAATGACCTTTGGGTCCGATGAAGAGGTCCAGCAGGTGATGCATGAATGGTTACACACACGACCAGCGGTGGCCAACCTTTTCAGCAGGCGGGCCAAATTTCAGAAATAATATTTCCTGCCGGGCCAGGCACCTAATTTTTTTTTTTGGTTAAATTAAAATAAACAAGCAAGCGTGCTACAGCTTCGACCACATCGTCGTATCCCACTCCGCGGGTTTCGTGTTGGCCACCCCTGGTCTACTGGCCCCTGATCCAGGCACTTTATCGGTGCTGGAGGACATGCATTTAAGGCAGTGGTGACTATATCGACACTTGATACATTTATTATTTACTTTGTCAGGATATATTCACAACACCACCCCCACCCCCCCCCCCCCACCTCCCCCCCCCCCCCCAAAAAAAAGAAACAAACATAATTAATGTTTCTGTTTGTAGCCTTCTCGTAGAATAGCTCAAGAAAGAAGTTCGATCTATAATGGCTAAACAGAGACGATAAATGGAGAATAGTCCAGGCAAATGCAGATTTCACATGTATAGAATATTCTTTGCAATATATCTTTGCAAACCGAGGTGAGAAAGCGAGTTCTTAAGTGCTATCATTTGCCAGTTCTAATGTATGGAAGCAAATTATTGACAATTAGCAGATTCATGAGGAGTTATGTGGAAGCGCGGAAATGTATTTTTTGAGGACAAATTATGAGAACACCACTGGCGTATGAGCTGGGAAGTAATTAATGAAGAAAGCTGGCTAAAAGAACAGGTTCATCACATCAGAAGTAGACATAAGTAGTGAAAACTGGATAGATGAAGGGGAGGACGGGGACAACGGGTAGAAAGGATTAAGACAGTTTTCCATCGCTTTGTTGTGGCACATTGGCATACACAAATTATCGGCATTACAAGAGACAGACGTTTGTGCACAGACATGATCTCCGACGCCACACAGCATGAAGTATAAGTAGAAAGGGAAGCAACGAGACATAAACAACCATGCAAGCTAATCCAATGTCTGCCAGCTATATGTGATATCTCGTAAAATGACAACTGCCAGTTTTGACTCCCACATTTTGTGATCTTCCAAGTGATGAGATCTTGCAGGGTGTGTGTGTGTGTGTGTGGGGGGGGGGGGGTGGGTGTGTGTGTGTGATATATATATATATATATATATATATATATATATATATATATATATATATATATATATATATATATATATATATATATATATATATTAGAAAGCATTTCTTCATTTGTAACGGACTCATAGGGCATGCTAAGAGATGTTAAGACATCAAGTTTCGTGCAAAGTGTCATTCTGCAATACAAAAGTCAAAGATTGAAAGCATATGTTGGATCTGTTCCCCAGGACTTGCCGGTGTGATGGAAAACGATAGATTGACTGGATCTGCACAGTACAGTGGTGTATTGGTGCATGATGTGTTAGGGAGAATGGTGGGTCAGGGATTGACAAAATGTTCTTACGGTCACTCGGTACTCTCATAAGAGCACATAATCATACAACAATTGGTGCCATTAATAGTGGGACTCTTTGCTGACTGTTGAAGATGACGACGGAGCACGTCTGGACATGCATCAAGTGCTGTGGCTTGAGGCCATGACTAAACCCGATATATAGAGATAAGACAGAGCGAGAGAGAATGTAAGCAAGAAATAATGTTATGAACAACATAAGCGGAAACATTTGTTTTTTGCTGCAGATCAAGCGATTTGCAGAGATATGATCGCATAGGCTTGTTGTTTAATCATGTGATGTTGATGATGATGATGATGATGATGATGATGATGATGATGGATGTTGTAGTATAGAAACATATTCACGTACATTCTTCTGTTAGATTATGATCCGCACCGTTCTGTGATGTGTTGGTACAGGCACAACGCTTACAGCCATTCATATAGTACTCGGAGAGCGCTGGATGACATATGTCCCCATCCTGGCAATCTAGGAGTCAGATATACAGCTCAAACAACTCAGATTGTAATTTACTCATCATCATCACGTGTCGATTACATTACTGTTTGGTGCAGCAACATGTCCATGTATTTAATTATGTGAGCACTTTACTAGCAGAAGGTGGAAAATGTATTAACGAAGTCAAATGTTGAATAGCCGAAATATTGGCATCCTTTCACAAAACAAAGAATATATCTGCAATTTATCCTTGTCATCTGAGGAGTGAAAAACAGTGTTTATGTGGTTCTTAATTGTAAAGTCACTGACAGTTTCCTGCTATGTGGTGGGTGATGTGATATCGCAATCATATTGTGTAGGGCCACACAAGGAGGGATAGGTGGTCAGTTGTTCCCTCACTTTTACAAGCGACGAGATCAGTCATGGAATCAGATTCCCACCATGCCGACGAAAGAAGTTCAATATACAGGGTGGGCAAAATGATCTGACACATTCGTAACTTTAATAAAACTAAATTAGAATAAATGAACAAAAAAGTATTTTGATTGATCAAATGTACTCATGATGTTATTTTATTTTATGTTGTTTGAATAATGATTTGTGTGGGGAAATGCAACACCAGGTTCCCCGTACTGCTATTGTGATTTTCAGTAACGAGGCCCATTTTCATTTGTGTGGAAACGTGAATAAGCAAAATTTCCGCTATTGGTCCCAAAACAATCCTCATGAGTTACACGAACGCCCCTTGCACAGTCCTCATGTAACTGTATGGTGTGCGATAGCATAATTTGGCATTTTGGGTCCGTACTTTTTTGAAGAAGACAATGTTACAGTGACCGTTAACTCTGAACGATATTGCGTGTTGCTGGACACTTTACTGCGACCCAAACTGGATGAACTTGACGTCAGAAATAATGTTTGGTTCCAACAAGATGGCGCACGAGCCCACACGTCTAGACGTTCAATGGAAATTTTAAGGGAGATGTTCCCCGATCATTTAATTTCATTCCGAGGTGACCTCGGTTGGCCTGTCCGATCACCTGACTTGAAACCGTGTGATTTATTTCTCTGGGGATACCTAAAATCAAAGGTATACATTCATAGCCCCCGATCTATTGAACAATTGAAAGATGCAATTCATCAAGAAATTGAGTCTATTCCATGAAATGATCCGCCGAGTTATGGACAACTTTCGCGAACGTCTTCAACAGTGTGTGGACAATAACGGCGAACATTTGACTGATGTAATTTTTAAAAGAAAATGAAATAAAATTATATCATATGTACATTTAGGAAATAAAAATATTTTTTTTTTCCATTATTGAAACAACATAAAATAAAATGGTATCATGTGTACATTTGATCAATAAAAATAATTTTTTGTTCGTTTATTCTAATTTAGTTTTATTGAAGTTACAAATGTGTCAGATCATTTTGCCCCACCCTGTATATTGGGTAGCGGGGTAGGGGTATCCCCTATCAAAGGAGAAGTAAGGCGCCTCCTTCCCTCCGCTAGCCTACGGGACACCCTTGGGCAAGGTGGAGTACCCGTTTAGCCCCCCGATCAGGGTTACGTGAAGCCATGGGTGCAGGTGGTGGATGAAGATGGAGAGCAGCCGACAGATAGTTGTAGGTTATGGTCTACACCTTCACGACGGTAGGCAGAGGATCTCCTTTTTTTGAGGAGACAATGGCTACGGTCACTGACCAGTATGGTCACTGCTGGGAAGGAAAGCAATGGCAAACTACCTTCTTTACACATGCCAAGAAAATCATGTTGTGTTCACTTATCGATAATCAGAGAAACGGCGTAAATGGGTTCTCCATAGGAGCAGCCTCGCCCGGTAGGGATAGTCATGCGCACCAGGTGACTCCAGACCGTCAACAGGCTACTAGGTGCAAAAGATTAATATCATTGAAAGTAGGAACTTGGAATGTTAGAACAATGAATGCAGATGGAAAGTTGGAGGACATCAAAAAAGAAATGGAGAGAGAGAAGATTAACATATTAGGAATATCGGAAACGAGATGGAGAGGAGCAGGGATAAGGACAGGAGAGGAATGTAAGATTATTTACTCGGGGGGAGAAGAACAGCAAAGAGGTGTAGCCATTATATTAGATAAGCAAACATCAAATTATGTCAAAGGATATTGGGCTGTGTCAGACAGAGTTCTATTAGTAAAATTAAACGGAAGACCTTTTAAAATAAATGTAATTCAAGTATATGCCCCAACAAGTGAAAGCAGTGAAGAAAGTATAGAGGAATTTTATAATGACATGGAGTCTGCTTTGAAGAACTGTAAAAAATCAGAAATAAATATCATAATGGGTGATTTCAACGCAAAAATAGGAAAGCAAAGCGATGGATACAGTGTAGGCAACCATGGTTTGGGAGAGAGAAATGAAAGAGGTTACAGACTTGTAGAATGGGCAAAAGAACAAGAATTGGTTGTAGGAAACACCTGGTTTAAACAACATCCTAGAAGATTATGGACATGGAGGAGTCCAGACAGCAGGATTAAAAACCAGATAGATTACATCCTGATAAGCAAAAGGTTTCGAAATGCATTAACAGTTGTAAAAACAGTTCCAAATGCAGACTGTTACAGTGATCACAGATTAATTACTGGCACATTGAGGGTAAAGTTAAAGAAAGTCAAGTATACAGCAGGAAACCCTAAATATGACTTGTGCAAATTGAAAACTGACAAAGAAATACAAGATAATTTTAACATAGAAGTAAAGAACAAATTTGATTTATTGTCTGATCTAGAGATCCTATTTCAAGATGTAGATGATCAATGGGAAATGCTGAAGAATTCAATCAGTTGTGCAGCAGAAAAAACTATTCCAAAAGTAAAGAAAGTTGGCCGTAAGACATGGATGACTGAAGAAATTTTACAACTAATGGAAACAAGAAGACAGAACAAAAATAATCCTGCCAAATATGAAGAAATTCACAGAAAAGTCAGAACCTTATGTAAGGAGGCTAAAGAAACATGGCTTGAGAAAAATTGCAGAGAAATTGAAAAACAACACAACAGTAAAAATGCAAAACTAATGCACAAAAGAATTCAGGAGATTACTAATCAAAGAACACGTACATCAGCAGGCTGCCTAAAGACAAAAGATGGAAGAGTCATAATAGAAAAAGATCAGATTTTACATGTATGGTCAGATTACGTGAAAAACCTTTATGACGATAGCAGAGACGAACAATATATTGTTCAAAATAACAATGAAGGGCCAGCAATTTTGAAGATGGAGGTTCAGAATGCTCTTAATCATATGAAATCTGGCAAAACCCCCGGTCCAGACAGCGTCACAACAGAAATGATTAATGCTTTAGAAGAATATGGAATAGATAAAGTCACCAGTCTGCTTAATACAATATATGATACTGGAAACATACCTCATGAGTTATGTAATTCTGTATTTATTGCAATCCCAAAGAAATCAGGAGCCTTGGAATGTGATCAACATCGAACAATTAGTATAATGAGTCACATCACGAAGATTTTGCTAAGAATTATCATGCAAAGAGTTAGGAGGAAAATACAACCTGAAATAGGAGAAGAACAATGTGGGTTTGTAGTAGGCAAGGGTACAGTAAATGCTGTGTATATACTGAGAACCGTAATCGAACGTTCTATAGAAGTAAACAAAGATCTACACCTTTGCTTCATTGACTACACAAAGGCTTTTGATAAAGTGAGACATGTCAACATGATAAGGATGCTTGAAGATCTACAAATTGATGGGAAAGACCTTAGACTTGTAAAAAACATATATTGGAAACAACAAGCTGCCATAAGAGTTGATAATGAAGTAAGCCAATATCAGCCTATTAAGAGAGGTGTGAGACAGGGATGTGTAATGTCTCCAGATCTGTTTTCCCTGTACAGTGAAAATATTTTCAGAAATATTGAAGATATGGAAGGAATCAACATTGGGGGACGATGCATCAATAACATTAGATATGCAGATGACACAGTCTTGATTGCAGACAATGAACAGGACCTGCAACATTTAGTAGATGCGGTTGTTACACACAGTGAACAACTAGGGTTAGAATTAAATTGTAAAAAGACACAGATTATGGTCGTCACTAAGAAGAACGAAATACCACAGTGTAATATACAAGTAAATGGGAATATTCTTCAACAAGTGAATAGGTACAATTACCTCGGAACAGTAATAACATCTTATGGGAGATGCCTTGAAGAGATTAGAACAAGAATCGCCATGGCAAAAGTAGCCTTTAGCAAGATGAAAAACATACTGACCAATAAAAAGATGTCAATTGAAACGAGAAAAAGAGTGTTGAGATGCTACATAGAACCTGTACTTTTATATGGATGTGAAGCTTGGACAATGAGCAGCCAGGCTGAAAAACATCTGATGGCTGTAGAAATGTGGTTTCTGAGGAAAATGCAAAGAATACCATGGACAGCCAGAAAGACCAATGAACAAGTCCTTCAAGAAACAAATGAAGATCGTAAACTGATCAGAGACATTAGACGTAGACAGTCACAATTTTTTGGGCATGTTATGAGAAGAAATGATTTGGAGAACTTGGTGACAACTGGTAAGATCGAGGGGAACAGACCAAGGGGAAGACCTAGAAACAAGTATCTGGATGGCTTGGCCTTGTGGCATGGTAGAGACAAAAACACGGAACTGATCCACGACTCTGTTGATCGAGTGAGATGGCAGAACATGACCGCCCACGCTTACCGGCATGGCACATGATGGATGGATGTATATTGAATTTCTTTCTTCGTTATGAGAAGAAATGGATTGGAGAACTTATTGACAACTGGCAAGATCGAGGGGAAAAGACCAAGAGGAAGACTGAGAGGAAAATACCTGGATGTCTTGGCCATGTGGCATGGACGAGACAGAACACTGAGCTGATCCACGACTCTGGTGATCGAGTGAAATGACGAGTCATGACCGCCCACGCTTTCCGGCATGGCACATGATATATATATATATATATATATATATATATATATATATATATATATATATGTGTGTGTGTGTGTGTATGTGTGTGTGTGTGTGTGTGTGTGTGTGTCTGTGTGTAATATAGTCCAAGAAAGAAGTTCAATGTAGAATATATAAAGGAGTAAGTTCAATGTAGACTAGCTAATGAAAGAACTTAAATATAGGGATACCCCCCCCCCCCCCTCCCTGCCGCCGCCCCTCCCCCCTCCCCCGGCAAAAAAAGTTCAATATAGAATAGCCTAAAATAAAAGTCAAATGCTGAATAGCTAAAGAAAGAAGTTACATTTTTAATTGTTCCAGAACGAAAGATGATGTAGAATAGTTAAAAATAGAAGTAAAGTTCGTAGAATAGTTAAAGAAAGTAGTTAAATATACTATGGGCAAATGAAGTTAAATGTATAATAGCTAACCAAAGAAGTTACAAGTAGAATAGCTCGAGAAAAAATTGAGATGTAAAATTGCTTTAATTAAAAATATACCCAAAGTATTTCAGAATCCTCGCCGCTGTTACGGAGTTTGTGCACTGAGCTGAGTTTTTCAGGACTCAGGCTTGGGTTAAGAGTAGAACGGAGCATCTATGGGTTATACCCGTGTTCCGTGATGTTGAAACGTCGGCTAAACTAAACTAAATTAGCTATAGAACAACTTATATGTGAAGAATAGCCGAAGCAAAACTTCTAAGAAGAATTGCTCAAGAACGAAGATAAGCGTTGAATAGGTAAATAAAAAAATATATCATGCAGAATAGCTAAAAACAAGAGGTTAAATTTATAATAGTCCCATAAATAAGTTTAATGTAGAATAGGTCAAGAAATAAGTTAAGTGTTAAATAGCTAATAGGACACACACACAAAAAAACATATGTAAAGAAAGAAGATACACTTAGAATAATTCCCTAGATACGTGTAATGCAGAAGAGCTAAAGAAAGAAATTAAATGTCGAACGGCTCAAGCTAGTCAAGATTGTGGTCTCATTATGAAAAGAGAATAACTATAACATAATATAGCAGTATAACATTTTGAAGCAACAGATAAATAAAGACAAGCACAAAACCATACTTAATAATGGTGTCGAGACTATAAGTGGATGAAATAATATGTTTCGCTGGAGAATAACAATTTGATGAGACATGGTCGCCTATGCGAGCTGGTTAATGAAGCGACGATAATGATGATGACGTATGTTGTAGTATATAAACACGCACTGACTTACCACGTTCTATAAACACGCTTGTCATACCGCCATCTGATTCTCGTAAACACTGGTGAAGTCGGCAGTCTCGAATAAAGTACCGGGAACCTACAGGGTAACATTTGTTACCATGTTGGCAATCTAAGTGTCAGACATACAGATGACTCAACTCAGTTTGTAAATTAGTCATCATCTTCATGTGTGAAATGCATTATTGTATGCAGTCAATGTATATAAGTGTTTATGTACTTTAATAGCAGCAAATGGAAGATGTATTAAAGCAATTCACATAAAATAACACAAGATTGGAGTTAAATGTAACATAATCCAAGAGATAAATTAATTATAGTTAAATGCAGAACAGCTAAAGAAACATGTCAAGTATTTAATAGCTCTAAAAAGAAGTTCACTGTAGAATATCCCAAGAAAGAAGTTATATGTAATAAAACGAAAGAAAGAAGTTAGATAACGTATAAAGAATAAGGAAGTTAAATGTAGAATAGCTTACTAAAGAAGTTGAATGTGTGGATTAGCTACAATTAGAAGGTAAATATTGAATAACCGTCAGAGATAAGATAATTCTAAACCTGCTAAAGGCAGATGCTACATGCAGAATAGCTAACGAATGACGTTAAAATAGAATAGCTAAGAAAGTAATTAAATGAAGACAAGCCCATTAAAGAAACTCAAAGTAGAATCGTCCAAGGAAAAAGTTAAATGCAAAATAGTCAAAGGAATAAGATTAATGTGCAAAGGAATAAGATTAATGTGGAATGATCACACAACAGAAGTTAAATGCAGAATAACCTGAGAAAGAAGTCTTATGTAACGTGCACTGTGCACAGATTCTCCGGACTCAGGCTTGAGTTAGGAGTAGAACGGTTCACTAATGGGTTACACCCGTGTGCCGTTATGTTGATCCATCGACTAAACTAAACTAATTGTCACATGACCGGCCGTATGTTCTGCCTCGCAGCCAGTTCTGACACGGGAGACCACTGCACTATTTCTAGCCGACGGTAGTCCAAAGGAAGTTCCCCTGTCTGGACTGTTCTCCAACATTCTCGAAGCTCGTTCGGAAGTTTCTCTTGATCGGACGAGAGCTCAACTTTCCGAAACTGCGTCTTCCATGTAATTGGGACATGCTTCTCCCGAGAAAGTCGCTTGTTTTGCTGCAAGCGAATTCTCCCTTTCCCGAGAAGTGTCCCAAGGTCGGCGGTTAACATTCGCCAGTTGTGTGTTTGATTCTTAACCATGACGACGCCTATCTAGCGGCTAGTGGTGTATTCAAAGAATTTAAAGATTCTCTACATATACTAGAGCCGCGTTGGACAAGATCTGTTCATGTCTGGAGGTAAATTAATTTACTATCAAGGCCGATACGCGAATACGGCGGTCAGTGAAAATGGGCTCCGTGGGTAGTGCGAAGTTAGGTCATGCATATTAAGTATGCATTATCGAACGAAGACAGCTACATTGGGGCGTGTAATAGTTTGTTTTAAAATTCATTGTTAGAGCGCGTCATTCCCGCCACCAGCTAGTTGTTATCAAATTAAATGGGGATGTGATAGACCCGTGGTCTTATTTACATTTAAAAGAACTATGCATGCCCTGGCTTCTCGAAATCGTTATTTCGAAGCGCATCGTTCCTTCGGCACAAATAAACGAGGTGTTGTGGTTTGCTGCTGGCGAAAGGAGTCGAGTGCGAATCGATCGCTGTAGCGAAGCGAGACGGGTGAGAAGTAGTGCGACCGTGTTAATATTGTCGATATGGAATTGTGATACTGTGATATGTCGAAATGGAGCGTCGGCCAAGTAACTTATCTGAGGTATACGATCGACCGATAGCGAGGATGAGTCACCGTAGTTTCGGACGGATTACTGATCTATCTTTTCTACTGTCCTCTTCTGGTCCTTAAGCTGGCATTCGCTGCTTGAGGTATCAAGCTAGAACTATCCTTCCACACAATGGGAAGATAAGGGGATGTGGATAAGAGGGGGCAGACTGCCTTCTACAAATAAACGTGGATCCCAGTGGGTCTGCTATTCAGTCACGCCACTAAACCGGGGTGACCCCAGGCGAATGTACTGATCGTCTTATACTTGGGAACAAACCCAGGTATTTCGGCTACCCTTGTCCTGACAACTACAATGGGGAAATGGCTGCATTCCACTCAATCACTAACGATTGTGTCTCGTGTCTGAACGTATGTGATACTCCCGACCCGGTCATTACCTTGGTCAGTCCAGTGACTTTCAGTGTCAATGTGTTTTGGTGAATGTTAGAAAGAACCACTTGAACAATGTGCCCAGATTCAGTATGAACTCGTATGTCACCGACATCATATGCCTAGAAGAGTATACGATGGAATGTTCCCGAATCTGAGCTTGATACCAGAGAAGTCGATAACCATTGTCAAGCAGTTCAGCAATTCCTGAAATGTCGATGGAGGATCTGCCAAAATCAGTGAGGCATCTGCTAAAGCTGAAAGTGCCGATTTGACTAGTACCGCCCAATGATGATACTGGATCATATACTGCTAACACTTCGTCTATCTATCTCTGGTACTCTCAACCTCAATCTAAAACTGCTCTCTACGTCACCGTTGTACATAATACCATGTTCTATTATTAACTGAATGACACCAGAGTTCAGTTATGCCGTGGGAAATGAGCCCCTAGTGCTTAGCTACCCTAGGTTGGAAGATTGTGAGAAAGCAGGGTCCAGGGACTAGAGGGGCTCAGTAGACTGATTACACGTATACCTACACTCATAACGTATCCCAAAAAATATAGTGAAGCAATAGCTCCTATCACCTCAAGGACTTTAGGACACGATGTCTGTCTGTCTGTCTGTCTGTCTGTCTGTCTGTCTGTCTGTCTGTCTGTCTGTCTGTATGTCTGTCTGTCTGTCTGTCTGTCTGTCTGTCTGTCGGTCGGTCGGTCGGTCGGTCGGTCGGTCGGTCGGTCGGTCGGTCGGTCGGTCGGTCGGTCGGTCGGTCGGTCGGTCGGTCGGTCGGTCGGTCGGTCGGTCGGTCGGTCGGTCGGTCGGTCGGTCGGTCGGTCGGTCGGTCGGTCGGTCGGTCGGTCGGTCGGTCGGTCGGTCGGTCGGTCGGTCGGTCGGTCGGTCGGTCGGTCGGTCGGTCGGTCGGTCGGTCGGTCGGTCGGTCGGTCGGTCGGTCGGTCGGTCGGTCGGTCGGTCGGTCGGTCGGTCGGTCGGTCGGTCGGTCGGTCGGTCGGTCGGTCGGTCGGTCGGTCGGTCGGTCGGTCGGTCGGTCGGTCGGTCGGTCGGTCGGTCGGTCGGTCGGTCGGTCGGTCGGTCGGTCGGTCGGTCGGTCGGTCGGTCGGTCGGTCGGTCGGTCGGTCGGTCGGTCGGTCGGTCGGTCGGTCGGTCGGTCGGTCGGTCGGTCGGTCGGTCGGTCGGTCGGTCGGTCGGTCGGTCGGTCGGTCGGTCGGTCGGTCGGTCGGTCGGTCGGTCGGTCGGTCGGTCGGTCGGTCGGTCGGTCGGTCGGTCGGTCGGTCGGTCGGTCGGTCGGTCGGTCGGTCGGTCGGTCGGTCGGTCGGTCGGTCGGTCGGTCGGTCGGTCGGTCGGTCGGTCGGTCGGTCGGTCGGTCGGTCGGTCGGTCGGTCGGTCGGTCGGTCGGTCGGTCGGTCGGTCGGTCGGTCGGTCGGTCGGTCGGTCGGTCGGTCGGTCGGTCGGTCGGTCGGTCGGTCGGTCGGTCGGTCGGTCGGTCGGTCGGTCGGTCGGTCGGTCGGTCGGTCGGTCGGTCGGTCGGTCGGTCGGTCGGTCGGTCGGTCGGTCGGTCGGTCGGTCGGTCGGTCGGTCGGTCGGTCGGTCGGTCGGTCGGTCGGTCGGTCGGTCGGTCGGTCGGTCGGTCGGTCGGTCGGTCGGTCGGTCGGTCGGTCGGTCGGTCGGTCGGTCGGTCGGTCGGTCGGTCGGTCGGTCGGTCGGTCGGTCGGTCGGTCGGTCGGTCGGTCGGTCGGTCGGTCGGTCGGTCGGTCGGTCGGTCGGTCGGTCGGTCGGTCGGTCGGTCGGTCGGTCGGTCGGTCGGTCGGTCGGTCGGTCGGTCGGTCGGTCGGTCGGTCGGTCGGTCGGTCGGTCGGTCGGTCGGTCGGTCGGTCGGTCGGTCGGTCGGTCGGTCGGTCGGTCGGTCGGTCGGTCGGTCGGTCGGTCGGTCGGTCGGTCGGTCGGTCGGTCGGTCGGTCGGTCGGTCGGTCGGTCGGTCGGTCGGTCGGTCGGTCGGTCGGTCGGTCGGTCGGTCGGTCGGTCGGTCGGTCGGTCGGTCGGTCGGTCGGTCGGTCGGTCGGTCGGTCGGTCGGTCGGTCGGTCGGTCGGTCGGTCGGTCGGTCGGTCGGTCGGTCGGTCGGTCGGTCGGTCGGTCGGTCGGTCGGTCGGTCGGTCGGTCGGTCGGTCGGTCGGTCGGTCGGTCGGTCGGTCGGTCGGTCGGTCGGTCGGTCGGTCGGTCGGTCGGTCGGTCGGTCGGTCGGTCGGTCGGTCGGTCGGTCGGTCGGTCGGTCGGTCGGTCGGTCGGTCGGTCGGTCGGTCGGTCGGTCGGTCGGTCGGTCGGTCGGTCGGTCGGTCGGTCGGTCGGTCGGTCGGTCGGTCGGTCGGTCGGTCGGTCGGTCGGTCGGTCGGTCGGTCGGTCGGTCGGTCGGTCGGTCGGTCGGTCGGTCGGTCGGTCGGTCGGTCGGTCGGTCGGTCGGTCGGTCGGTCGGTCGGTCGGTCGGTCGGTCGGTCGGTCGGTCGGTCGGTCGGTCGGTCGGTCGGTCGGTCGGTCGGTCGGTCGGTCGGTCGGTCGGTCGGTCGGTCGGTCGGTCGGTCGGTCGGTCGGTCGGTCGGTCGGTCGGTCGGTCGGTCGGTCGGTCGGTCGGTCGGTCGGTCGGTCGGTCGGTCGGTCGGTCGGTCGGTCGGTCGGTCGGTCGGTCGGTCGGTCGGTCGGTCGGTCGGTCGGTCGGTCGGTCGGTCGGTCGGTCGGTCGGTCGGTCGGTCGGTCGGTCGGTCGGTCGGTCGGTCGGTCGGTCGGTCGGTCGGTCGGTCGGTCGGTCGGTCGGTCGGTCGGTCGGTCGGTCGGTCGGTCGGTCGGTCGGTCGGTCGGTCGGTCGGTCGGTCGGTCGGTCGGTCGGTCGGTCGGTCGGTCGGTCGGTCGGTCGGTCGGTCGGTCGGTCGGTCGGTCGGTCGGTCGGTCGGTCGGTCGGTCGGTCGGTCGGTCGGTCGGTCGGTCGGTCGGTCGGTCGGTCGGTCGGTCGGTCGGTCGGTCGGTCGGTCGGTCGGTCGGTCGGTCGGTCGGTCGGTCGGTCGGTCGGTCGGTCGGTCGGTCGGTCGGTCGGTCGGTCGGTCGGTCGGTCGGTCGGTCGGTCGGTCGGTCGGTCGGTCGGTCGGTCGGTCGGTCGGTCGGTCGGTCGGTCGGTCGGTCGGTCGGTCGGTCGGTCGGTCGGTCGGTCGGTCGGTCGGTCGGTCGGTCGGTCGGTCGGTCGGTCGGTCGGTCGGTCGGTCGGTCGGTCGGTCGGTCGGTCGGTCGGTCGGTCGGTCGGTCGGTCGGTCGGTCGGTCGGTCGGTCGGTCGGTCGGTCGGTCGGTCGGTCGGTCGGTCGGTCGGTCGGTCGGTCGGTCGGTCGGTCGGTCGGTCGGTCGGTCGGTCGGTCGGTCGGTCGGTCGGTCGGTCGGTCGGTCGGTCGGTCGGTCGGTCGGTCGGTCGGTCGGTCGGTCGGTCGGTCGGTCGGTCGGTCGGTCGGTCGGTCGGTCGGTCGGTCGGTCGGTCGGTCGGTCGGTCGGTCGGTCGGTCGGTCGGTCGGTCGGTCGGTCGGTCGGTCGGTCGGTCGGTCGGTCGGTCGGTCGGTCGGTCGGTCGGTCGGTCGGTCGGTCGGTCGGTCGGTCGGTCGGTCGGTCGGTCGGTCGGTCGGTCGGTCGGTCGGTCGGTCGGTCGGTCGGTCGGTCGGTCGGTCGGTCGGTCGGTCGGTCGGTCGGTCGGTCGGTCGGTCGGTCGGTCGGTCGGTCGGTCGGTCGGTCGGTCGGTCGGTCGGTCGGTCGGTCGGTCGGTCGGTCGGTCGGTCGGTCGGTCGGTCGGTCGGTCGGTCGGTCGGTCGGTCGGTCGGTCGGTCGGTCGGTCGGTCGGTCGGTCGGTCGGTCGGTCGGTCGGTCGGTCGGTCGGTCGGTCGGTCGGTCGGTCGGTCGGTCGGTCGGTCGGTCGGTCGGTCGGTCGGTCGGTCGGTCGGTCGGTCGGTCGGTCGGTCGGTCGGTCGGTCGGTCGGTCGGTCGGTCGGTCGGTCGGTCGGTCGGTCGGTCGGTCGGTCGGTCGGTCGGTCGGTCGGTCGGTCGGTCGGTCGGTCGGTCGGTCGGTCGGTCGGTCGGTCGGTCGGTCGGTCGGTCGGTCGGTCGGTCGGTCGGTCGGTCGGTCGGTCGGTCGGTCGGTCGGTCGGTCGGTCGGTCGGTCGGTCGGTCGGTCGGTCGGTCGGTCGGTCGGTCGGTCGGTCGGTCGGTCGGTCGGTCGGTCGGTCGGTCGGTCGGTCGGTCGGTCGGTCGGTCGGTCGGTCGGTCGGTCGGTCGGTCGGTCGGTCGGTCGGTCGGTCGGTCGGTCGGTCGGTCGGTCGGTCGGTCGGTCGGTCGGTCGGTCGGTCGGTCGGTCGGTCGGTCGGTCGGTCGGTCGGTCGGTCGGTCGGTCGGTCGGTCGGTCGGTCGGTCGGTCGGTCGGTCGGTCGGTCGGTCGGTCGGTCGGTCGGTCGGTCGGTCGGTCGGTCGGTCGGTCGGTCGGTCGGTCGGTCGGTCGGTCGGTCGGTCGGTCGGTCGGTCGGTCGGTCGGTCGGTCGGTCGGTCGGTCGGTCGGTCGGTCGGTCGGTCGGTCGGTCGGTCGGTCGGTCGGTCGGTCGGTCGGTCGGTCGGTCGGTCGGTCGGTCGGTCGGTCGGTCGGTCGGTCGGTCGGTCGGTCGGTCGGTCGGTCGGTCGGTCGGTCGGTCGGTCGGTCGGTCGGTCGGTCGGTCGGTCGGTCGGTCGGTCGGTCGGTCGGTCGGTCGGTCGGTCGGTCGGTCGGTCGGTCGGTCGGTCGGTCGGTCGGTCGGTCGGTCGGTCGGTCGGTCGGTCGGTCGGTCGGTCGGTCGGTCGGTCGGTCGGTCGGTCGGTCGGTCGGTCGGTCGGTCGGTCGGTCGGTCGGTCGGTCGGTCGGTCGGTCGGTCGGTCGGTCGGTCGGTCGGTCGGTCGGTCGGTCGGTCGGTCGGTCGGTCGGTCGGTCGGTCGGTCGGTCGGTCGGTCGGTCGGTCGGTCGGTCGGTCGGTCGGTCGGTCGGTCGGTCGGTCGGTCGGTCGGTCGGTCGGTCGGTCGGTCGGTCGGTCGGTCGGTCGGTCGGTCGGTCGGTCGGTCGGTCGGTCGGTCGGTCGGTCGGTCGGTCGGTCGGTCGGTCGGTCGGTCGGTCGGTCGGTCGGTCGGTCGGTCGGTCGGTCGGTCGGTCGGTCGGTCGGTCGGTCGGTCGGTCGGTCGGTCGGTCGGTCGGTCGGTCGGTCGGTCGGTCGGTCGGTCGGTCTGTCTGAATGTCTGTCTGTCTTACCAAACCCGACACCCCACATTGTGCCAACGGCTTCGGGCGGAAGAGCGCAATTGGGAGGGTACAAGCCTTACCCTGGTGCGAGGAAATGCAGGCTAACGACAAAATGTCATGGCAGGGCAGACCAGGCCCTAAGCCTTGGTTGGCGTCTTGTCTAGGATCGAAGCTCCGACAGGCGGACAGTTAGAGCATTGCTTTGCTGATCCGGCAGCTTCTGCGGCTTGTCTTGTTCCAGATGTAGGGGTGTTACCTTTCCTCTGGAGTGAACTAGGCAGGCCGAGAGAGGGATCATGCTGCATGGGCAACAGATGATCTCTATATTTTAGCCCAGGCTTTGTGCTATGGAGAGGCAATAACTCCATCCCTGGTCTTAACTGGTCTCGGAATCAAAGCGAGAGGCAACTGTTACGAGTTATATGTCCTTGTAAGTTGGCGTAGACATAGGGCGCCACGCGTTGCCTCTGACGGTGGGAGACACGTACAGGTGTCACTGATCAGCTACCGCCCGCCTCAAGCTGGGCAGCCCCCGGCCAATTGGGTGCTGTTCCGCCACAGCCTGCCTGCTTCAATGGGTGCTTGGGGCTAGGACAAAATCCGAATCGCAGGCTGTAAAACCAATGCACCAGGTACAAACACAAATTAAAAATAGAAACCTCAAGCTACGGCTTGCAACCTGGAACGTGAGAACCATGTGTCCAGGATTTTTCAATTAACAATTAGCAAAAAGAGGACACAGATTATGTCACAAGGTGGACATGGGGTACCATCAATCTTTATTGACGACGCCGAACTAGAGATAGTAGACCATTTTACATATCTATGATCAGTGGTAAATAGCAAATTATCCCTAGATCAGGAAATCAACATCCGGATTGGTAAGGCAGCAACAACAATGAACAGGTTAAGAAAAAGAGTCTGGGAGAACAGGAAGCTTACTGCCAAAACAAAAGTCCTTGTCTATCAAGCCTGTGTCCTAAGTACTCTTCTCTATGGCAGTGAAACCTGGACAACTTACTCACACCAAGAGAAACATTTAAACAGCTTTCATATGCGGTGTCTGTGAAGAATTCTTGGTATTAAGTGGCAAGACAAAATCACAGATACTGAAGTATTGGAAAGATCAGGTTGTGTGACAGTTTATTCCATGCTCAGTCTTTGTAGACTTAGATGGATAGGACATCTTAGGAGGATGGATGATGGTAGAATACCAAAGGATATCTTTTTTGGTGAATTACAGATGGGTAAGAGATCTCAGGGTCGGCCTCTACTACGATACAAAGATGTGTATAAGCGGGACATGATTGATACAGGCATTGATAATGCACATTGGGAGCAAATCGCCGCTGAACGTGTTGCATGGAGGGCAAACATCAGAAATGGAATAAAGACAAAGGAGAAAATTATTGCAGATAAGTCACACACCGAGCGTTTGAGACGTAAGATGGTGCATGATGGTGGAAATGACCACGTGTTCACATGCACCCACTGTGAACGGACATTTACAGCGCAAATTGGCCTTATCAGTCACACTCGGTACCGCCATAGGTAAAAGTTATTATGCCTTTTTAAAGCACAAACTATGGTCTGTCAAGACGGCAAGGTGCCAATGAATGAATGATGAATGAATCTATGTATGTATGCGTGTGCGTGCGTGCGTGCGTGCGTGTGGGTGAGTGGGTGGGTGTGTGGGTGTATATGTATGTATGTAGGTATGTAGGTATGTATGTATGTATGTAGGTAGGTAGGTAGGTAGGTAGGTAGGTAGGTAGGTAGGTAGGTATGTATGTATAAGAAGAGCTACGAGATGTCAAATACATCCCTGGAATGTCTCAGAAAATTTAATAAAATTAGGTATGGAGAAACTAAATTTTATCAAATGAAGAATATCTTATAGAACAAATATTTATAATTGTAATGTTAACACAAAATATAATTATTTCGTATTTCCTACAACCGGTTCCAGCATATATCTGTGACTCCTGGGCAATATGTAACGACCAATGTCACCAGTTGGAGCACATTAAATCTGATATTAAAGAATAATCTTTTAAATAATTTGGACATCCTAAATAATAATTCTAAGTGATTTAAAAGAGGCTAAACTCTAGAGCGACCTAGCACACTTTAGCAGAGTCGCCCACCATTAGGGCCAACCGCCTCAGGGGGGCCAAAGTTAGCCGTGTCGTATAGCCTGTGATGGTGGTGCATTCTTAACTCAATAAACGGCAGCAATAACTCTCAATTCAAACATGAATCTTGGAAACGACATCATCCAGGTTTCTGTAGTCGTTATTATCCTTCAATACAAAGGGCAGTTTCGATACGGCATAAACATTTGCATGACAATTATCCAAGCCTTTCAGTTGTAGTACAAAAGCTAACATTGTCTTTGTAGTTTCTTTTTCCAAAAGCATAAGCAGTTCTGACCTTAATAATATACCAGATGGAACCACACAAACCTAAGCGTCTTAACTGCCCGATGGTCAATAGGCTTCTGTACCGTATCTATCTTGTCGTCAATCGACGACAAGCTTATCGCATCATCAAGCAACAGTGCTCACCCGTGCACTGCTTACCAATCTGTTAATTGCACCTCAATTATTTCTAATTCTTTTAGCCGTATAATCGCCATATCATTTACACTGTTATAGATTCCTACCCTTGTTAATGATAAGACTGTTCTACGAAAAGTCTTGGAACAAAACCTATATTTTTCCTAACTACAACATACTCAACCCCAACATTGTACTTTAATTATAAAAACAAAGAAAATCTAACTAATCTACTCCATACAAGCATACATCATTGGACCTTTTATAAGTCTATATTACAATTTCTCATAATTAAACCAGTCATTGTAGGTCTGTCCAATCATTGGACCTTTTATAAGTCTATATTACAATTTCTCATAATTAAACCAGTCATTGTAGGTCTGTCCAATCATTGGAGTCTACCTGACTCCTATTACTTACTTCATTGGTAAAGGGGGGTTCACTAGCTATCCGCTACTACCCCCAACATTATTCAAACTACTTATAGGGTACGCTAACTATCCGCTACTGCCCACAACATTACTCACTCAAGCTACTTATGAGGTACACTAGCTATCCGCTACTACCCCCAACATTACGCAAACTACTTATAGTCAAAAACTTCCTCTATTGTTCACAGTGAGCAACAGCCAACTACTATTGACACAGTCTCTCATTGTCCATCAATACTTCCTCTTTGTCATCATTTCCCTATGGTCATCTCTCAGCGATCTGCTTATGACCTCATCAATATTCAATTCTTACACCTTACTATTTGCATCATCATCAACATGTATGCACCATAATCACCATATAATCAACAAAATCATTCCACTTACATCATCATCAGTATGTGTCAAAATACACCATGACACTTTTGAATCGACACACAAACTAAAAAAACACAAGGATAGAAAGAAAAATAATAGGTGGCCACCTGAGATCCATAGACAGAAAGAAGAACAATTCCTCACATCATAAAAATATAAAACACTCACTCTCTCTCTTGTTCCATTTTACCCTTTATTGTTGCCTTGAGACTTTTTGTAATAAAGTCTTTAAAAAATTCAACCAATACATAGTCACTTCAAATTTGTAATGTTATCCACAATAACCCGAAGATACTATCAACATGTCCCTTCATTATGGACATCAACTTTTAAAACATCCAATATCATGGCACTGAACGTCACTTAACCTATGGATATTTTAGCCCATATTATTTCTATACACATTCATTAATTCAACTCATCAGAAATGATAATTATAACAATCCCCAACAAATCAAAAACTAATGTAACAATATTTAGAAACAGCTTCGCAACCAATTGATTATCAATTACCCAATACCGTCGCTGTCGCTTTTACGGACAGTGTACACTACAATTATGCAAAATAAGTAGATAATGATAACATCGTAATGCCAATGTTCCAAACGTGAATCATTTAGCAACAAGACAATATATCAAGACACATCCTTTTTTTCCCAGTTCTGTCGCTTTTACGGACAGTGTACCCCACAATTATGCCAATATATATATATATATATATATATATATATATATATATATATATATATATATATATATATATATATATATATATATATATATATATATATATATATATACTACCAACAAAAGTTATTAACAATCATGACTATTCTTATCACATTTACTGTTACATGCTCTCAAAGATTCGTTAACCACTTCCACCAACTAATCATTCTCGCAACCCTAATACACTTGCAACTATGCACTCTCGCAATTCACATCTCTCATCCACTTGACGCAAGAGACACTACATTCTCCCGTATCACTAGTTTAGTATTCAGTTATATTTATTCCTCAAGCTCGTAATAAACATTCCATTCCAACACGCTTCTTTACTCTTTACACAACAACTTTTTCAGATTTATTCACTTCTGCCTTCCACGCAATCGCCGGGCTTACTTTATCACCATCACCAACAAACAAATATTCGCATATTCAACCTTCACTTTTCAATCATGCTTGTCAAAAATCTTCTCTTCATAACACACTCATGCTCAACTGGTTAGTTACGCAAGCTACTCAATTCATCACCAGCTTCCCTCAACTTCTCATCTCTCATCAAACACATTAATTTAGTTCATTCATATGTCTTCTTCTTCTAAACCTCCTTCAATTATACACTACTGGTACTCATGCTACACACATCTCCTGGGCCACGTTCGGAACATTAACTAGAAACGCATCAGGCGAATCCAGCTCAACATTTAAAACAAAAAAAATCTAGCAAACTATATCCTACAGCCTGTCCCTTTTACACGCTGACAATCACTATCAAATTTATCTACAGCCCATCACAACAAACCTCACTCTGATGAAATGTACTGGGTACATCCTCGCTGTATTCTTCTCTTTCTTCTGCATCTGGTACGCTCATATCAGAATATAACCACAAAGCATATTGAATCTATTTCATAAAATAGTAATAATTTAAAAAAAAAACGTTAATTAAATACATGTCATCATGTCATAAAATTATCAAAATCAAATTAATCCCTTGCTTCAATTCTTCCCAACCATTCACTCCTCTTTCAAAAATTATGAGTCAACCCGTCTCAGACAATGCATTAGCTCTAGTAACATTCATTATAACCTTACATCTCTCCGTGCCAGTTCTACCACCATACATCACTTACTGTGAGCACCACCCCGCTCCATCATGTCATTCCAGACAGAAGGCATCTCAAATTTCAAATTATCCACTCTCCAATCACCACATCCGAACACAAGGGTGTCTACATTATGCACACTATGCACGCAAGGACACTCTCTGCACTTCTAATTTTCTATAGCGTAACCACGCAGATCACTCCGATACTCAACACTTTGTTTTCTCGGAAAAACAATTGAACATTCTTTCTACATCTTCCATCTTGTCTCTTTTCTCACACTATTTTCAAGCTATAACAGCCGCACTGCCCCATCTATCACAATTCCAGGACTGATTCACGTATCTCTTCGCTCGCTCTTCTATACTCAAGGACACTTTATACACACAAACCGGTACTATATCAGCTCCCAAAATTACACATAATCTGCTGTGATTCCTCCTTACTCTTTAATCATCTCCGCACTAAAAACACCATTTGAGCTATACTAGCCCTCTACACCATATACCACTTAATGTGATACAAAAAAATTATTCTCCTACTGATTAACTTAGACATAAGCACGCATAAAACCCTGGATTGCTCATACCGCAATTTTATACATCACTTGCTGTGACTCTTCTCCACACAACATCACTATTTGATCTATATCAGCCCCCTACACCATATACTCCTTACTGTGATACCATAAAATGATCTCGGTTTGTCTATTTTAGACAGTAACTCACATCAAACCTCGAATTACTCCAACGTCAATTCAACACAATATACTCCAATACTCACGTATACCCCCTATTCTTGCATTTTCTGATCAAACTCTTCCTCACACCTCTTTCGAATCGTGAACTATCCTCATCAATCCTCAATTGTCAATCATACAAATTTGACACTCAGAATTCAAACACCAACGAAACATGTATAATTCTGGATCACAATCAAAAATGCCAAAGCTAGGCCAACCCAACTCTAAATGCGAAAGATCTGAGTGTCAAATTCTTTCACTCCAAGGTAAAACTGCACCCAATCCCCAACTAACATCCGAAATAATTAGCTTACCACCTTGTACTATTTTGGCAAGCAATTTACATCCACACTCTCTGCACTCACTCATCGTACACACACAAACCGTTTGGCCGGATGTCTCAGAATCTCTCGACGCTTTCTATCACCAAAAACCTAATTTTTATTCAACTTTTAAACTCTGTTCTTAACACATTGTCTCCTAAGAATAGTGTCTCTCTTCTTCTACCTCCTTTTAATATATGTAACTATCGGTGGAGTATTCAGGCCTTAACATCATATATACTTTGATCTTCCGCGCGTCGTCCTCTGTACAACCCGGGGTAATTTCTATTCCCGCTATCTCCCTAGTACTTTTCTTTTTAACAGCATTCTTTCTTTTACTTCTCTTTGTCATTCGTGCCTTTACCGCATTAGTCTGTTCACTGTATTCACAATATCTCTTATATCTCCCTATTTCGTACTCCGAAGATTCACTAATTACAGTTTCGCCAGCCTGTTTACTATATATTACTGCAGAAGAGGAAACAACATCTCTATAGTCGGAAATAGCACACCTGACATTTGTCTTATTACTACCACTACCTTTCATGCCCCAGTCAGGGATATATTCAATGTCCCAATCTGAGAATTCTGATACATCTGTCGTGTCATCTCCTACATTTACCAGTAAACTTGCTTCGGTCCTAGCTTTAGCACTTTTTCTAATTTTCTTTCTGGTGTTTCTCGTCTGTACCTGTCTATTCTCAGCATGGATTGTCTCCTTAATTTTAACAGGCTCGACCTTTTCTAATTTCACCTGAGCTGGTTCTATAATTTCTCCTACCTGGGTTTGACTTCCTCGTGTTATTTTCTTAGTTGGTTGTACTTGGGTTTTCTTCTCTACGGTATCTATTTGGGTCTGAGTACTATTCTCTATCGTATTAACTGCTGCGTCTGTATCCCCTGATCTATTTTCTCTACCAGTAACGTCTTCTGTTGTTGTCCAACGCTAACGGTTGCAACCACTTTATGAGCACTCGAAATCCTATTGATGTGTTCATGTTTATCCCTCCTCCGTGCATTTAAATATCGTTTCTGTCTTTTCTCAAACCAATCATCACGCATCTTTCTAGCGGTCGCACTATAAGAGGGCCAACCCCATTGTTTCCTGGGAAGATTTCTTTCGGGCAAATTTCTGTATCTTTGATAATTATACAAGCCTAACATTTCATGCCTGCTTCTCCTTTCGCAGCCCCTTACCCCAGTCATATCTGGTCCTGGCTCAACGTAACTACTTCTATACATAGGATTATACCGCTTCTGTCTTCATTAACCACTGGCTGTCCTCGATTATTCTTTCTTACACCATTATATCTGGCATTAAATTTATAAGTCTCTTGCTCAATCGCACTTCTCTGCAGTCCATTCACAAAACATGCCACCTCACTGACTGCCACTTTCAGTTTCTTCAACCACACGGTCACGATTCTCAAATCTCTGATTAAACCTTTCATATTCCCTACTACATGTCCCAATGTGGTATCTTGAGAATCAATTAGAGACACAATAATTATATCAATTTGCTACTCCTATTATATCTATATCACTGTCTTAAATTACACTTTACTAACCTAGCAGTCTGCTTCACGGTTGTTACTGCTCCACTGGAATAGTTCGAGTTCGGTGATTGAAAAGTATTACTCGACAACGGCGGTTCTGCAACGGGAAGCCAACGTGATCTGTCACCCCTGGTTGGGCTCTTCTGGTGGGTCGCGGTAACCAAAATCTGCCGCTCCTGGTTGGGCTCTTCTAATGAGTCGAAGCAACCGAAATCTGCCGCTCCTGGTTGGGCTCTTCTAATGAGTCGAAGCAACCGAAATCTGCTGTCCCTGGTTGGGCTCTTCTAATGAGTCGAAGCAACCGAAATCTGCCGCTCCTGGTTGGGCTCTTCTAATGAGTCGAAGCAACCGAAATCTGCCGTCCCTGGTTGGGCTCTTCTAATGAGTCGAAGCAACTGAAATCTGCCGTCCCTGGTTGGGCTCTTCTAATGAGTCGAAGCAACCGAAATCTGCCGTCCCTGGTTGGGCTCTTCTAATGAGTCGAAGCAACCGAAATCTGCCGTCCATGGTTGGGCTCTTCTAATGAGTCGAAGCAACCGAAATCTGCCGTCCCTGATTGGGCTCTTCTAATGAGTCGAAGCAACCGAAATCTGCCGTCCCTGGTTAGGCATTAATGTTGATTCCGACAATTCTTTTCTCTCACAAGCAACCCAGGTTCGCAAATACTGTAAAAACGGCACCAATTTGACTACCCCCTTTAGCAGAGTCGTCCACCATTAGGGCCAACCGCCTCAGAGGGGCCAAAGGTAGCCGTGTCGTATAGCCTGTGGTAGTGGTGCATTCTTAACTCAATAAAAGGCAGCAATAACTCTCAATTCAAAAATGAATCTTGGAAACGACATCATCCAGGTTTCGGTAGTCTTTACTATACTTCAATACAAACGGGCAGTTTCGATACGGCATAAACATTTGCATGACAATTATTCAAGCCTTTCAGTTGTAGTACAAAAGCTAACATTTTCTTTGTAGTTTCTTTATCCAAAATCTTAAGCAGTTCTGATCTTAACAATATACCAGATGGAAACACACAAACCTAAGCGTCTTAACTGCACGATAGTCAATTGGCTTCTGTACCGTATCTATCTTGTCGTCAATCGACGGCACGCTTATCACATCATCAAGCAACAGTGCTCACCCGTGCACTGCTTACCAATATTTACATTGCACCTCAATTATTTCTAATTCTTTTAGCCGTATAATCGCTATAACAGTTACACTGTTATCTATATCTATAAAACAAAGTGTGTGTATGTAAATATGTAAATATGTATGTCCTTTATTTGTTCGCGAACGGCCCATCCGATTGAGATGAAATTTTCTACACACCTTCCTTTCATTCCAGAGCTGTCAACTGTCATAGTTTTTTTTTCTTCTTCCTCCTCCTCCCTCCTCCCCTCCCAAAATACGTACGTAAATATATGATGATGATGATGAAAGAATCCCCGAACCAAAACGCTAGCGAAAGGGAAGAAAATGACGTGACTACACAGAATCGTCACACGGCAATCATCATCATCAAGTGCCGTGCCGGCTGGCGTAGGCGTTCATGGCTCTCCGTAGATCTCAGTCTTTGGTTTTTTGGATCAACTCTGCTGCTGATATTCCTCCATGCCACGGCAATATCAATAACAATTCATCTTTTTATGTGTAAGGAAGTTATCTACAGTCGTGTAGAAGGGAAGAACTAGACGAGTATGAATTCGGAATGGCGAACTCTCTCCTCCTCTCTTCTCCTCCCTCCTCCTCCCTCTACCTCCTCCCTCCACCCTCCTCCTCTTCTTCCTCCCTCTCATCCCTCTCCCGACTCCCTCCTCCTTCTCCCTCTTTCTTCTCCCTCTTCCTCTCCCCTCCTCCTCCATCCTCCTCCCTCCTACTCCCTCATCTTCCCTTCTCCTCCCTCTCCCTCCTTATCCCTCCTCCTCCTCCTGCCTCCCTCCTCCTCCTCCTGCCTCCTTCTCCCTCATCATCCTCACTCCTCCTTCTCCCTTCTTCTCCCTCTTCCCTCTTCCTCCTCCTCCTACCTCCTCCCTCCTCCTCCCTCTACCTCCTCCTCCTCCCTCCACCCTCCTCCTCCCTTCTCCTCCTCTTCCTCCTCCCTTTCCTTCCTCCTCCTCCTCCCTCTACCTCCTCCTCCCCCTACCTCTTTCCTCCTCCCTCCTCCTCCTCTTCCACCTCCCTTTCCTTCCTCCCCTCCTCATTCTCCCTCCTTCCTCTCCCTCCTTCCTCCTCCTCCTTCCTTCTTCTCCCTCTGCCTCCTCCCTCCTCCTATCTCCTCCTCCTCCCTCCTCCTCCTTCTCCTCCTCTCCCCTCCTCCTCCTCCTACCCTCTTCCTCTTTCCCTCCTCCCTCTCCCTCCTCTTCCTCCCTCTTCCTCCTTCCTCCTCCTCCCTCTTCCTCCCTCTCCCTCCTCCATCCTCCTCCTCCCTCTTCCTCCTCCTTCTTCCTCCTCCTTCCTTCTCCTCCCTCCTCCTCCCTCTTCCTCCTCCTCCTACCTCCTCCCTCCTCCTCCTCTCTCCTCCTCCCTCCTCCCTTTTCCTCCCTCCTCCTCCCTCTACATCCTCCCTCCTCCTCTCCACTCTTCCTCCTACCCTCTTCCTCTTCCCCTCCTCCCTATCCCTCCTCCTCCCTTCACATTCCTCCTCCTCCCTCTTCCTCCTCCTCCCTCTCCTCCTCCTCACACCTTCTCCTCCCTCCTCCTCCCTCTACCTCCTCCCTCCTCCTCCCTTCACATTCCTCCTCCTCCCACCTCCTCCCTCCTCCTCCTCCTCCTCCCTTCACATTCCTCCTCCTCCCTCATCACTCCTCCTCCCTCCTCCTCCTCCTCCCTCCTCCCCCTTCTCCCTCTCCGCCTCCTCCCTCCTCCTCCTCCCTCCTCCCCCTCCTCCTTCCTCCTCCTCCCTCTCCTCCTCACTCCTCCTCCTCCCTCCTCCTCCCTCTACCTCCTCCCTTCACATTCCTCCTCCTCCCTCTTCCTCCTCCCTCCTCCTCCTCCCTCCTCCTCCTCTCTCCTCCTCCCTCCTCCTGCTCCTCCCTCCTCCCCCTCCTCCCTCTCCGCCTCCTCCCTCCTCCTCCTCCCTCTACCTCCTCTCCTCCCTCCTCCTCCCTCTACCTCCTCCCTCCTCCTCCCTTCACATTCCTCCTCCTCCCTCTTCCTCCCTCCTCCTCCTCTTTCCGCCTCCCTCCTTCTCCTCCTCCCTCTACCTCCTCCCTCCTCCCTCCTCCTCCCTTCACATTCCTCCTCCTCCCTCCTCCTCCTCCCCTCCTCCCCCTCCTTCTCCTCCTTCTCCCTCCTCATTCTCCCTCTTCCTTCTCCCTCTTCCTTCTCCCTCCGCCTCCTCCATCCTCCTACTCTCTCCTCCTCCTCCCTCCTCCTCCCTCCTCCTCCCTCTCCTCCTCCTGCTCCCTTCTCCTCCTGCGTTCTCCTCCTCCCTCCTTCTCCCTCCTCCTCCCTCTTCCTCCTCCCTCCTCCTCGCCTCCTCCTCCACACTACTCCTCCCTCCTCCTCCTAATCCCTCCTCCTCCCTCCTATTCCTCCCTACTCCTCCTGTCTCCTCCCTCCTCCTCCCTCCTCTTCCCTCCTCCACCTCCCTCTTCCTCCTCCCTCCTCCATTTACCCAAGACAGACAGACAGTCAGACAGATAGTCGGGAACGGGATCTTATATGACTACTTATATAATTTAAATGAGATGCTCTCCACCATGGGCTGGGCCGGGTCAGACAGACAGACAGACAGACAGATAGACAGACAGACAGACAGACAGACAGACAGACAGACAGACAGACAGACAGACAGACAGACAGACAAACAGACAGACAGACAGACAGACAGACAGACAGACAGACAGACAGACAGACAGACAGACAGACAGACAGACAGACAGACAGACAGACAGACAGACAGACAGACAGACAGACAGACAGACAGACAGACAGACAGTCGGGAACTTATATGACTACTTATATGAATTAAATGAGATTCTCCCCACCAGGAGTTGGGCGATGCCGGCCCGGGTCAGACAGACAGACAGATAGATAGTCGGAACGGGAACTTATATGACTACTTATATGAATTAAATGAGATTCTCCCCATCAGGGTCTGGGCGAAGACGGGCCGGGTCAGACAGACAGACAGACAGATAGACAGACAGACAGACAGACAGATAGTCGGTAACGGGAACGAGAACTTATATGACTACTTATATGAATTAAATGAGATGCTCTCCACCAGGGTCTGGGCGAAGCCGGGCCGGGTCAGCTAGTAACACAAAAACAAAGAGGAGCTCAACAACATTGCTTCATTAGGAGAAAAGAACATCCGAAACATAATGTAACAACACGAAACTGCATGGCGACTGATACAGAGCAAAGCAATGGGTGAAGATTGTTAAGTCATTCATGATTGTTTCGAAAATACAAATAGATAAACTGATATTTTATGTTGAGGATTGGTAATTTTGAAGAAACATCATCAACAAGGCAAGTCATCTTATGATGATGATGATGATGATGATGATGATGATGATGATGATGATGATGATGATGATGATGATGATGATGATGATGATGATGATGATGATGATGATGATGATGATGATGATGATGATGATAATGATGATAATGATGATGATGATGATGGTGACATTTTTGATGTTGTAGTTTAAAAATACACACTGACATACCGTCTTTCTGAAACCAATAATTTACACCGCCTTCTGATTTGTTGGAACAGACATAATGTTGGCAGCCATCCAGAGTGTATATGTGGCCCATGGGATGGCATTCGCCCTTAAGGAGACAACCTAGGTGTCAGACATACAAATGGATCAGCTCAGTAAAGTTAGTCCTCGTCATATCTATCAAGTACCAAATACATTACTGCAAGCGGTATAAACAAGTCATATATTTATGTGTTTGTATACTTTAATCTCAGTAAATGGAAGAAGTAGTACGGGAGTTAACCCTTTGAACCCGATGCTCTGGTGTACCTGCTTGACATACTGTGTATCAGAGATCTTACGAGCCGGTATACCGGCTTCCACGTGTTTATATTTACATCTCGCTGTTAATCGCAACCAGCTGACCAATAAATATCCAGCTTACATCTAGACATGGCTAACATGTTTAAGATCACGCTCCTGCCAAAGACACAAAAAAGTTTTCAATTGTTGACGGGTTTTTCTTTGGGGCAAACATAAGCTGTAAAATGGAAATTGGTAACAAAACAGTATGAATTTGTGAAAGGAAAGGATACAAATGTTGCTATATATATATATATATATATATATATATATATATATATATATATATATATATATATATATATATATATATATATATATATATATATATATATATATATATATATATATACATATATATATATTACATTACATTGGCACCTTGCCGTTTGACAGACGATAGTTTGTGCTTTAAAAAGGCATAATAACTTTTACCTATGGCGGTAGCACATGTGACTGATAAGGCCAATTTGCGCTGTAAATGTCCGTTCACAGTGGGTGCATATGAACACGTGGTCATTTCCACCATCAAGCACCATCTTACGTCTCAAACGCTCGGTGTGTGACTTGTCTGCAATAATTTTCTCCTTTGTCTTTATTCCATTTCTGATGTTTGCCCTCCATGCAACACGTTCAGCGGCGACTTGTTCCCAATGTGCATTATCAATGCCTGTATCAATCATGTCCCGCTTACACACATCTTTGTATCGTAGCAGAGGCCGACCCTGAGATCTCTTACCCATCTGTAATTCACCAAAAAAGATATCCTTTGGTATTCTACCATCATCCATCCTCCTAAGATGTCTTATCCATCTAAGTCTACGAAGACTGAGCATGGAATAAACTGTCACACATCCTGATCTTTCCAATACTTCAGTATTTGTGATTTTGTCTTGCCACTTAATACCAAGAATTCTTCGCAGACACCGCATATGAAAGCTGTTTAAATGTTTCTCTTGGTGTGAGTAAGTTGTCCAGGTTTCACTGCCATAGAGAAGAGTACTAAGAACACAGGCTTGATAGACAAGGACTTTTGGTTTGGCAGTAAGCTTCCTGTTCTCCCAGACTCTTTTTCTTAACCTGTTCATTGTTGTTGCTGCCTTACGAATCCGGATGTTGATTTCCTGATCTAGGGATAATTTGCTATTTACCACTGATCCTAGATATGTAAAATGGTCTACCATCTCTACATCGGCGTCGTCAATAAAGATTGATGGTACCCCATGTGCACCTTGTGTCATAATCTGTGTCTTCTTTTTGCTAATTGTTAAACCAAATTCAGAACAAGCATTGGATAATGCAGATAGTAGACATTGCAATTCTTCCTCAGAATGGGTCGTAACTGCAGCATCATCTGCAAAAAGCAACTCTCTGATCAGTACCCTCCTAATTTTAGTCTTGGCCTTCAATCTCTGAGCATTGTAAAGGCCGCCATCTGAGCGTGAGTGAATGTATATACCGCAATCCTGATCACGAAAGGCATATTTCAGTAGAAGTGAAAAGTATATTCCAAAGAGGGTGGGAGCTAGTACACAACCTTGCTTAACTCTACCATTGATTTCAAATTCTTCATAAGTTGCACCATCAAACTTGATTATACCCTTCATGCCTGTGTGGAACGATTCCACAATGGACAGAAGAGTTGGTGGGCAGCCAATCTTCTTTAGTGCTTTGAACAGACCCTCACGACTGACCAAATCAAATGCTTTTGTGAGGTCGATGAAGGCAATAAACAGTGGTTGATTCTGTTCACGGCATTTTTATTGCATTTGTCGCAATGAGAATATCATATCAGTGGTAGACCGGTTTTGTTGAAAGCCACACTGTGATTCGGGGTAGACTTGATCTCCTAGGACTTGGAAGTCCGCGCAGAACAATTCTGGCAAAATACTTTTCCAACAATACACAGAAGTGAGATACCCCTATGGTTGTTGCAGTCGCTCCGATCGCCCTTGTTCTTGTACAGTGTTATGATGCTTGAATCTTTGAAATCCTGTGGGGCTTGTCCTTCTCGCCAGCATAGCTCTATTAGCTGGTGGATCTGTAGAGTGAATGTGTCTTGCCCACTCCTGATAACCTCTATTGGAATCCCATCCTTACCTGGAGCCTTGCCAGATGCAAGTTCATTTATAGCACACTTAACTTCTGTTATGGTGGGAAGTGTGTCCAGGTGGTCAAGAGTTGGTAGAGCCTCTATGGCGTTGAGGGCATCATCCGCTAGTTTGGTCTCACTTGAGTAAGATCACTTGATTAAGATTGAAATCACTGAGCATATAAATGTAGTCAATGCCTTGATCGCAGAGTCTAACTCCTCATAGAACGAATCATACACATCAACAGAGGAAGCGAGTGTCGATACATATGCAGTAATAATGGTGGCTAAATCACAACAGGTTGCCAAGCGCAGGGATAATAGTCTTTCGTTACCTCCAGCTGGAATTTGAATCATTCCAAGTAGTGAATTCTCCACTGCAAAGCCCACGCCATGTTGCATTTTTTCTCCTGCCCTCTACCGTTTTAAAAAAAAGGTCTAATATTTTTATATGAGTGACCCTTCCTCAGCAAGGCGAGTCTCCAGGTTTTACAGCCTGCGATTCAGATTTTGTCACAGCCCCAAGCATCCATTGAAGCAGGCAAAATGTGGCTGATCCGCACCCAATTGGCCGGGGGATGCCCAGCTTGAGGCGGGTGGTAGCTGATCAGTGACACATGTAGGTGTCTCCCACCGTCAGAGGCAACGCGTGGCGCCGCATGTCTACGCCAATTGACAAGGACTTATAACCGGCAAATGTTACCTCTCGCTTTGATTCTGAGACCGGTTAAGACCAGGGATGGTGTTATTGATTCTCCATAGCACAAAGCCTGGGCTAAAATATAGAGACCATATGTTGCCCGTGCAGCATGATCCATCTCTCTGCCTGCCTAGTTCACTCCAGAGGAAAGGTAACACCTGTACATCTGTAACAAGATAAGCTGCGGACGCTGCCAGATCAGAAAAGCACTGCTCCAGCTGTCCGCCTGTCGGAGTTCGATCCTAGACCAGCTGCCAACCAAGGCTTAGGGCCTGGTCTGCCCTGTCATGATATTGTGTCTTTTGATTGAATTTTCTCGCACCAGGATAAGGCTTGTACCCTCCCAATTGCGCTCTTCCGCATGAAGCCGTTGGCACAATGTGGGTTGTGGGGTTTGGTAAGCGCCGCCCAACATTTGGCGCTAACAGAAGCAGGTAGTTCCGTCGACTGTCATACGGTACCTCAGTTATCTGACTAAGACCTGGCATAAGAAATGTAGAATAGCTCAAGAAAGAAATTAAATATCATCGTCATCACTATGTGCCATGCCGGTCAGCGTGGGCGGTCATGTCTCGCCATCTCGATCACCAGAATTTTGGATTAGCTCAGTGTTACTATATCGATCTTGTCATGTCGTTAAGCCATCCAGTTATTTACTTTTCTGATTTCCACTTGTTCTTTCCCCCTAAATTTTGACAGTTGTCACCACTTTCTAGAATTAATTTATTCTCATAACGTGACCAAATAATTTTGACTGACTACGTATAATTTCTCCAATCAGTTTACGGTTTCCATTTGTTTTTTGCAGGACTTGGTGACATGTTTTCAAAGTGTCCATGATATTCTTTGCATTTTTCTCAGAAACCGCATTTCTACAGACATCAGATGGCTTGCTTCCACGCCTCACATCCATACAAAAGCAAAGAGTCTATGTAGCCCCTAAACACTCGCTGCGAATGACAAGTTTTTATTGGTACAAAAAACGAACAGTTCAATATAGAATAGGCAAATAAAGACGTTAAATGCAGAAGAGCTTAGAAAAGAATATAGTAATAGTTATTGACAAAACAAACAAAAAATTAAAGAAAGAAGTTTAAAATTTAGTGTAATTCAAGAACACATTGTGTGTAGAATAGCTAAAGCAAGAAGTTTAATGTAGTATAGCTAAATAACAAAGTTAAATGTAGAATAACTAAATAAATAAATTCAATTTTGAACAGCTAAGTAAAACATTTGAATATATAATAAAAAAAGAAAGAAGTTAAATGTAGAAAAAGACATAGAAAGACGTTAAATGGGGAATAGCCAAAGAAAGAATTTAAATATAGAATGACTAAGGACAGAAGTTAAATGTAGAATAGCTAATGGAAATGGTTAATTTTAGAATAGTTCCATCATCATCATCATCATCATCATCTTCCACTTCTGCCGTCAAGAGTCGTGGGGAGGAATAATTTGCGAATAGTTCCATAATAGATATATAATGTAATATAGTCCAGGAAAGAAGTTCAATGAAAGATATATAAAAGAGCACGTTCAATGTTAGTTATTTAGTTAGTTAGTCGACAGATCATCCTCATTGCACATCGAACCATTCAGTCCATAAGTGCTCGGATCCCCTCCTCAGCAAATCCCGCAACGTGTAGCGGCTAACGACGCCAGTTCTGTGTTGGTTTATAAATCTTCTTTGGCTTCCTGCGTAGTGTTCTTGTTTGGCCACCCCTCTTTTAATTTGCTGCTCTCGCAGTCTGGCCATTGTTGTAGATTCACAGTCATCACTTGGTTCTCGCAAAAGTCTTACTTCTCGTAGAGCATTCAGAATGTCGGCCTGGTCCATGGCACGTCCGCCCTCCACAGTAGCCTCCCCTGCGAGCTTGTCAGCCCGCTCGTTTCCTTGTACTCCCGCATGCCCTGGCACGAAGATGAAACTAAACTTTGCCAGTCGAGACCGCTCCAAAGGCAGCAACCATTCTCTTCGGATCGACCCCTCCTCTATCCTCTTGATCATGTTCATTGAGTCGCTAAGGAAACAAGCCCTAGTGAATGTCTGTGTCTCGAGCCATGTTATTGCTTTACTTACTGCCATGACTTCCATGGTCAGGCTACTTGTGGTTTCAGTGAAAGCACCAGAGTCCTCCTTCACAATTCTCCTTCCGGCCCGAGCTGTAAAGGCCAATGAGCTTCTCACATGTCGGACGACCGACCCATCTGTGTAGATGACCGCGTCACCGTCTAGCGAATTCTCGAAAATCAAAGCTTGTACTTCAGCCTCAACAGCAGCCGGATTTTCATGTCTGCATTTTCTATCTAGTTGGATGCAAACTGAAAAGGATGTGCAGAAGTCTGTTGGCACTTGCACTCACTCCTCGCCAGGTTCTAAGTCCTCAAGTGAACACACCTGTTGAAGAATGTCTTCGGCTTGACCCATCCACGACTGTCCTCTTTTTAACCTGCTGCCCTTCACCTTCCTAATTTCACTATGCAGTGGATGTTGTGTGTTTGCGTTAATTCTGAGGTAGGCGCGTGCCCTGCAACCTTGTATTCTCTCTTCAATGGTTGGAAAACCAAGAAGGTAGCGCATCGCCCTGCATGCTGTATCTCTTGTACATCCAAGAATAATGCGCATAGCTTCATTCTGTATCCTTTCCATCCTTTCTATCTGCTTATGGCTGAGAGTCAGGATTGCCATTGCATACTCCAAAACAGACATGACTAACCCCTCGTACAGAAGACATAGATGGCGCTGCTCACAGTTTGCTGCTGCCATCACCCGCATCGCTGCCAAACCCCGCTTGGCCTTTGTTATCACCTGGTCTATGTGCACATTATAAGCAAGGCTTCGATCAAACCGTATCCCCAGGTAATTCATTGCCTGCGTTCTTTCCACCGTCTCTGAAC
This sequence comes from Cepaea hortensis, assembly GCA_963921405.1. NCBI lineage: Eukaryota > Metazoa > Mollusca > Gastropoda > Stylommatophora > Helicidae > Cepaea > Cepaea hortensis. Next base: position 77,789,758 of record OY992888.1, on the reverse strand, counting down.
ACAGCATTACAGTTGGTGTTGGAGTGTTGACAATATGATTATTCAACGAGAACCAAGTCACTGTTGCCTTTGTTGGGTTGACCATTGCCCCAGCTTCATCACACCAAGTACTTATGCGATTGAGTTCGGTTTGTAGTTCCACAGCACTAAAACATCATCGGCAACATCATATGACAATGTCCTGCCAGGTCCAGTGATCTGCTCACTGGTGATTCTCACTGTGTAGGCGTTGAACAGTACCGGAGATAATGGTGATCCATGTGGTAGGCCAGGATATATTGTTGTTGGTTCCGAAGTCAAACTGCCACATCTAAAAACTACTTTCCGTTGGAAGAGGGCTGCCGCGATCCAACTAAGGAGGAATGGACTTACGTTTAGTTCGAGAAGCTGAAACATTAAAAAATCCAGTGGTACTCTGTTGTATGCGTCAACTACGTTCAATGTAGTCTAGCTAAAGAAAGAACTTAAATGTAGAAAAGAAATATTTACAATATTCAAATTAAAGCTAGGATACCCCCCCCCCCCCCCCCCCGCAAAAAAAATGCAATATAGAATAGCCCAAACGTAAAGTCAAATGCTGAATAGCTAAAGAAAGAAGTTACATTTAGAATTGTTCCAGAACGAAAGGTGATGTAGAATAGTTCAAAGTAGGAGTAAAATGTGTAGAATAGCAAAAAAAAAAAAAAAAAAAAGAAGTTACATTTACTACAGGCAAATGAAATTAAATGCATAATAGCTAACAAAAGAAGTTACATGTAGAATAGCTCGAGAAAGACTTAAGATGTAGAACAGCTATAGTTAAAGATCTACCCAAAGTATTTCAGGATCCCCGCCGGTGATACGGAGTTTGTGCACTGAGCTGAGATTCTCAGGCCTCAGGATTGAGTTAAGAGTAGAACGGAGCACTTACGGGTTACACCCGTGTGCCGTGATGTTGATCCGTCTACTAAACTAAACAAAACTAATGCTATAGAACAACTAATATGAAGAATAGCCGAAGCAAAAAATTCTAAGGAGAATTGCTTAAGAATGAAGAGAAGCATTGAATAGGTAATTTAAAAAAAATATAATGCAGAATAGATAAAAACAAGAGGTTAAATTTAGAATAGTCCCAGAAAAAAAGTTTAATGTAAAATAGCTCAAGAAAGAAGTTAATTGTCAAATATCTAATGGGAAAAAAATGTGCAAAGAAATAAGATACATTTAGAATAATCCAGGAGATAAGTGTAATGCAGAAAAGCTAAAGAAAGAAGTTAAATGTCGAACGCCTCAAGGTAGTCAGGATTGTGGCCTCATTATGAATAGAGAATAACTGGAACACAATATAGCAGTATAACATTTTGAAGCCACAGATAAATAAAGGCCAGCAAAGAACAACACTTAATAATGGTGTGGAGGCTATAAGTGGATGGAATTATATGTTTCACTGGAGAATAACAATGTGATGAGACATGTTCACCTATGCTAGTTGGTTAATGAAGCGATGATCATGATGATGACGTCTGTTGTAGTATATAACCTTCACTGACTTACCATATTCTATAAACACGCTTGTCAAATTTCCATCTGAATCTCGTAAACACTGGTGAAGGCGGCAGCCTTGAATAAAGTACCGGGAACCCACAGGGTAACATTTGTTCCCATCTTGGCAATCTAGGTGTCAGACATACATATGTCTCAACTCAGTTTGTAGAGTAGTCACCATCACCATGTGTCAAATGCATTATTGTACGGTGTCAATGTAATTAAGTATGTACGTACTTGAATAGCAACAAATGGAAGATGTATCAAAGCAATTCAATGCAAAATAACACAAGATTGGTGATAAATGTAACATTGTCCAAGAGATAAATTAATTATAGTTAAATGCAGAATAGCTGAAGAAAAATGGCAAGTATATAACAGCACTACAAAGACGATCACTGTAGAATATCCCAAGAAAGAAGTTAAATGTAATACAACGAAAGAGAGAAATTAGATAAAGTATAAAGAATAAGGAAGTTAAATGTGGGATAGCTAACTCATCATCAAGTGTCGTGCCGGTCTTTTGTGTTCTGGATCAACTGATGATATTCCTCCATGCCACCGTCTCAATCCGTCCAGCATCATTTCTCTTGGTCTGCCTCTGCCTCTCTTCCCCTGGATCTTTCCAGTTGTCACAATGTTATCCAATGCCTCTCTTCTCATCACATGACGAAATAAAGCTGTTTGTCTCTTTCTTATTGTTGTATATAGTGTTCTAGTTTCATTATCCTCTTTCAGACAATCAGTCTAAGGAATTCGCAACATTCGTCTCAACAACCACATCTTTGTTGCTTCTAAGTTCTTCCTAATTTGTTCATTTACATTCCAATATTCGCTGCCATACAGCAATACTGGTTCTATATATCATTTCAGCACTATCTTTCTTACATTCATTGATAGCGACTTATTAGTTAGTTAGTTAGTCTTTCCACTTGAGCCTAAGGCGGCGCATAGGGCAGAAGTCCTGTCTCTCCATGCTTGGCGGTTCGCTGCTACCTGTTGTAGATCTTGGATATTCACTTGGCAATTGAATGAGCCTTCTCTAATGATGGTTCTACGCAGGGTCTCTCTTGGTCTTCCCCGTTTTCTTTTCCCTACTGGTGACCATATGAGGGCTTGGTAGGGGAGTCTTGACTTGTCCATTCTGAGTACATGGCCGATGTAGTTCCAACGGCGTCTTCTTATTAAATTGGATACTGTATCTTGCTTAGTCTCTTGTCTTATTTGCGAATTGGTTCTGAAGTCTGTCAAGTGGATGTTTAGAAGTCTTCTAAGACATTTGTTCTCAAAATTGTCTAATTTTTTATCTAAAGCTACCGTTGATTTCCAACTTTCACATCCATACGTTAACACTGGAATCACACAAGAGTTGAAGATGTTAAGTTTTGTGTGTTTGCTGAGTGTCTTTGACTTCCAGATGTTTGACAGTTTATTGAAGGCACTAGATGCCAGTGCGATTCTAGATGATATTTCTGAAGTTGAGTCCCCTGTAGATGTCATTTTGCTTCCTAGGTATGTAAAGCTGTTGACTTTTTCAAGAACGTAGCTGTTCAATTTGGTGTCATCTGAACTGTTGGTAAGATCAATAGTCTTTGTTTTTGTGGTGTTAATTTGGAGACCAATTTGCCCTGAAACATTTTGGAGGTGGTTTATTTTCTCTTGGGCATCCGGATGTGTTGAACTCAAAAGCACTATGTCGTCGGCAAAGTCCAGGTCTTCTAGAATTTTGTCAACCCAATGGATACCCATATTTGTGTTGTTTGTGCATTTGCGGATGACCCAATCGATAGCTATTCCAAAAAGCATCGGTGATAAGACACAACCCTGTTTCACTCCTGTTTCGACTGAGAACCAGTCAAAGTTGCCTGTTTCTGTTCTTACGCAGCAACGTGTTTCTTTGTAGAAAGATTTTATGACGTTGGTATATTTAGTAGGAAAACCATAGATGTTAAGTAGATTCCAAAGTGAAGGACGGTTGATACTGTCGAAGGCTTTTTGAAAGTCGACAAAGTTGGTGATTAATTTCGACTGGAATTCTACGGAGTCTTCAATGATTATTCTGAGGGTGAAAATGTGGTCTATGCATGACCGTTTTGGTCTGAAGCCTGCTTGTTCTTCTCTGAGCCTTTCATCTATCGCCTTTTTCAATCTCTCAAGTAACATGCTACAAAAAGGTTTTCCTGGTACTGACAATAGAGTGATACCACGCCAATTATTGCAATCAGACACATCGCCCTTTTTAGGCAGTTTGAAAATTACACCATCTTTCCACTGTTGTGGTGGGGATTAGCTTTGCCAGTTTTCATTGATCAGCTGTAACAAACGTTGTAAGGTGTTCTCATCTGCTGCTTTGAGCATTTCTCCTGAGATTTCGTCTTCACCAACAGCTTTGTTGTTCTTCAATTTTTGTATGGCTGCTTTAATCTCTTCCATGGTGAATGACTCGCAGGAGGCATCTAGTGGGGGCATAGTAATTTCTCCATCCAGGTTCGGAACAGTGTCAGGCTGCGGTCTATTTAATATTTCTTTGAAATGTTCTGCCCATCGTTGCTTTTGAAGGTCATCAGATAACAATTGATTGCCTTGTTTGTCTTTGATGGGTATGTTTGGTGTAGATGAGTGATTCCATAGTTGCTTCATGATATGGAATACGGCTCTGTTGTTTCCAGTTCTGGCAGCTGCTTCGGCTTTCAGAGGCCAGGCTGTGAATAAAGTTCTGTTTGTCTTTTCGTGCGCTTGATTTCACCTCTTTATCCAACATAGAGTATCTTTGCTTATGGGTTTCATATGTAGATGTGTCTTTTGCAGGAAGAAGTGTTAGTTTTGCTTGTTTTCTTTCTTGTATCTTCGTCCAGGTGTTATCGCTTAGCCACTTCTTCTTCTGTCTTTGCACGTAGCCGACTGTGTTTGTTGCAGCATTTAGCAAGGTATTTTTTAGGAAATTCAAATTTTCTTCAATGTTGTTTTTAATATTCGCATTGCTCGATACACTTTCTTTGTTAGCATAGCTGCTTCGTACCTCTGAATTGAATGCGAGTTGGTGTTCTTTAGTCAGTAGGGACTGTGAGTTTATTTTCTTAATTCTGGGTGATCTGTGCAGAGTCTTGAGCTTTATTTTTAGTTTGGCAATGCAGAGATTGTGATCACTGCCAGCATCTGCACCTCTGTAGGCTCTGACGTCTTGTACTGATGAACGGAATTTGGCATTAATGCAAAAATGGTCTATCTGATTTTTTGTGAAGCTATCAGGCGAGTTCCACGTGACTTTGTGTATATCTTTGTGCGGAAATAAAGAGTTTGCTACTATCAGATTTGCTATTTCACAGAATTTTAGTAGTCTCTCTCCGTTTTGGTTCTTATTGCGACTTATTGCATGAGATAATCTTCATTTTCTGAAATACGGCATTTGCCTGCCTTATTCTGCGCTTAATCTCTTTGTACATCTTCCATCTGATGTTATAAGTGCCCCTAGGTATTTAAAATGATCCACTTGGTTGAAAATACCCCCATCTATTTTTATGTCACATTTTGGTGTAACCATTTTCTTTGATATCACCATTGTTACTGTTTTCTTGAAATTCAAAGAGAGTCCTGTCTGTGCACTCTCTGATACTACAATGCCCAATAATTGTTGTAGGTCTGTTGCATTATCCGCCACCAATACTGTGTCATCTGCATAGCGTATATTGTTTATATTATATCCTCCGATTAGTATTCCTGGTTTTTCTTTGATCTATCTCATTATTACTTCACTATATATAGCTAACTAAATAAGTTAAATGTGGATTAGCTACAATTTGAAGGTAAATATTGAATAACTGTGAGAAAGAAGATCCTGTGTGACGTGATGTTGATCCATCGTTAAACTAAACTAATCTCCAGATCGAGTTAAAACTTAGAGCTACTGAAAAAATAAGTTAAATATAGAATAGATTATGTGGTTGTTTCGGGATTTGAAATTTAAATATTGAGCACAACCCACTACTGGCAACGCTGATCGCATTCCGGTATGAACCTAAGGCCTATCCACGTCAATATGGAAGCACTATACTCGAGTGTTTCGCCCTTGTTTGAGCTCGTCAGTAGTGCATATCCCTGACCGGATCCGGAAACAGTCCCGGATCACGCATGTGAAGAGGATGTGTAACCACGCGACACACACTGGACACACCAAATTATCACAACAGAACACCACAACGCTACCCATCGTAGGCTATGCTCAAGATTGCCCAACCGCCGCGACCGACGTCCGTCAATCGATGGGACCCGAACGATCAGGACTTCTCACTGGCAAGGAACACCAGGCCTCCTAAATCCAGTGAGCAATAATAAATTGATTATGTGGTTGTTTCGGGATTTGAAATTTAAATATTGAGCACAACCCACTACTGGCAACGCTGATCGCATTCCGGTATGAACCTAAGGCCTATCCACGTTAATATGGAAGCACTATACTCGAGTTTCGCCTTTGTTTGAGCTCGTCAGTAGTGCATATCCCTGACCGGATCCGGAAACAGTCCCGGATCACGCGTGTGAAGCGGATGTGTAACCACGCGGCACACACTGGACACACCAAATTATCACAACAGAACACCACAACGCTACCCATCGTAGGCTATGCTCAAGATTGCCCAATCGCCGCGACCGACGTCCGTCAATCGATGGGACCCGAACGATCAGGACTTCTCACTGGCAAGGAACACCAGGCCTCCTAAATCCAGTGAGCAATAATAAATTGATTATGTGGTTGTTTCGGGATTTGAAATTTAAATATTGAGCACAACCCACTACTGGCAACGCTGATCGCATTCCGGTATGAACCTAAGGCCTATCCACGTCAATATGGAAGCACTATACTCGAGTTTCGCCCTTGTTTGAGCTCGTCAGTAGTGCATATCCCTGACCGGATCCGGAAACAGTCCCGGATCACGCGTGTGAAGCGGATGTGTAACCACGCGGCACACACTGGACACACCAAATTATCACAACAGAACACCACAACGCTACCCATCGTAGGCTATGCTCAAGATTGCCCAATCGCCGCGACCGACGTCCGTCAATCGATGGGACCCGAACGATCAGGACTTCTCACTGGCATTGACGTGGATAGGCCTTAGGTTCATACCGGAATGCGATCAGCGTTGCCAGTAGTGGGTTGTGCTCAATATTTAAATATAGAATAGTTCAAGAAAGAATTTAAATGTAGAATTCCAAGGAAAGTCATTCATTGTTGTGTAGCCCAAGAAAGAGTTTGCATGTAGAACATCGAAATAAATAAATTAACTGTTAAACATTTCCATAAAGAAGTAAAATGTAGAATAACCAAACGTAGAAGTTACATGTAGATGAGATTAAGAAAGAAGTAACCTGTAGATGAGATTAAGAAAGAAGTTACATGTAGGTGCGATTAAAAAAGAAGTTCACATAGAAAAAAATGTTAAACATAGAACTTTCTACAGTAAGAAAATAAATGTAGAACTGCTAAAGAAAGAAGTTATGTAGAATAGCTAAAGCAAAAGAAAAAAAAAATTAATACACGAGGTGGCTTCAAACGAAAACATAAAACGTTTGATAGATTGACCGGTTGTTCTTGAGGTCACTCAGTACTCCAAGGAATGGTCAGAAGAGCACATAATCATACAACAACTGGTTTTATTAATACAGGGACTCTTTCCTGGCTGTTAAAGATGATGACGGAGCACGTATGGACATATCTGGAGTGATGTGGTTTGAGTGCTTGACTCAACCGAGATACAGCGATAAGTAGAAAGAGGAGGAAAGCAGTTAATAACGATATGAACAATATAAGCCGATGAACCATTTATTTTTGATAGAGTTCAATCAATGTGTAGAGACATGATCGCATATGCTATTTGGTTAATCAGGTGATGATGACGACGATGGATACTGCAGTATTAAAACATACTACCGTACTATAAGGATTTTTTTAGTTTATGTTCCACGGCGTTCTGTGATGCGTTGGTATAGACATAACGCTCACAGCCATTCATATAGCACTCGGAGCCCACAGGATGTCAAAAATGGGTGAATTACTTTCCTGAATACTGCCCGCCGAGCATCCTGTTTTCAGAATTCCTGACTGAGACGACAATTTGTCAGAAACGTAGGGGTTGGTGCTTCAAAGTTAAGTATTATCACTGGCGAGCAACCCCAATTTCTCAGAAATTGACTCGGAACAAAATCTATATGGCTGACATAAAGATTTCGTCAAGAGTACCCACGAGTACAGCTGATAATGGCTCGTTAATATGTATATTTAGGTGGTGTTGGTATCCCCAATGACTGGGAAACGAAAGGTTGGATGCCTAGATTTATGAACAAACAAATGAACATATTTTAGTTTCAAAGGGTTAATAATTGGGCATGCAGGCCCGTCTGACATTCTGACTTTCTTCTCTATTTCCTTTCATACATTATTTCATTCAACATTACTTATTAAGCTAATCTTAGACAACAAAAGAACAATAAGCATTAACAGGCATGCAAATTAATCACTACTACATGACACACTAAAGCAATGTTTAACATAACCATTATGAATACCTTAGAAAAGTCTAACGTACCATACACATGGAAATGTTTATTCGCCAGTTGTCGATTGATATAATTTTCCATTATTATTGTTTGTGTTTTTAGGGGGCATGCAGTCTGTAATGAGATAGTGTTCAAACGGGTTGCGATTGCATGTATAATGATTTTTGGTGTCTTTGATTGTTTGTGGAAGATTGTTCCACAACTGAGCAGCAGAGTGCGCTAAGCTTGGTTTATGTAAGTATGTTCTAGGTCAAGGGACATGTAGAATGTTTAGTCGTTCGTATGTCTTGTGTTATATTTGAACAATGGTAGCTTGGAGAATTATGAAATAGGATTTTGTGAAGTAGTTTAGCTTATTAAAGTTGTGTGAAGTAGTTTAGCCTTATTATTTCCAAAACATCCAAGGTCAAATCAAAGGCGAAACAATAGATATAAATATTATACAAGTATATGCACCAACAACAAGCAGTAGTGATGAAGAAATACAACACTTTTACGATGAAATAGAAATGGCATAAGCTCAAATTGGATCACAAGAAATACAAATATTACTGGGAGATTTTAATTCAAAAGTAGGAACGGGACAAAGAGAGGATATTAGTGGGGAATTACGGTTTAGGTACAAGAAATGAACGGGCAAATATTAATGATATGATAATTGGAAACACATGATTTAAACACCATAAAAGACGACTATACACACGGAAAAGCCCTGATATGAAAATAAGCAACGAAATTGAGTACATACTTATTAATAAAGGATTTAGAAATGCATTAATTAATGTAAAGACAATGACTGGTGCTGACGGTAATAGTGATCATGTGCCACTATGTTAACAAATAAAAGTAGGATTAAAGAGAGGGGAAAAATGGTTAAGAACTTGAGACTTAATAAAGAAGTTCTGAAAGTAGATAAAGAAATTCAAGAGCAATAGCTACAGAGTGACTATGAAAAATAGGTTCAATGCAATAGCTAAAATACAGAGTATAAATGAACAATGGGAAATGTTAAGGGACTCCATTCATCAAACTAGCAAAGAAATATTACCGGAGAGAAGCCAAAAACCTACGAAAAATGGATGAATGAAGAAATCTTAATGCTGATGGACAAAAGGAAACAGAATAAAAATGATAAACAAGACTATGCTAAGGTAAATAAAGAAATTAGAGATAAATGTGTGATGGCAAAAGAAAGTTGGTTAAACGAGCAATGCAAAAAATTGAATTAAATTCCATTAAAGATAAAAAAGTATGCACAGACAAATCAGTGAGCTCACAGTAAGAAAAATAAGAATAAATACAGGGTCTTTGAAATCAGAAACAGGAAAGATATTATTGGAGGAAGGTGCTATAATGAAGAGGTAGAATGAGTATATAAGAGAATTATATTATGGATAAAGGGAAGAATTAACAGAAGAAAGTAACTTAGAAGGCCCACCTATTCTAAAAGAGAAGTCACTGACGCTATGAAATATATGAAGAAAGTAAAAACAGCTGGACCATATGAAATCACAATAGAAGAATTAGAAGTATTGGGGTAATTTGGAGTAGATATATTAACCAAAGTGTTAAATTATATTTACAGAAGTGGATATCTACTAAGTGATATGCTGAAATATGTATTTATAGCTATACCAAAAATACCAGGAGCAATTGAATGTGAAGATTTTCGCACAATTAACCTCATAAACCATATCACTAAGCTTCTGCTAAGAATCATAATGAGAAGAACCAGGAAGAAAATAAAAATGGAAATTAGTGAAGAACAGTATGGTTTTGTGGAGGGAAAGGGTACAAACAATGGAATCTATATATTACGAACACTAATAGAAAGGTCAATAGAGAAACAGAGAGACATATATTTATGCTTCATAGATTATACTAAGGCATTTGAAAAAGTAAAACATGATGAGCTTATTAAAATGTTGGAAGAAATCAACAATGACGAGAAAAGATTTAAGAATAATAAAGAATATATTCTGGAACCAAGTAGCAGCAATTAAAATGGAAAATAAAGAGGGTAGTTACGAACAGATAATGCTAGGAGTACGACAGGGGTGTGTCTTGTCACCCGATATCTTCTCCCTATATAGCGAAGTAACAATGAGAGAGATCAAAGAGAAGCCAGGAAAACTAATCGGAGGATATAATATAAACAATATACGCTATGCAGATGAAACAGTATTGGTGGCGGATAATGCAACAGACCTGCAACAATTATTGGACATTGTAGTATCAGAGAGTGCATAAAATGGACTCTCCTTAAATGTCAAGAAAACAGTAACAATGGTGATATCAAGGAAAACGGAGACAATAAAATGTGACATAGCAATAGAAGGGGAAATTCCCAACCAAGTAGATAATTTTAAATACCTGGGGGAACTTATAACATCAGATGGAAGATGCACAACAGAGATTAAGCGCAGACTAGGTTAGGTGAAAGCCGCATTTAAGAAAATGAAGAGTATCTTATGCAATAAGTTGCTATCAATGAATTTAAGAAAGAGAGTGCTAAAATGCTATATAGAACCAGTTTTGCTGTGTGGCAGCGAATCTTGATGGTAAATGAACAAATTAGGAAGAACTTAGAAGCAACAGAGATGTGGTTTTTAAGACGAATGTTGCGAATTCCTTGGACTGCCAGAGTAACTAACAACGATTTCCTGAAAGAGGCTAATGAAACTAGAACACTATATACAACAATAAGAAAGAGATAAATGGCTTTTTTTTGGTCATGGAGAAGAGAGGCATTGAAGAACATCGTAACAACTGGAAAGATCGAGGGGGAGAGAGGCAGAGGCAGATCAAGAGAAATGATGCAGGACGGATTGAGATGGTGGCATGGAGGAATATCATCAGCAGAGTAGATCCAAAACACTAAAGACCGAGATCTGTGGAGAGCCATGAACGCCTACACCAGCCGACACAGCACTTGATGATGATGATTTCCATTAAACATAACCGGGCGCAGCTAAGAATCATACCACGAGAATTGAAAATTCACGATTAATTTCATTAAGATATGTAGTGGCGTTACATAAGCGGATATAAGACATAATTTCTGACTGATAACTGATCCAGAAAATCTACACAAGGTGTACATGACATACTACTAACCACCATACACAAGTGATATTTGTGCCAGACGCTAGGAATTTTATTACGCAAACAGTCATACACACTCTTTCATGGTGACACGTTTACAAGCTGCCCGTTCGTTGTGCAAACAGTGTAGACCTCTTTCTGTATATATCGACCAGCAACACACGCACACAAACATACACACACACGCACGCACACACACACACACACACGCACACACACACACACACACACACACAAACACACACACACTTACTACGCATACAGACGTATAGTCGGATATATAGTTAGACCTTAAACCAAATAGTTACAAATACAGACTCAGTCAAACAAGAAGATATTTATATATGCACACACACGCGCGCGCGCGCACACACACACACACACACACACACATACACACACACACGCACACACACATATACATACACTCTATGATCAATAGTGGAGTATGTGATCTGCTGTCTGCGACACCAATCCACATGTACACGTGATTGATTCACCTATCTTGAATTATTTATACTGGTGGCTGCCTATTTATGCGCGTCCTGTTTCGAGGTGCAGAGAAATAGCTTGTTCTGACCTTTCCATAACGTGGTAGTCGTCTTAGGCAGGTTTTGGTGCCTTTCTGACTGATTTGATCATTCTTTTCTTTTGGTAGTATGTAACGGGCACATCATGTTCTCTTCATCATGTTCCTCTTTTGCTCTTTTCTTGGCTAATCAATCAGCTCTCTCGTTTCCAAGTATTCCACAGTAAGATGTTTTCCATTGTGTGGTGACCTTACGCTGGCTGCAAAGTTCAGAATGTATTTCCCGTAGTTTTGACAATTTCCCAGACAGGAGCGCACGGAGCACTGATTTTGGCATCTATCAATATCACTACAGGTTGTGTACCAAGGCTTGTATTTAGTAATTTCTCTGTTGCTATCTTGATTGCTTGGATTTCAGCATCTAGAGATGTCGGAGGCCAGAGTGGAGTGGCATTTTGTTTAGATAAAACAACTGCAAAATTTTAATGGGATATAATCCAGTTAGTGATAGAATCCTCACTATTAGACTCAAAGGCCGTCCAAAAAACACAACACTCATACAGATATATGCACCTACTTCAACAGCAGAGGAGGACGAAATTTAAGATTTTTACAACACACTACAAGACACATTAAATAAGATTGGTCATAATGATATAGCAATAATAAAGGGAGATTTTAATGCAAAAGTAGGTGCAGGAAGAGCTGAACATGAGAGACACGTTTTAGGAAAATTTGGATTAGGAAATAGAAATGATGCAGGTGACAAATTAATTGAATTTTGCACAGAAAATGAGTTAACGATAGCCAACACACTTTTTAAACAACATCCAAGAAGACTCTTCACATGGAAGTCTCCAGACAGTTTTACCAAAACTCCGATAGATTATATTTTAATACATAGAAGATGGAGATCAAGCATAACATCTGCAAAAACCCTACGAAGTGCAGACTGTGATACAGATCATCAGTTATTAGAAGCAGATCTGAAATTAAAACTCAAAAAGATTACCCGAGGACCAAGGCCACTTCGTTTTGATCTCACAAACATACCAGACGCATACAACATAGAAGTTAGGAATCGCTTTGGGGTCTTGATGTCTGTACAAGAAGAAATGACACCTGATGAACTGGCAGTACAAGCTAGAGATATCTTGATAACTGCAGCCAAAGATCTAATTCCGATCAAGAAAAAGCAACTTAAGCCATGGATTACATTAGACACGTTAGAATTAATAAAACAACGAAGAGAGCTGAAACAGAAAGGAGAAGAATCAATTAACCGCAGGATGAAGTATAAATCTTTAACTCGAGAAATAAGAAAGAACACAAGAAAGGACAAAAATCAATATATACAAGATTGCTGTACCAGAATAGAGCAATATCATAAGGCTGGAAGAGATTATGAAATGTTCAAAGAAATGAAGTTATTGACAAGAAATGTTCAACCTCAACTGAATGTTATCTGTGACAAGATGGGAAATACCTTAACAGAATCTAGACAAATTCTAGAAAGATGGCAGGAGTACTGCAGTGGAATGTATGATATGAGTGACAGTGAGGATATGAATGAGATACATGAGCCAATGACAGCAGAGACAGAACCTGAACCCTCATTAGATGAAATTGCGTGGGCTATAAAGAACCTGAAGAATGGTAAATCACCTGGATGTGATGAGATACCAGCTGAACTAATTAAAGCGGGAGGAGAAGAAAGCATACACATATATCATGCTTTATTTACACATATTTGGAAATATGGTATATGGCTAAAATATTGGAAGAGAACTATCTTCATTCCAATACCAAAAAAGGGCAACCTGAAATTATGCACCAACTATAGAACTGTTGCCCCGATAAGTCATGCAAGTAAAATTCTACTAAAAGTCATAATGCGAAGACTTAGTAAGAAAATGGAAGAAGAGATTAACGTGGTTCAAGCTGGATTTAGACAAGGAAGAGGAACAAGAGATCACATATTCAACATGCGTTTAATAATAGAGAAGTGCAGAGAATTTAATGTAAACCTATTCTCATGTTTTGTGGATTATTCAAAGGCATTTGACTGTGTACAGCATCATAAACGTTGGGAAATCATGAGGAATATGGGCTTCCCATCACATGTAGTACATCTCATAAAAATGCTATATCTAGACCAACAAGCAGCAGTTAGAATAGATGGCGAGGCATCAGATTGGTTTGACATGGCGTCAGGGCTGCGTGCTGTCACCCTATCTGTTTAACCTGTACGCCGAAAATATAATGAGAAATGTAAGAGATGATATAAACAGGGAGCTATATGATGTCCTAAATATCGGCGGTCATGACATACCAGAGATTCGATATGCTGATGATACAGTATTACTATCCACAACACAGAATGGCATAGAAAACCTAATAGCCTCAACCCAATTGAATAGTGAAAATCACAACTTATATCTTAACATAGCAAAAACAAAGATAATGCATACAGATAAAACTATTATGGAGAAAGAAATATACATTAATGGGGGAAAATTGGAGGTGGTTGAACATTTTGAATATCTTGGGTCATTGATTACCAATAACGGTGACACAATGAAAGAAATTAAACGGCGACTATCCATTGCTCTTCAAAGACTAAAACAGATGAATAAATTATGGAGTGGGACAGGCAGAACTACAAAAATTAGATTTTGAAGAGCATGCATCTTTCCCATTGCAACATACGCCTGTGAGACATGGACACTTACTAAACAAGCTGAACAGCGCATAAACGCCTTTGAATATAAATGTTATAGACGAGTTCTAAGAATATCTTGGGTAAAGAAAAGAACAAATGCATCCATACTTCAAGAGTTGAATATTGAGGAGGGATGGCTATTAAAGACGATAAAACAAAGAAAATTGAAGTATTTTGGTCACTTGAAACGTCACGAAAGTTTGGAGAGAACAACAATGGAAGGGAATATGCCTGGGAAGAGAGGAAGAGGAAGGCCAAAGAGAAGATGGGTGCAGGATGTGGCGGATGATCTCCAGATGGGTGTATCAGACGCGGGACATCTTGCTTCTGATCGAGAAGCTTTCTGGAAGGTTGTTATGGGAGCGAGGTTCTGCAAAGGACATGCTACTGAATGAATGTTCTCTCCTCAGTTTAGAAGGGCATTTTGTGCTGACCCATCTCCAGCCCAGTCTGGTTATATTTCCGCCAGATTTTACTTATTTACTTGTCAACAGACTTTAGCCCTGTGTACAGAGGCAAAAAGAGACGGACATACATGTAACTTACTCGTTCTCGTTAAATCAATATAGTACTGGCTACTGCTCCCCTCAGTCTGCACACAGGCGTACGTTATACAGTCAATTTCTTCTATGTCTCCCTTGCCAATACAGTTGTTAAATAACTCACATCCTGTAACATACGCACGGTGTCGTGTCATTTCTTTACAATCAGAAATAATAACTGCGATTACTAATGTACTGACACTTTGCCGTCTTGACAGTTTGTCATGTTGCGTCAAGAAAGCATACTAACTGCACCACACGGTAGAGCAAATTTGATTGGACACGCCAATTCGCGCGTAAATGTTCGTCCACAATTGGTGCATGTGATCACATGGACATTTCCACAGCACACACCATCTGACATCTCACAATGGCTGTAGATGAGCTCAGTGTAGAATGGTGCAAACGTTATCGTTGTGTGGAGATGATAAACGCTTATCAATGCCGAAGATGGTAGTTAGAGATACATAATTTTGAAAATGTATGTATATATGTGTGAAAGTATATCCTGCCCTTTACATGGCCCATTCGCCACTGGTCATAGCCTGGCATCCAGCTTCTGCCTGTGGTTCCTAGTAGTTTTCAGCATGCGACAAAGCCACGCCCCGGACAACGGCTGTGTCAGGCTGGCAAAACCAAATGATGGTCAAACCAATATGTGAACTATGGTATGCCATCCCAGCATGTGAAGAGAGGACTCGGCAGACTGCGCAGAAGAATTCATTAATAATTCAACGGGCAAGATGGCGTTTACCTGCAAAGCGTTGTGGAACGTAATGAGCACGGCAAGGCACATGGAGCGACCTAGTCATCTACTGAACCTGTATTCGTCTCCAGTCGTCTTGTCGATATCGTGACATAAAATTTCGAGTCAAAACGACTCACGATTCTGAAATTTCAACGCCACTGGATGAAATGAATGGTTATCATCATTCTCCACGGACACACATCATCATGAACGAGGAGAAGTCAATAAGTAAGTCACAAATGACTGTAGAAACATAACTAAATATGAAAACAACTTGAAACCAGATTATTTGTATAATTACATTGTCCCTTTATTTCTCAACATAATTTACACCAACATTGATGCTCTTATCTCATCGTGTTGTAAGTCCTACCAAATATGCTGCATAGAACTGCGTGATCTGTTTTCTAAACAATGTTTTCACTTAACATTCAACTTCGGCGTCATTCGCGAAATGTCTCCCGCCAAGGTTGGTTTTTAGTAGACCAACAAGGTTGAAATCGCAAGGGGCTATGTCGGGGCTGTAAGGTGGATGTTCCAGAACTTACTACCTTAGTTGGTTAATTTTTTCATGCATTAATCGAGTCGTATGTGGTTTGGCAACACATCTCTAGTCAGCAGTCCTGGTCGTTTTCTTCGAATTACATCATGAAGCACCCTATTGCAGA
The DNA here is from genome assembly GCA_963921405.1 of Cepaea hortensis. Lineage (NCBI taxonomy): Eukaryota > Metazoa > Mollusca > Gastropoda > Stylommatophora > Helicidae > Cepaea > Cepaea hortensis. The sequence continues at coordinate 77,773,365 of OY992888.1, read as the reverse complement.
TGCAACAGAGGCTATCGTTACCCACCTGTCACCGCTAATCATCTCCTATACCCGCTGCACGGATGCTTCTGTTGCAATCTCAACAGGACGACCAGATCGCTTTTCGTCTTCAATTTTAGAGCATCCTTCAGAAAATGCACGTTGCTCTTTGGTTGCACACTCCATAAGTACAGTCGCCATTTTGTTTATGCGCTGCGCATGCCCACGACACACCAAGCGCCACCTGACGACCGGGAATATATAGTTCGATGTTTCTGTCACCTAACGGCATCTGTAGAAAACACCAACTACATTTACCTGCCATCCCACAGAACAGTGTGCCTTACTTATTGACTCGCCCCCGTATATCCTTAGTTGGTTAGTTAGTCGCGGTTACAACATCACGGCAATGGTCAACTCCATTATGTTCCATTGTTGTGCTAGTGAATACCACGCGACATGCTCCTCACTGTCCCATGTGAAAAGTGGTATATACAGATGTATCGACAAACCAACAGCCCGCACAGGTACACTGTGCATAATGCCGCCGTCAGAATGCCAACACAAAAGTCATCCACGTAAAATACAGATCATCGTCGATGGAAGCGACAGCCACTATAAAACCAGCAGCCAAGCGTTAAAAGTCGAGAGGATCGACTTCATTGCCCCGGGATTTATCCAATATGGCTCGGTCCCTTTCGACAGGACGGCCCGCTGAAAGCAAACGCACAAAGTGCTAACACGGTAGCTCCAGCAACGACCACCATGAGTCTCCGAGAAAATGCACTCGTGAACTGAAAAAAGCAATCCAGTCAATTCGAAACGACAGGCCGATCGCCTATTGTTTCGAACAAGCAGTTCACACTACAACAACAGGGGACAGATGTAAAAACAGTCCAAACGAAACTCACAGCTCACAGTGTCGCGCCACGCACTCCCCTCAGTAGCAGAGCGACGAAACCATGCACCACCAGTCTAACATGAGGAAAATGAAACTGTAACCCTTAGCCAGAAGCTTAAACATTTCAGAGGCGTAACTGTGTAAATGCCTATCTACCGTGTTGAGGACCGGAAGTCCATGTACGAAGTAATGCATGTCCCATGGTCCAGAAAGTATACAGATACACTGTACACCTCTGACACAAGTTGCAGAATTTAAATATTTAGACATTGTGATCACAGGTGATGGCGGAATAGACACATAAATCGAAATCTATTGGCAAAATGCAAGTCTGCGTATATATTGACTACCACATTTACTGAAACATACAAATCTATCTATGTCCGCAAAATGACAGATAATAAATGGATTAAGGACATTAAAGACGTTTTACGATTACACAGTATAACAGTATCTAGTGTCACACATCGGTACTTATACGTCAACTATTTCTCTCCCATGACACATGTCGGCAACATTTGAAGATGGTGATGATGATGGTGATGATGATGATGATGATGATGATGATGATGATGACGATGATGATGATGATGATGATGATGATGATGATGATGATGATGATGATGATGATGATGATGATGATGATGATGATGATGATGATGATCATGATGATGATGATGATGATGATGATCATGATCATGATGATGATGATGATGATGGTGATGATGATGACGGTGATGATGATGATGATGATGATGATGATGATGATGGTGATGATGATGATGATGATGATGATGATGATGATGGTGATGATGATGATGATGATGATGATGATGATGATGATGGTGATGATGATGATGATGATGATGATGATGATGATGATGATGATGATGATGATGATGATGATGATGATGATGATGATGATGATGATGATGATGATGATGATGATGATGATGATGATGATGATATTGCCGATGATGAACGAAAGGAAAAGTTAATAGAACAACCAATTTACCCTCTTCTATTAAGGTCACATTTCCCAGATCGCATCTGTACTTGTAACAATGTTGTTGTTTATAAATGGTGAAGACGTGCCCTTGTTCATATCTCTCCCCAAGATAACAGCAACTACCTGGTGAGTAAAGTATTATGTGATTGTAATGGGCGAAGGATAAGAGATGGTTCTTCACCGGTTGGTCGGACTAACATTGTATCTTCTCGTCCTTGACTTGGGTGGGGAGGGGGGGGGGTAAATTCCAAGTACCTCAGAAGTTGAAGAGGATTCAACTTATGGAGAGGGACCCTGGTAATAGGGAAAGCTGGACCACATGCAGACTTACGTCCAGTGTTGACTACGCTCGAGGTCAAAGCATGTGAAAATAATCCATGCATATATTAAATGTGTTTTGGTTCACATAGATCATATTATGGAACTATTTTACCACAGCGGCGGCTCGGACAGTAATAACAGCTATGTCACAAATAAAGCCACCGTTCTAATAGGAAACAAATGCACGCTGTATAATTGTTTTCAGTCCCCGAATCACATCTCATCTCATCCCATCATGTTCCTCGTGTACCTTGCTGTGTCGAGGTGAAGCATAAACAGCGGGAGAGTGCCCGCTTGTGGGCTTCAGGTATCGATATTCCCATGGACTCTGTTATTCCCTGCGTCCATCGTTTAACTGGTCGTCCTCTTCCTCTGCTTCCGTCTGATTTGTACAACATTGCTTGCTGTGGTATACTGTTAGTTGGTAACCTGCTTGCATGGTCAAACCATTTGACTTGCTGCATCTAATAAAATCTAGCACTGCTATTACCCCCCCCCCCCCCCCCCCCACTTTAGTCCTGATTTTTATCATTTCTGATCTTATCTCTTCTTGATACATTGAGTATTCTTCTCCTGAATCCAATTTTTGTTACTGTGATTTTTCTTGCCTCTTGTTCTGTCATTGTCCAGGTTTGCCATTGTTAACACAGAGTTAGTAGGAAGATTGTGTTGTAATGTGTTTTCTTAGTAGTTATTAGTTAGTTAGTTAGTTAGTTAGTCTTTCCTCTTGAGCCTAAGGCGGCGCATAGGGCAGAAGTCCTGTCTCTCCATGCTTGGCGGTTCGCTGCTATCTGTTGTAGATCTTGGATATTTACTTGGCCATTGAATGAGCCTTCTCTAATGATGGTTCTACACAGGGTCTCTCTTGGTCTTCCCCGTTTTCTTTTCCCTACCGGTGACCATATGTGGGCTTGGTAGGGGAGTCTTGACTTGTCCATTCTGAGTACATGGCCGATGTAGTTCCAACGGCGTCTTCTTATGAAATTGGATACTGTATCTTGCTTAGTCTCTTGTCTTATTTGCGAATTGGTTCTGAAGTCTGTCCAGTGGATGTTTAAAAGTCTTCTAAGACATTTGTTCTAAAAATTGTCTAATTTTTTAGCTAAAGCTACCGTTGATTTCCAACTTTCACATCCATACGTTAACACTGGAATCACACAAGAGTTGAAGATTTTAAGTTTTGTGTGTTTGCTGAGTGTCTTTGACTTCCAGATGTTTGACAGTTTATTGAAGGCACTAGATGCCAGTGCGATTCTAGATGATATTTCTTGTGTTGAGTCCCCTGTAGATGTCATTTTGCTTCCTAGGTATGTGAAGCTGTTGACTTTTTCAAGAACGTAGCTGTTCAATTTGGTGTCATCTGAACTGTTGGTAAGATCAATAGTCTAGTAGTTATTGATACATGTTTATTCATTAGTATTGGTGACAATGAGTTTGTTTGCCTTATTGCATCTATTTTCGATGTGGTTTTCTGATTTGCCATTTAATGATATTATTCTTCCTAGGTACTTGAAACTCTTTAATTGTTTCAAGAGATGTTCATTTAGATGAATTGTTGTTGTTTTTTCTTCTTTAGTTATGGTCATTACCTCTGTTTTACTTGTGCTAATTTTCATGTTATGGTCCCCACGCATTTCGTTTAGACTATTCATGTGGTCGTGCAATTCAGCTTCTGATTTTGCTATTAGTGCTTGGTCATCCGCAAACATGAGTTCTCTAATGGTCTAATTTGCAGATGGTTCTTCTTCTGTGTTCTCGTCATGCGGTGATCTTGCAGTCTCTGTTTGTCTGGTTTCTTTACATATGGTGTGTATATAGGTTATGAACAAGAGAGGGGACAGGACACAACCTTGTCGTACTCCGGATCTTGTTACGAACTCTAGTTGCTCTCACTATGCATTCACTGGTGTTGAATAAGCTTCTACATAGGTTCGTTAGATGTGTACTCACTTCATATTGTTTAAGCATTTCTCAAAGCTTGTTTATGTCTACTCTGTCAAATTACTTTTCTTGGTCGACAAAAGCTTAGAATATTGTTTCATTGAATTCAATTGATTTTTCTATAAGTTGTCTAAGAGCAAAGATACATCCTTTGTTTTTCGTAACTCTATGTTGTGTTTCGATTAGTCGGGGTTATATGGTAGTTCGTAATCTTTTGTAAAGAATTTTGCAAAATATTTCCCCAGAAAGAATCAAAAGGGAAATGCCTGTGTATTGTGTGCAGTTTCTATTGCTGCCTTTGTTTCTTTCCAAATTGGGATCTTATGGCGTTTTTCCAGGCTCGTGGCGTCTGTTGTTCTATCTAAACATGGCTGAATAGTCTATGTAGCCATGCTGTTTCTACTTCCCTTCCTGCTTTAATTAGTTCATTTGGTATTTCATCTTGTCCCAGTGATTTGTTCAACGGGGCTAATCTGACGGCTTCTATAATTTCTTCTTTCAGTATGTCTGGTTCGCTCGTTATCTCTCGTCTCCTGCTCGTGGAGGCGAGGTCTCAGAGATTTGACGCTGAGCCGCCAGCGTCTGCAGCCTACCCTGTCCCAGACGTGGACGTTGTAGAAGTTTCTAGTTGCCACTTTGTAGTTTTTATTTAGGGTTTCTCCATACTCCTCCCCGTCATTTTTTTGTTTTTGTTTTTGTTTTTCTCTCTTTACTGTTATATTCACCGTCTTCTCGATATTGTATATTCTATGTAATAACGTTCCTGTTTGCTTTTCAACCACTCTTTGTTTTTCCTTTTTGTCTTTTACAGCTTTCTTTACGCCTACGTTCCACTAACTTGTTATTTTCTTTATCCGTGTTTTGCGTTGTTTCGTGTTTCCACGTGTTATTGTTGCAGTATTTAAAATGCTTGATTTGAAAATCTCCAAGTCTTCATCCACTTTTTTTTCTTTCTATTGGTAATTTTTCAAAGATTTTAGTTAGTTCTTTCTAATAATTTTCCCTAATTGCCTCGTCGTTGAGGTTTTTTTTTTTTCTTTTTAAGTTTACTGATTCGCATGGTATGTATTTTCCTGGTCTTTACTTTCTTCTTTTGATGGTTCTTAGTGTGGCAACGACTTCTTTGTGATCTGTGTTCATACTTACGTTGGGCACTGCCATTGCATCTAATATATTTATCTTTCTGTTATTTCTTGTTAATATAAAATCAAATTGGCTTTTAGTTTCCGAATAGTTCCATTTATACAAGGTGTACGTGTGTGAGTTTTTGTGTTTATAGAATGTGTATGTTATATAGAGGTCGTATTGGCTGCATGGCTCTGTGAGTCTACTTCGGTTATCATTTCTTTCATTATGTTGGTCTCCAAATGCCCCAAGATGTTTTTCTATGCCCGCTCTGTTATTTCCTAGTCTTGCATTAAATTCTCCCGTAACTATGATGTTGTCCTGATTATCTGTTTTATATAGCACTTCAAAGGTGTCTTCGTAGAATTCCTCGTATTCTTGCTCATTTTTATTTGTATTACATGGTGCGTATATTTGTACATATTTTGTAGTTGTTTAATCTTTCATCCTTTCTTCATTAGTCATCCTCCTCTTTCAACACATTTTCCTCACACTCCCCACTAACTTGTATCAATATTTAATAGCGCGGACTTGGTTAGTATCTTGACGTCAGAATATTTGAATATAGTATTGGCAGCTGCCACCTGTCCTTTAATTTTAGCCCACACAAGTTCTATAGGGTTAAAATGAGAGTAGTACGGCGGAAGTCTCAAGCACCCATGACGATGCTCTTCTATCAACTTGTCCATTTGATATTTCTTGCTAATGTGTCGTCTGATTTACAAGGGGCAACAATTCTTGCTAGAGATGCGTTTCTGGAAATGGTATTTTTTTCCATTCGGAGCCATATCCTTATTGCCCCCTTTGTGCTCGATGTTGTAGGTATTTTGTCTTAATGGGCAACAACATTTATATCATGCATTGTCCATAATTAGACACGGCGGTCTATCTAGGGTTGGAAGCACTGTATTCTCGAGCCTACGTGAAATAAGGAAAATGCGCAAATAAAATTATGGCATAGTGTATTTGGACGAAACATGGATCAATGAGCACCACAAAAGAGATAAGGAATTATAGTTAACAAGCATTGATACGTCTGCTACACAACTGGCCTTATGTAGGAATTCCGCCATTTGGAGATGCAGGATATTGGAGAGCCAGAGGTTTGTGATGTCAAGTATATAGATAAACTCCATAACTGATAAATGTATTACAGAAGAGACAAACAACTAAATATGGCACATGGAATATTAATTTTATAAAATGTGGAATATAGTATGTAAATATTCCTTTTCATTGAATTTTATTACACATTAAAAAGAAAGTATATCATAATTTATCGAGCCAGTTATAACCTATTTCTGTGAATTCGGGACAATAATTTAACAAGCAAAATAACATATTGAAGTCTATTAATCTGATATTAAAGAAAGATATAACTTGGCCAGCCACAATGCGAAATCTAACTAATGTGAAAGAGGCTTGGACACATGCAAGGCATTACACAAAATTACAATTAAACAAAAATAAAAAAATAAGGAGGTCAACATATTTGATTTATTATGGGAGGAATCGAACACTAACACAATGTAACACCAGTAACATGGATTGATTGATTGATTGATTGATTGATTGATTGATTGATTTAGGAATCGACATCACAGCATTCGGGGCATTCCCATAAGTGCTCCGTCCCCATCCTCAGCAGCCAGCGAAGAGTTCCAACACTAATAGTACCAGTAGCAATCTGATTATAAGTCCGTCTCGCCTTACCTTTGAGCGTTGAGCGTCGGCCAGATCCATTCGTCACTCCTCGTTGTCTCATTCTTGCCAGACCATGGTAATCCATTTGCTCCTCCGAGGTGTGCACGTGCTCCCACAAAGGCCGCAACCACGTCTGCCTTGTCATGTATCAATACTCCACCAAGTTCTGCAGAGCCAGCCAATCTATCCGCCTGTTCATTTCCCAGCACACCGGCATGCCCCGGAGAAAAGATCCAGGCGATGCTTGTCACCCGTGACCTCCGAAGCGAGGCAAGCCACTCCGCACGAAGTCTGCCCGTCCTCACCCTCGTCAGCATGCTTTCTGAGTCAGTTACAATCACGATGTGTGTGTGTGTGTGTCGTATTCTCAATCCAGCGGAGAGCCGCAGTGACTGCCTCCACTTCCATTCTTAAGCTGGATGTTGTCGTATCATATGCCAGGCTCTCCTACCCCAAACATCGACCATTAGCTTTGGCTATGAACCCCCAGCCACTTCTCTCACCTCTTGACACCGAACCATCTGTGTAGATAATCACATCACTCGAGTGAGCATTGTCCTGAATTAGTTGCTGGATTTCCACTTCCGTGGCAACTGCTACCCACTCCCTGCACTCCCGGCTTAATGTGATTATAACTCTGCACAAGTCTGACTGCTCCGCTGGCACTCTGACCCACTCCTCTCCACTCCCAATGTTCTCCAAGGGGCACACCTGTCTGATCGTATCCTCCGCCTGAGCCATCCATGATTTCCCTCTTATCAGTCACTGACCCTTAACTGCGTCCAGCGCCTCATGCAGTGGGTGGTCTGTGTCTGCAGGAACATGGATGGTGAATGATACAGAAGTTAAAAAACGAGAGAATATGCATGATGGTATCGGAGGTATAAGCAGACATACTGATATATTTTGTGGGGAAACAGTATCGTTAAGGCAAGCTGGTTCATTACGTGATGATCAAGATGATGTTTTTAATGTTGTAGTATAAAAGCACACTCTGACATACTTTTTTTCTGAAACATAAGATCCACGGTGTTTTCAGATGTTCTTTCACAGACAAATATTTCGCAGTTGTTTGTATAGTGGACGAAACCCTCGGGAATACATACGTCCCCAACGTCGCAACCTAAGTGTCAAATATAAAGCTGAATAAACAAAATTTGTAAGTTAGTCATCATCATCATCATCATCATCATCATCATCATCATCATCATCCTCCTCCTCCTCCTCCTCATCATCATCATCATCATCATCATCATCATCATCATCATCTCATCATCATCACCACCATCATCATCATCATCATCATCATCGCAATCATCAAGTGATAAATACATTAATGTAAACATGTATTAGTGTATTAAATAGGTATAATAACAGCATATGGAAGATACAATAACTATTTCGCTGCCAAGGACCCATACATCGCCGAAATTGACCGTGAGTAACGGCCATGGGCCCTTTAATCGTCATATTATATACTGTGGTTTATCTGATACATTTCTGCTACCTTCCTCAATTTTAAGTCACGGTAAATTGAAAATGCACACACCCGGAGCATTTCCTTTTCAGCATTGTAAGGTCAACCGTTTTCAATTTAAATAATTAAGTTAAAAAAAATTAAGTTAAATAAAGCATAGCACAAGAAGTAGCACAGTTCACAAGATGCAGAACATTTCCTGAAATATATCTTTGTCGAGGAGAGGCAAAGCGTACTAAAGAGCTGCATTGAGCCAGTAATGTTGTATGGAAGGAATTGTGGATTTATAAGACTAGAGAGGAATTATGTAGAGGCTGCTGAGATGTGGTTTAATAGAATAAAAATGTAAACCTTGCTTCCTCTAGACAGCTTCCATCAACGGTAACCAGCTTAAACTACCATTAGTTAGATTTATTCCTCAACAACTTTGCCAAGACAGTAGTCAAAAGGCCTGCTGTTTGCGATGTCCGATCTCCGAAGGATGACTCACACGAAAACTTTCTTTTTCACCGGTATCAAAATAAAGCTAAGTATTTGATCTCACTACCCCAGAGATCGAGTGGACGTGTAATAGTTCTCGAATAAAACAAGACCGCTGATAAATGATATTATTGTGTAGTATGATATATTACGAAGAAGGAAAACCATTACGTGACAGAAGTTATATTATAACATGCAGAGAAGAGTGTAGACAGAGTCAAACCTTATTTCAAGGTCACAAGCAATGCCCTGTGATATCGTGGAGATCGAGCAGTATAAGTATGGGCAATAGCGATTACAAAATGGCTGCCTCAACATCGACATGCAGTATATACGTATGCATGTATATATGTATGTGTGTGTGTGTGTATATGTGTATGTGGGAGAGAGTTGTGTGTGTATGTGTGTATGTGAGAGAGTTGTGTGTGTGTGTGTGTGTGTGTGTGTGTGTGTGTGTGTGTGTGTGTGTGTGTGTGTGTGTGTGTGTGTGTGTGTGTGTGTGTGTGTGTGTGTGTGTGTGTGTGTGTGTGTGTGTGTGTGTGTGTGTGTGTGTGTGTGTGTGTGTGTGTGTGTGTGTGTGTGTGTGTGTGTGTGTGTGTGTGTGTGTGTGTGTGTGTGTGTGTGTGTGTGTGTGTGTGTGTGTGTGTGTGTGTGTGTGTGTGTGTGTGTGTGTGTGTGTGTGTGTGTGTGTGTGTGTGTGTGTGTGTGTGTGTGTGTGTGTGTGTGTGTGTGTGTGTGTGTGTGTGTGTGTGTGTGTGTGTGTGTGTGTGTGTGTGTGTGTGTGTGTGTGTGTGTGTGTGTGTGTGTGTGTGTGTGTGTGTGTGTGTGTGTGTGTGTGTGTGTGTGTGTGTGTGTGTGTGTGTGTGTGTGTGTGTGTGTGTGTGTGTGTGTGTGTGTGTGTGTGTGTGTGTGTGTGTGTGTGTGTGTGTGTGTGTGTGTGTGTGTGTGTGTGTGTGTGTGTGTGTGTGTGTGTGTGTGTGTGTGTGTGTGTGTGTGTGTGTGTGTGTGTGTGTGTGTGTGTGTGTGTGTGTGTGTGTGTGTGTGTGTGTGTGTGTGTGTGTGTGTGTGTGTGTGTGTGTGTGTGTGTGTGTGTGTGTGTGTGTGTGTGTGTGTGTGTGTGTGTGTGTGTGTGTGTGTGTGTGTGTGTGTGTGTGTGTGTGTGTGTGTGTGTGTGTGTGGCCAGAGGAAACGCTTTAAAGACTCTCTTATAATCTCACTAAATGCTTTTGGAATTCATCAGGACACCTGGGAGACTGCAGCCTGAGACCGAAATTCATGGCGTGCATCATTACCCAAGGGTGCAGTCACGTGTGAGGCAACCAGGATTGGAAGCGCTGTGAAGAAAAGGCAAGACAGAAAAACCACTGCAGGAAATCCTCCTCCAAAAAAGTGAAGCATTCTTTCTCCACATTCAAAGAACATTTCGAGCCAAAATAGGCATTATCAGCCATCTTAGAACCCACGGCTCCATACCTTCAACCCCACTGGATGAAATGAATGGTCATCATCATTCTTGATGAACAAAAAACATGTATGTATTGTCGTAGTAATCCTTTATTACTTTAGTGTCGTCCCTTGAGTTAGGGGAATCAACAAACACATTTTTATTAACCCAATATTATTGTCCTAGAGAAACCACCAGAATCCGTCCACAAAACTCCTTCAGTCTGTAGACACCTCTTTCTTATTCTCACTCACCCCTGGATCATGCCCCCTCTCATTATTCCCCAACACAACATACTCAACAACTATAGCTTTAACAAATAAATACAACAAATAATTTATTAAAGCAACAAGTATGTGTGTGTGAAATGTGTGTGTGTAATGTGTAGAATGTGTGTCGAATATTCTATGGTGTATGTAGAATCAGACCCGTGAATCAGGAGCAAAGTTAGTTACATCACTGTGCTGAGCACACGACAGCACCAAGTATTCCGGACAGAAAACCTCACCAAGAAGATGTCTCTCCGGCCACGTGACGACTTTCTTCGATCACTCTCGAACAATCAGGACACTGGTCATCAATGATAGACACTGTTCGATATTGGTCTTCACTCTAGCAAACACTGTGAATTTACACTGTTTAATAATGTTTTTTGATCAGAGAATCTTTCCGATAACATACATGTCACATGGGAAAATATAACTGTTCATAGTCACTGGTTATACGGTTTTTCCCATATTAAAAAAAAACAACCTATTAGTGTTCCAGGTAGTTATATATATATATATAACTGCCTCATCCCTCCTCCTCCCTCCTCCTCCTCCCTCAACCCCCTCATGCCTCCTCCTCTCTCTTCTTCCTTCTCCTCCTTCTTCCTTATATATCTTATATATAAAAAAGGATGTATGTGTGTGTGTATGTCATTTATGCGTTCGCGAACGGTCCATCCGATTGAGATGAAATTTTCTAAACTTCTTCCGCTCATTCCCGCGCTGCCAACTGTCATATTTTTAAAGTGTGAAATCGGCTACTTACTTAATATTATTTAATATTTCATTTTTCATTATAATTTCTATATAGCGAAGGGACTTAACTCTAGAAAAGTTATTTCAAGGGGCATAACTTTTAATAACATTGCTATATACCTTATAATAATATTGTTGCATCGTTTTCAAAGATTTATAAACTCTTTGTCTATAATTATTTACCGGCATATGAGTTATAATAAATCATGATATAATCTTTAAGGCATTTTCAAAGTTTTCATAAAAATAATGCACAATGCATAACATTGTAACTCATCTTTTTATGCTAAAGAAGTTATCTACAGTCTTGTCGGTGATTAAAAACCGTTTTCATTAAAAAATAATGGATGGTGTGTGGAAGGACATTCTTTTAAGTAACTTTTTTTTTTTGTTGTATGAATTTAATTAGACGCTCCCCTCCAGGAGCTGGGCGAAGCCACGCCGGGTCAGATAGATAGACAGACAGAAAGACAGAGAGTCGGGAACGGGAGCTTATATGACTACTTATATGAATTAAATGAGATGCTCCCCACCAGGGACTGGGTGAAGCCGGGCCTGCTCAGACAGACAGACAGACAAACAGACAGACAGACAGACAGACAGACAGATAGTCGGGAACGGGAGCTTATATGACTACGTATATGTATTAAATGAGATGCTCCCCACCTTTTCGGTGCAGATATCTACAGGCATGTGCGTTATAATCCTCCTCCTCCTCCCTCTTCCTCCTCCTCCTTCCTCTTCCTCCTCCTCCTCCTCACTCCTCCTCCCTCTTCCTCCTCCTCCCTCCTCCTACCTCCTCGCCCTCCTCCCTCCTCTTAATCACTCCTCTTCCTTCCTCCTCCGCCCTCCACCTTCCTTCTCCTCTCTCCTCTTCCTCCCTCCTCCTCCTTTATCCTCATCCCTCCTCCTCCCTCCTCCTCCTCCCTCATCCCCCTCATGCCTCCTCCTCCTCCCTCCTATTCCTTCTCCTCCTTCTTCCTCCCTCCTCCTCCCTCCTCCTCCCTCCTACCCGTCCTCCTCCCTCCTCCTCCCTCCTCCTTCTCCCTCCTTCTCCCTTCTCCTTCTCCCTCCTCCTCCCTTATCCTCATCCCTCCACATCCCTCCTCCTCCCTCTTCCTCTTCATTCTCCTCCTGCTCCTCCCCTTCCTTCTCCTCCCTCCTCCTTCTCCCTCCTCCTCCTCCCTCTTCCTCCTCCCTCCTCCTCCCTCCTCTTTCTCCCTCAGCCGCCTCCCTCCTCCTCCCTCCTCCTCCCTACTCCTCCCTCTTCCTCCTCCTTCTCCCTCTCCCTCCTCCTCCCCCTCGTTCTCCTGCGTTCTCCTCCTCCCTCCTTCTCCATCCTCCTCCTCCCTCTTCCTCCTACCTCTTCCCCCTCCTCCCCATCCTACTCACTCCTCCTCCCTCCTCCTTCCCCTCCCTCCTCCTCCCTCTTCCTCCTCCTCCCTCTCCCTCCTCCTCCCTCTCCCTCCTCCTCCCTCTCCCTCCTCCTCCCTCTCCCTCCTCCTTCTCCTGCGTTCTCCTCCTCCCTCCTCCCTCCTCTTCCTTCTCCCTCCTCCTCCCTCTTCCTCCTCCTCCCTCTCCCTCCTCCTCCCTCTCCCTCCTCCTCCCTCTCCCTCCTCCTCCTCCTGCGTTCTCCTCCTCCCTCCTCCCTCCTCCTCCTTCTCCCTCCTCCTCCCTCTTCCTCCTCCCTCTTCCTCCTCCCTCATTCTCCCCCTCCTACTCGCTCCTCCTCCCTCCTCCTCCCTCTTCCACCTCCTCCCTCCTCCTCCTCCCTCCTCCTTTTCTCTTCCTCCTCCCTCCTCCTCTTCCCTCCTCCTCATCCCTCCTCCTGTTTCTTCCTCCTCACTCATCCTCCCATCTCCTCTCTCCTCCTCTCTCCTCCTCCCTCTTCTCCTCCTACCTCCTCCTCCCTCCTCCTCCTAATCCCTCCTCCTCCCTCCTACTCCTCCTCCTCCCTCCTCTTCCCTCCTCCTCCTCTCGGGAACGGGAACGGGAGCTTATATGACTACTTATATGAATTAAATGAGATGCTCCCCACCAGGGTCTGGGCGAAGCCGGGCCGGGTCAGCTAGTGTGTGTGTGTGTATATATATATATATATATATATATATATATATATATATATATATATATATATATATATATATATATATATATATATATATATATTGGTATGTGTTACGTATTGTGTTCTGATTCTACCGAAGGATTCTACACTCAATGAAAAATCACACATATGTACATCAAGTCCTGCTCAGCAGAAGTCCGGTTTCTGCAGGCCAACTAGGCCATGAGCCCAGTGTACAGGCCTCTCAGTAACCTCGGTCTTCCATCTGTGAGCCATCATTTCTTCAACTTTGATATTAACTTCTTGGTAGTATATCGTATCACCATCAACAAGTAGACCTGTAAATGGAACCTGTAGAATAGAGAATCCCCAGGTGAGAGCAACTTAATTCTGACCTTAATTAGGTGAGTGTAGGCCGATAGCAGCACTCAGATCTATAACAGAGAACCGAACTATGTTATATGGCCAAATAGCTCATCACATTGGTCTGAGACCTGGAAACACAAGGAAAGATTAAAGGAAACGGGTAGAAACCCAGCAGATGCCCTACTGGAAGATCCTACCATTTCACATTCCTTTCATCCCTCCCAACCATCCTCAACCTCTATAATTATTATCCCACTAAATTGTCCTTAACTCCCTGAGTTAAATGATATATTACACAAGCTAGTTAAAGCCACACAATAGGTTACTAGTGCCGACGCTCCTATAATAATTTCTATCACCGCACTTATAGAACATTCTAGCACTGCACCTATAATACATTCTATCACCGCACAGTACTGTACTCTATTTCTAATCATACTCTAAGTTAGATATGATTCATAGACTACCATATGCCTTTTCCGGTTGATGATTGAAACTATGCAATCACAGCCTGCATCTATGTCCGCCGATAACTATCAACACTTAGACATTATAGTCGCTCTCATGTAACACAACTCGGAATACTGCGCCGATCTTAACACTTCAGAATCCTTTGGTCGACTCAATCCAACTTGTTTACCGCAACTGGTTTTAAATCGAGACTTGAGTGACGTCACCGCAAAGTCTAGACGCTGATCAGTCCAGAGTCTGGCTTTCTCCCTGTTTTTAGACTGACTGGAATCACCTCGCCGTCTAATTTGCTTTCATCGGGGAAAACTTTGTCTCGTACAACAAAAATCCTGTCTGTCTGTGAACCATGGGAACTTTCCCCACATCACAGAATCCATCCGACGTCTGTCCAGACATTCCGTCTGCGACTTCAAAGGCTGTCTCCCGCCTTGCAGACTGATGGCGCCATTGTTCGTTTCTCGAACAACCGACATCATACAGAAATGCCGACCGTGTGCAGACAGTTGCCGCGACTTGTTATGTTCCTCAGTCCCCTACTCATCGAAGGATTGCCTGTTTTTGTAGACCAATGTCGGGTCTTATTTATGTACTAGTTACAACTGATTGTGTCCTTGAACACATGCTGTCGCTGTTTATTTATCATCTTATGGTCAATTACAGTGATTCCGCGACTTGTATGTATATATGCACATACGTAAGTATGCGTGTGTTTGTGATGTGTGTGTGTGTGTGTATGTGTGTGTGTGTGTGTGTGTTTGTGTGTGTGTGTGTGTGTGCCTGTATAAGTGTATGTCATGTGTTTTGAGTTGCCAAGTGCACAGATAACACAACAATTGATACAGTATATTACAATAGAGACAAGCAATATAATAAGGCGCCAAGAATATGACTTTTACAAAATGAAGAATTCATTGAATTTTATTACAAACTAAACAACAATTCATACTTTTAGAACCCTTTTTAACTGGGAATACGGGAAAATTATCTAACAAGCAACATGACCTAATGAAGCTTATCAGTACGATATTAAAGAAGGAAATATCATGGACCACCAAAATGTGAAAACTAAAAAACATGAAAGAAGCTTAGACACATGTAAGACGTTATACACATGTAAATACGTGATAATCTACATTTTGGCTTGATTATTAGAAGATAAAAACAGGAACACAATGTTACAGCAGATGCATGTATGGCGAATAATACAGAAGTAAACAACGAATTAAAATACATGAAAGTATCGGCGGTATAAGCAGTTAATCATATATTATGTTGAGGACACATCATCGTCAAAGAACGTTGGTTTATGATGTGAAGATGAAAGATGATGTTTTGGATATTGTAATATAAAAACACACACTGACATACTTTTGTCCTGTAACACACTATCCACTGTGTTGTTAGGTGTTCTGGTACAGACATGGCGTTCGCAGCCATTCTTATATTGGACGGAACCCTCGAGAAGACATGTGTCTCCAACGTGGCAACCTGAGTGGCACATATACAGCAGAATTAACTCAGTTTGTACATTTGTCTTCATCATCCTCATCACCATTGTCATATTCACATGTAACATACATTATAGTAAGGCACAGAAACAAGTCATGCATTATTGTACTAAATTGCTTTAATGACATCGTTTGGACGATTCATTAATGAAGCTAAATAAAGACTAGCCAAAGCAATAGCATATTCCAAAAGATGAAGATCATTTCCTGGAAGATGCCATTGTCAAGCTAGGTGAGGCAAAGCGTACTTAAAAGCTGCATTGAGCCAGTCCTGATTAATAGGAGGAATCATGGGTGTATACGGCTAGAGAGAAATGGTGTAGAGGCCTCCGAGATGTGGTTTCACAGAATAAAGATGAGACCACAGTGGGCATGTGAAAAGATTATTAAATATTTTTAAAGACGCTATATTACACAGAGAACAGGTGAATCGCATCATAAAAGACAGTCCACATTCTTTTGGTAAGTCACGTCACGAGAAAGGAAAGCTGGAATAAATTGTGACAACCGGCAAGTTGGTGGAAAGGCAGAGGGAGAACGAAAGATATATGGTTCGTCATATGGTTATATAGAAACGGTGGCGGTTCTCTCCGCTTCGATAACTGACGAGGTATGTGAGCCGGTTGCTCAGAAAGCGATGGCAAACTACTCAGCGTAATCTTACTGTCACCAACTGGCTGGGGTTAGATCCCAGAGGGGCAACCACTCAGCCAACATCATTTTCTTCTACTGGTGTTTAGTTCTGGATGCAGTTTAAGATCCCCTAATTCTGTCAGAAGGGACTAATTACCACCCAGATCCCAGAGAGAAAAAAGACACTGTCCCTGATACTCAAGAAAACAGCCAAGAAGTGGCTCGTTGAAGATAGAATATATCTATATAGTTTTGGCTGTACTTGGTATCACCAGAAGTGAGAAAGGAGGAGTTAAGACATGCAACGTAATCTGGTTACTTATGACTGCATAGGCAAGATACCTCCCGGACATAGATTCCCACTTCTGGACAATATGTGCGAACCCTCACTAAATGATACAAAATGTGTGTACTTGATTACGCTACACAAACATTTATAAACATTTAGAATTATACAGACAACTGAGTTTAAAATACAACAACTGTGTTTATTATTGCTATTGATGATCATATGATGATGATGATGATGATGATTATGGTATACGTAACTTAAGAGGTCACATAGGTCATGCTTCCCCCAGTGAGACGCAGTTCACTGTCAGATTGACGGAGTCCAAATTGGTCCCTCACAAGGCTAAGTCACTTCCTGATATGGGTTGTTGACTGTCCATTGCTCCTAAGAGATCTGGAATGAAACGAACGGAGATGGGTAGTATCTACGTCTACACATTCATATAAACATACATTCAAGTCATAATATATGATGGTATGATGATAGATGATGGCATGTTACATAAACATATATCAGTTCTAAATAAATAAATATATATGTATATATTAATAAAACTATTTAGAACATCTATAGCTCAAAACATACATATTCATATACATTTGTGTAATGGAGTGTTTCCCATATAAGTTCACCTCACTTACTCTTTCCCTTTCTGATTCATTCATACTGTCTTGTCGGAAGGGCTGGTCGCACAGTCCTGTCGAACATTAAATGCCTTCCCTGAATCTGTCTGGGATATTGAATGTCCTAAGTCATGTCTGTCCTCATGCAGACAAGGTGAACTGGTGCCATTCCTCAAACCAAGTGGTTTCACCACAATCTTGGTAGGCACTCAAAGTGTTGGTCCAAATAATCAATGTTAATTGGACACTATCAAGAGACTGGTAGCTCTCAGGAATTTCTCCTAAGTAGTCAGTCTCCCCAATGTTTAACATCATACAGGATGAATCTAAATGTATCTCCTGTACATGCATAAGCCACACGCTCATGTAGCTTGGATAATGGATTTCTCCAAATTATCACATACAACAAATCAGACAACCAAGTGGTGAATGAAAGAAGAAAATAGTTCTCAGTGAAATCGTAAAGCTAGAACTGGAACATTAAGTACAAAGAAAATCCACCAGTGTAAAGTTTGGGAGAATAAACAGAAACAAGAAACTATAAGGCCTTCAGACTAGCAGACAAACTCAGAATAATGGTATTACCTGGGTTTAGCTAGGAAATCCTGTCATACGACTTCGTATAGAAGTCCAACAGAACGAAATGTTAATATTTCTCCAGTAGGTATCCTAAGAATGCTATTGTAAATGCGTCTGAGGATTGCTGGCCATGCATGCAGTTTTATTCTATTCAATTCCTGGCTAGTTTCCAGGTTGGTTAATTAATATGTCCAAGTTCCTGTTAGCTCCACCTATTTTTCATGTAGGACGATTTACCTAGATGGATTAAGTGCCAAATTCTTTTCACCCCTCCTCCTTTCCTGTGAAGGGTAGTTTCATCTGTCAATCAAATTGACCGATGTTCCGCCACGTGTCTGAAACAATGCTTTGGCCTATGCAACAGACGTTGCGTCATACCTACATTCCAATCTGCTGGTGCCTCCTCACTTTCCCAGGAATTAACAAGCTTTATCTCCTGGGTTACGACGAGGTGTAAGGCCTGCATTATATTGCCGTCTTTGGATCACACTGGGTTTTCCCCTGAGTAGCACTGCCATGTATTATTTCAGACGGGTCTGGCTGACCCTCTTATCTCCCATTCTGCCGTGGCTGGTTCACACGTTAGGTCCTGTTGAACGTAAGGTGTTAGTCCCTATTCCAACCGCAGGCTTGTAAACTAACACGTCAATCTCAACTGACTGGCTCCGCGATGTCTGGTTGATCAGAACATCAAAGGGAAAATCTCTTAGATGTAGAGACCAGACGTTGCTTTGATCTACCAATGTAGTAAAAATGATAGTGCGGGATCTAAGTGACTCTGTATTTTTCTCTTACGTTTTTATCCTCTTCTGGGGAACGTTTATTCTTTTAGAGAATTTTAGAAAAATATTGTGGGCTCTGTAATTTCTTTCAAACTTGTGTATTTATGATGCTGCTGGGGCTGTCCCGTCACACTTACCCAGTACATCAACAACAGCTGGGAAATTCTGATGTTGACTGCAACGTCCTGTAATGGATATGCAAAACAAAACAAACAACAACCCCAAAATGGCTCTTAGAAAGACAAGACAGGTGATAAATGCTAGTTTTGTGTAGTATAGTGTATACGTACGATTGAAAGTCATTACGTGAGAGTACTTATATTATAACATGCAGGAAAGAGGGTGGACACTGCAAAACATGATTTGATACTCTTAAAGAATAGCCCGTTCAAGGCTCGTGAGAAGCGAACAGTTTCAGAATAGGCTATAGTATCCTCAAAATAACTACTCCACTATCGTCTTGCGCTATGGAAGGTGAGTGTGTGTGTATGTGTGTGTGTGTGTGTGTGTGTGTGTGTGTGTGTGTGCGTGCGTGCTTGTGTGTGTGTGTGTGTGAGTGTATATATGTGTGTATTCTTCTTCATCTTCTTCTTGTTCTTCTTCTTCTTCTTCTTCTTCTTCTTCTTCTTCTTCTTCTTCTTCTTCTTCTTCTTCTTCTTCTTCTTCTTCTTCTCCTTCTTCCTCTTCTTCTCCTTCTTCTTCTTCTTCTTCTTCTTCTTCTTCTTCTTCTTCTTCTTCTTCTTCTTCTTCTTCTTCTTCTTCTTCTTCTTCTTCTTCTTCTTCTTCTTCTTCTACTTCTTCTTCTTTTCTTCTTCTTCTTCTTCTTCATCTTCTTCTTCTTCTTCTTCTTCTTCTTCTTCTTCTTCTTCTTCTTCTTCTTCTTCTTCTTCTTCTTCTGCTTCTTCTTCTTTATCATCATCATCATTGTCATCATTATCATCATCATCACCATCATCTTCTTCTTCTTCTTCTTCTTCTTCTTCTTCTTCTTCTTCTTCTTCTTCTTCTTCTTCTTCTTCTTCTTCTTCTTCTTCTGCTTCTTCTTCTTCTTCTTCTTTGCCATGTAGTTTGGCAGACTCTACAATTCTAGCCGTACGTATTAGTACAGTGGTTCTCAACATTTTTTGGCCCGTGCCCCCCTTCACCATATTTTCAGAACGTCATCCCCCCTCCCCCTTCCTATCACAAATTTGGCCCGTGCCCCCCTTCACCATATTTTCAGAACGTCATTCCCCCCCCCCCCCGCCCCCCCCCTTTCATATTTCCTACCTAAAAATCCCCCCACCCCTACACAGTATACGTAAAAATGGAAGGTAAATATGTTAAAACAGGTCTAGACATCCACATAAAACGTGATTTGTGGGTCTACTTACTTTATAAAATGAATGTTAGAAGGATGAGACGTGCATAATTGTAAAGTATGAAGGGAAAATCAATATGAAGTAAACGGTTCTTGTATTAACGCGATCTTGAAATGATCTCCATTCCCCCCCCCCCCCGGAAACCCTAAAATTCCCCCCTGTGGGGAATTCCCCACCGGGTGAGAACCACTGTATTAGTAGAATGTGTTCAGTACAGCAGCAGCGAAGAAAAAGAGAGCGTAATTCTAGTTAACGATATATTTATCACACGCCCTCCCACATCTACGGGACCATGTGATTCTGTCTGCTGAATAATTTGGCCACAATTTGTCTGCAAAAATATATATTAATTTCTGCTGAGTAAACTTCATTGATTTGAAGAAGACGCAATAGTTTCATCATAACAGTTATTCAATTCCTACCACGATGTCTGACTACAAACTAAGGTCACACTTACAACAGTCTGATCTTGACGTCTAGAGAGCAGTATCGCTGGGCTGCCATGAATTCGTTAAGCAGAAACACCTTTATGTGACTATTCACTTAGCCGTACAAGCTGGATGAAACATTCCCGCTTCTAGATGGAGAATCATTACACATATGGAGTTGATAATCTTTCACGGCATCAAACCGGTTTTGACGTCTTGCTTCGGCCAAGACCCTGACCTGACTTAATCGACCAGGCAGCGGATCCCGTGATCTCAGCTCTTTTGATCACGTGATACAGTATTTCTAGGTAGTTTCCCCTCTTTCTTGTGATTCATCATCACTATTCATTAAAGGTCTTGGCTTCCCACGTGTTTCCAGTGCTCGCCGGTTAATTATCGTTAACTTGAATTACGCTCGCTTCCGTCGCCCTGCTACTGAGTGAGTGCGTGGCGCGGACTCTGTGAGCTGTGATATTCGCGTGGAGTGCTTTTACATGTCGGCTTTTGTTTGTACAGTGACCTGCGTGTTTGGAACAATGGCTACCGGCTTGTGCTGAATTGACTGATTTGCCTTTTCGGTTCACAAGTGCATTTTTCACGAGGCTCCTGGGACTTGGCGCTGGAGTTACGTGTTCGTGCTTAATGTGACGTTTTCGGCGGGTCACTCTGCGGATAGAGACAGAGCCGTGTGAAAAAACTCGGGTCAATGAGGTCTTTCTGGTAACTGCCGATTCCATCGACGATGAACTGTGGTTTTCGTGGAGGACTTGTGTGTTGGCATTCTGGTGGCGGCATTATGCACAGTGTACCTGTGCGGGCTGTTGGATTGTCGAGACTCCTGTCTATTCCACTTTTCACATTGGACAGTGGGGAGTATTTTGTGTGATATTCACTGGCATATGAACGGAGCATAATGGGGACGACCCGTTGCCGTGAAGTTGGAACCGCGACTAACTAACTAACTAACTAACGCTCGCTTTTTCTTCGCTGCTGCTGTACTGTACACATTCTTTCAAATACGCAGGGCTAGTATTGTAGACCCTGCTAGCTACATGACATTCTTCTTCTTCTTCTTCTTCTTCTTCTTCTTCTTCTTCTTCTTCTTCTTCTTCTTCTTCTTCTTCTTCTTCTTCTTCTTCTTCTTCTTCTTCTTCTTCTTCTTCTTCTTCTTCTTCTTCTTCTTCTTTACGAATTCCACAGTTACGTTTACGAGTATATCCTATCATTAGAATTTTCACGTTTTTAGGCTTGTTTTGACATGTGTTTTATCTGAAGGTGTTAAAGAAACATGACAATTACCCGTTGTTTTTATGACAGCTAGATAGCGCGGTCCTTTTCTCTTCGAAATCTTTTGACAGGTCAACAAAGAACAGTTTGTAAAGTGGGTTTCTCCCGGTGGGTAACATGTTCCGTGTACGTCACATCCTGCAAACAGAGTACCGTTTCGTGGCCACACGTATTCTATCTTAAATAATATGTGTTATTGCAAAATATGAATATTAGTGTGGCTGCAGAAACAACTATTCCAAAATTAAAGAAGGTGGGTCGTAAAAAATGGATGACTGAAGAAATGTTGCACCTAATCGAAACAAGAAGACTCAACAAAAATAATTCTGCCAAATATGAAGAAATTCACAGACAAGTCAGAATATTATGTAAGGGGGCAAAGGAAGCATGGCTTGAGGAACAGTGCTTAGAAATTGAAAAACAACACAACAGTCAAAATACCAAATTAGTGCACACAAGAATTCAGGAACTTACTAATAAAAGAACACGTACATCAACAGGCTGTCTAATAACTAAAGATGGCAAAATCATAATAGAAAATGATCAGATTATACATGTTTGGACAGATTATGTGAAAAACAATTATGAGGATAACAGAGAGGAACAGTATGATATTAGATATAATAATGAAGGACCGACAATTTTGAAGTTGGAGGTTCGAAATGTTCTTAAGATATGAAAGCTGGCAAGGCCCCCGGTGCAGATAACATCACAGTAGAATTGGTTAAAGCTTTAGAAGAATATGGACTAGATCAAGTCACCAAACTGCTGAACACATTATATGATACTGGAGATATACCTTCTGAATTATGTAACTCTGTATTTATTGCAATCCCAAAGAAATCAGGAGTCTTGGAATGTGATCAACATCGAACAATTAGTATAATGAGTCACATCACGAAGAGTTTGCTAATAATTATAATGCAAAGAGTTATGAAGAAAATGCAACCCGAAATATGAGAAGAACAATGTAGGGTTGTAGAAGGCAAAGGGTACAGTAAATGTTGTGTACTTGCTGAGAACAGTAATTGAACGTTCTATAGAAGTAAACAAATATCTACATCGTTGCTTTATTGACTACACAAAGGCTATCGATAGAGTAATTCGTGGCAACATGATAAAGATGATTGAAGATGTGGAAATTGATGGGAAAGACATTAGACGTGTAAAATATATATTGGAAACAACAAGCTGCCATAAAAATCGATAATGAAGTAGGTCAATAGCAGCTTATTAAGAGAGGTGTGAAGCAGTGATGTGTAATGTTTCAAGATTTCTTTTTCAGTGTAAAGTGAAAATATTTTTAGAATTAATGAATAAATGAAAGGAATTACCATTTGGGTCAACAACATCAATATTATTAGATATGCAGATAATACAGTATTTATTGCAGACAATGCATAGTATTTGCAACATTTAGTAGATTCGGTTGCTGCACTCAGTGAAAACTACTTTTAGAATTGAATTGTAAGAAGACACAGATTATGGTTGTCACTAGGAATTAGGAAATACCACAATGTAATGTATAGATAAATGAGACTATTCTTAAACAAGTGAATCGGTACTATCATCTCGGAACAGTCATAACATCTAATGGGAGATGCCTTGAAGAGATTGCAACAAGAATTGCTGCCATAGCGAAGGTAGCCCTTTGCAAGATGAAAAACATACTTACCAATAAATATATGTCAATTGAAACGAGAAAAAGAGAGTTGAGGTGCTACATAAAACCTGTACTTGCGAATAGATTTGAAGCGTGGACAATGAGCAGTCAAACTGGAAACAGCACATGGTGGCTGTGGAAATGTGTTTTCAGGAAGATGCAAGGAATACCACGGGCAGATTTAAAAAAAATAAAAACAATGACCAAGTCCTACAAGAAACAAATGGACATGGTTGATTAATTAGAGCAAGTAGAAATGGAGAGTCAAATTAGTGTGTGCATGTTATGAGAAGAAATAAACTGGAGAACTTGATTACAACTGGCAAGATCGACGTTAAGAGAACAAGAGGAAGACAGAGAAGTAAATACCTGGATGGCTTGACCACGTGGCATGGTCGAGACAAGGACACTCACTTGATACACGACTCTCGTGATCGAAAGAAAAGGCGTATCAGGACAGAACGCTTTTCGGTATATCACATGATGGATGGATGGATTGCTACACACGGGCACTGAAGCTGCAGCTTGTTTGCCCACATAGCTTGAATGCAAACATAGAAGATGATAACGTTTCTGATGATGAAGAAAAGCAACAATTAATACAACGAGCATTTTACCCCCTTCTTGTAATTTCCTAATTCCCTTAGAACATCTGTACTTGACACATCTTTGTTCCCCAGGAGGGGTGAAGATTTCCTTATTGTCATATCTCTTCCCAAGAAAACAGCAACCATCTGTTGAGTATAGTATTATGTGCTTGTAATGACCGAGTGGATCAGAGCGCTTCCGTAGGGCTGATGGTGAGGTAGCGGATTCAATTCTACACCAGTCAATTCGACTGACATGTTTTCTTCTCATCCTTGCGTTGGGGACGTAAATTACAACCTCAGAAGTTACAGTGAATTAGTCTAATGGGGAGGGAATTTAGTAATAGGGAAAGCTGCCCCACGTGCAACAGTGAGTCCAATGTTGACTACGCTAGAATTTAAAGCAAGCGGGGGTAAAAATGCATGCATATATAAATGAGTCTACGTAGATACTAATACAGGGGCGGTAAGGTAGATGGAGCCACTACAGTAAAAGAAACCAATGACCGGTGATCCCGCTCTGTGCTGTATTGGATATATGGTGCTAGCCTCATATGTTTAGAGACCACTGGTCAGTCAGTGAGTCACATTTTCAAGGTCAACATCCATCCGGGCACCTGTTGTTTCCCTATCATCATTATTTCATCCATCATGTGCCATGCCGATAAGCGTGGGCAGTCATGATTCGCCATCTCACTCAATCACCAGAGTCATAGATCTGCTCAGTGTTCTTGTCTCGACCACACCATGTGGTCAGGCCATCTAGGTATTTCTATGTATCCCCCTTATTCTCTTCCCTTCGATCGTGTCAGTTGTCACCAAGTTCTCCATATTTATTTATTCTCATAACGTGACTAAAAATGTTGACTGTTTACGTCTAATTTCTCTAATCAGTTTACGATGTTCATTTGTTTCTTGTAGAACTTGGTCATTTGATTGTCTGTATGTCTATTGTATTCTTTGAAATTTCCTCAGAAACCACATTTCCAAAGTCATCAGATGTTTGTTAGCTTGTTAGTCTGTTCATTGGCCACGCTTTATATCCATAAAAATGTGCAGATTTTATGTAACACATCAACGCTCGTTTTCTCGTTGCAAATGCCTTCTTTCTTGTTGGTCAGTGTGTTTTCCATCTTGACTTTCTGTGATTTCACGAATCATGATAAACTAAGCATCTTTACAGAAGGTAGTTTCCCATTGCTTTTTTTCCTGGCAGTGACCATACTGGCCGGTGACCGTAGACATTGTTTTGTTAATGAGAACCTCTGCCTACCAAACAGCGTCTTCTGCGAATAGGACACATTTATTGAAATCACTATTGTATTATTATTATTATTATTATTATTATTATTATTATTATTATTATTATTATTATTATTATTATTATTATTATTATTATTATTATTATTATTATTATTTTACTTATTATTATTATTATTATTATTGTTGTTGTAATCATCATCTATACATTATATATTGTTTTCCTTGGTATCCTCTTCCGTATAGTGTAGATTTAGATGTCCGATCCTGCTTCTGTGTCATCATCATCATCATCATCATCATCACCATCATCATCATCATCTCCCACTTCTGCCGTCAAACGTCTTAGGGTGGGGGGGGGGGATTATTTCCGTTCCAGCGCCCGGTGGGTGGCACTGGGTAGTGTCATTCCGTGTGATTGTACAATGTCTTTGATTTCGTCAATCCATTTTCTTCTTGGACGTCCTCTCGGTCTTGTCGCAGATGATCTTTGATGTAAGGCCAGTGATGGTAGTTGCTGATGTTGCATTCTAACGACATGGTCAAACCACTTGATCTTCTGCCTTTCAATAAATGTGGCACAGGGTGTTGATCCCACAGTATGTCTAATATCAGCATTTCTTACTCGGTCTCGGATCTGGGTCATCTTTTTCGTTAACTGCTGACGTTACTTCGTCGATCGATAGTTATGCCTGGGTCTATAGAGAACTCTTCTATGTGTTACGGTTGTAGTTCCCTCGTCTCTGCGATGTAGTCTTCTCATTATTTTTTTTCTTGTTGATCTCATAATGATGTTTTGGAGTAGACTTCGTAAATGTATTTGCCAAAAAGCGTCTGATTTATTTGCGTCTATTACAGCTATAGTTGTGATATTTATTGTTATTATCTTGCTTTTTGTTTTGTTTTTCATTATTGCATTTATTTGTTTCCAAGTGTTTTAACAGGTGTGTCTGGTGTAATTTCTGACAGTATGCCTCCCATACTGTCTCTTTGGCATTTGTTATCAGCCATAGGGTTTGTTTTGTGGGTTTTGTATTTATTGTAATGTTCCTCTGTCCTCTTTCTTCTGTATTGTTATAGTGCCTTCTTTCTATTTTCCAGTGTTTATGTGCAGCTCGAGATCCCCAGCACAATGGCTGTTTGTTAAAGTATTTTGCTGTTGCTCGCGTCCTCTGTGTGTCCGTTGTACGATGTGCTACCATATTGTTACTGGGGATGTGGTTTATCGCTGTCTGAAGTTTGTTGTTGGTAGTTCTTTCGGTGCATTCTTCTATGTCTTACTCTTCTGTCAGTCCCACTCCATCCTGTTCAGTTCTTCTTTGGAGAAAGGGAAGAATTAACAGAAGAAAGTAACTTAGAAGGACCGCCTATTCTAAAAGAATAAGTCGCTGACGCTGTTATACGTATGAAAAGAAAAACAGCTGAGCCAGATTGAATCCTAACAGAAGAATTAGAAGTATCGGGAGAACTTGGAGTAGATATATTAATCAACTAGCTGACCCGGCCCGGCTTCGCCCAGTCCTTGGTGGGGAGCATCTCATTTAATTCATATAAGTAGTCATATAAGTTCCCGTTCCCGTTACCGACTGTCTGTCTGTCTGTCTGTCTGTCTGTCTGTCTGTCTGTCTGTCTGTCTGTCTGTCTGTCTGTCTGACCCGGCCCGGCATTGCCCAGCTCCTGGTGTGGAGCATCTCATTTAATTCATATAAGTAGTCATATAAGTTCCCGTTCCCGACTCTCTGTCTACATATATCTTATATATATATAATAGACGGATAGGTAGACAGACAGACAGACAGACAGACAGACAGACAGACAGACAGACAGACAGACAGACAGACAAACAGACAGACAGACAGACAGACAGACAGACATATATGTGTGGTTTCTGAATGATGTTATTTGTCAACGGATCAATGTACAACGTTAAGGAATGCAGAGGATGATCCAGACTTCAGTCCTTCACATGCTACCCTCATTCACGCTTTTAGCCTACAAATCAAACCTACACAATTGGGTGGACTGTTAGGCCACGGAGTGTGAACTCGCCTGTGTCCGTAGTGTCGATGTGTGTAGGTGTAAGCAACATGTCCCCAACGCCCTCGCATGCTCTAATGTCAAATCATTTGAGTATTACCTGTTAGAAAGTATCAGAAATGCTCTGAGTTCACCGAAGGCTGGAGCTCGAATGCCCACAAACTACCGTTAGGTAGTTATGCCACGTACTGTATGACGTGGCATTTGTTTATTCTCGGTGCTCCATTGTGCAGCGAAAAGGTGGGGAGAATCTCATTTAATTCATATTTTCTTGGCCCTTATAAAAGGCCAGATAAAAATTATTACATGTACAAATAAATTTACGGTAGATAACTTCTTCAATTAAGCACCAAAAGATGAGTCATATAAGTTCTCGTTCCCGTTACCGACTATCTGTCTGTCTGTCTGTCTGCTTGTCTGACTGTCTGTCTGTCTGTCTGTCAAATAGACCCATCCCTCTGTCTCTCCCTCGTCTATCCCTCCCTCCCTCCCTGTCTATCTGTCTGCCTACCCGTCCCTCCGTCTCTCCCTCCGTCTCTCCATCCCTCCCTCCCTGTCTGTCTGTCTGTCTGTCTGTTTGTCTATCTATCTATCTCTGTCTGTCTGTCTGTCTAATAGACCCATCCCTCCGTCTATCCCTCCCTCCCTCCCTGTCTTTTTGTCTATCTATCTATATATCTATCTATCTATCTATCTATCTATCTATCTATCTATCTATCTATCTATCTATCTATCTATCTATCTATCTATCTATCTATCTATCTATCTATCTGTCTGTCTGTCTGTCTGTCTGTCTGCCTGACCCGGCCCGGGTTCGCCCAGTCCCTGGTGTGGAGCATCTCATTTAATTCTGAGTAGGTAAGAATCCGCTCTGCCTTCAAAATGTTGACGTGAAGATTTTTTTCCTGCAGCTGCTTCTGTATTTGTTGATCAGTAAGCTCCATTTTTAGCCGCTTGACCACCCATCTGACTGTGTTTGAATCAGTGTTTCTGATTCTGGTGTCTTGGTCCTCCTTCCTCTCACAAGTTTTTGTGTTCGTCTGTGGGTAGTCGTCGCTCTTCTTATTGGTAGTTTCATTGACTGTAGGTTCAGATACTTTATTACAGCTTGCATGCAGACTCTCCAAAGGCAGGTTCGTCTTCTTGATAGTCTGGTCGGTTTTCTCACTATGCATCTTGGAAGCTGCTTGTTTCTTTGTGCTATTACGACGTGCCATTTTCCCCCCGTATCAGACTGCTTGAAATGTGTAAGGCGTCTTGGCTTGATAGCGCTGAGAAGTGCTGTCAAGCGAATCGTGTCGATATGATGGCGGAAAACACTAAAGATGCGATGATATTGTTCAACATCTTTTAGATAACTTCTTAAGTATAGAAAGATGAGTTACAATGTTATGCATTATGCATTATTTTTATGTAAACTTTGAAAATGTCTAAAAGATTGTATCATTATTTATTATAACTCATATGCCGGTATATAACTATAGACAAAGAGTTTATAAATCATTGAAAACGATACAACAATATGACTATAAGTTATACAACAATGTTATTAAACGTTATGCCCCTTGAAATAACTTTTTCTAGAGTTAAGTCCCTTAGCTAATGTGTAGTCACGTCATTTTCTTCCCTTTCCCTAGCGTTTTGGTTCGGGGATTCTTTCATCATCATCATCATATATTTACGTACGTATTTTGGGAGGGGGAGGAGGGAGGAGGAGGAAGAAGGAAAAAAAACTATGACAGTTGACAGCTCTGGAATGAAAGTAAGGCGTGTAGAAAATTTCATCTCAATCGGATGGGCCGTTAGCGAAAAAATAAAGGACATACATATTTACATACATACATATTTACATACATACACTTTGATTTATATATATAGAAATACGGAATGGTATTTACAACAGTGGATGTTTACAGAGTGATATGCTGAAGTGTGTATTTATAGCAATACCAAAAAGACCAGGAGCAATAGTGGAGTCGTATTTCCTCTTGATAGGTCTATTCGTGTCATTGATGCGTCGCTTAGCACTGTTAGATGTTTGCTTTCTAAACGTCCATCATTTTTGTTCCTGTAGCGTTGATCGAGTGAAAAGGCGAGTCATGACCGCCCACGCTTTCCGGCATGGCACATGATTGATTGATTGATTGAGCGTTGCTTCTTGTTCCCCCCCCCCCCCCCACATTAAAAGGTAGCAGTTAGAATCTCTCTCTATTATCGTTGATGCGTTGATTCTTTCCTTGATCTCTATTTGGGTCTTCCACCTCTATGGTTTCTTTGGGGAAGTAGATGTAGATTATGTTGAGGTTGTTGGGCTTATTCACAATCTCCGTTGTGATGTCCTCGACGGGTGTTGTCCTGAACGCTTGGTTTGTTATGATTTTTACATTCTCTTGCATAAGCAGGGCCCCTCATATGCCCGTTGTTTCCATCTTGTCTTTCTAACTATTCTAAATCCGTTACATTTGAAGTTGTCCTTTGATTTTAAAAATGTTTCATGCAGTGTATAGATACTGTTGTCCCTTACCAGTTGTTCCATTTTGCTGGGGAGGTTTGTTTTCAATGTACTATTCTGATGTTATCATTATCCATAGTAGTACTGCTTGCTGTTTGGTTTGTATTGTTCTTATAACCTTGTGATATTGTTGTCGTCAGTTCTGGTATGGTTCGCTTGTCCTCCTCGCTTGCCTCCATTAGCTCTTCTTATACTTAGATGTATCCTCGTGGGAAGGGATGGCTAGGCTGCAATTTTTCTAATGCTTTGTCAAGCAGTCGGTTGATGTTTTTTTTTTTTTAGTCTCTTGCATTTTCTTTCATTCATTCATTGGCACGTTGCCGTCTTGACAGACGATAGTTTGTGCTTCAGAAAGGCATAATATCTTTTACCCATGGCTGTAGCGAATGTGACTGGTAAGGCCAATTCGCGCTGTAAATGTTCGTTCACAGTGGGTGCATGTGACCACGTGGTTATTTCCACCATCATGCAATATCTTACGTCTCACACGCTTGATGTGTAATTTATCTGCAATAATTTTCTCCTTTGTCTTTATTCCATTTCTGATGTTTGTCCTCCATGCAACACGGTCAGCGGCGACTTGCTCCCAATGTGCATTATCAATGCCTGTATCAATCATGTCCCGCTAACACAAATCTTTGTATCGTAGTAGAGGCCGACCCTGAGATCTCTTACCCATCTGTAATTCACCAACAAAGATGTCCGTTGGTATTCTACCATCATCAATCCTCCTAACATGTCCTATCCATCTACGTCTACGAAGACTGAGCATGGAATAAGCTGTCACACAACCTGATCTTTCCAATACTTCAGTATTTGTTATTTTGTCTTGCCACGTAATACCAAGAACTCTTCGCAGACACCGCATTTGAAAGCTGTTTAAACGTTTCTCTTGGTGTGCGTAAGTTGTCCAGGTTTCATTGCCACAAAGAAGAGTACTAAGGACACAGGCTTGATAGACGAGGACTTTTGTTTTGGCAGTAAGCTCCCTGTTCTTCCAGTCTTTTTTTCTTAACCTGATCATTGCTGTTGCTGCCTTACCGATCCGGATGTTGATGTCCTGATCTAGGGATAATTTGCTATTTACCACTGATCCTAGATATGTAAAATGGTCTAACATCTCTAGTTCGGCGTCGTCAGTAGATATTGATGGTACCCCATGTGCACCTTGTGACATAATCTGTGTCTTCTTTTTGCTAATTGTTAGACCAAATTCGGAACAAGCATTGGAGAATGCAGATAGTAGACATTGTAATTCTTCCGCAGAGTGGGTCGTAACTACAGCAGCATCTGCAAAAAGCAATTCTCTCATCAGTACCCTCCTAATTATGGTCTTGGCATATTTCAGTAGAAGTGAAAAGTATATTATAAAGAGGGTGGGAGCTAGTACACAACCTTGCTTAACTCCACTATTGATTTCAAACTCTTCAGAAGTTGCACCATCAAACTTGATTATACCCTTCATGCCTGTGTGGAACGATTCCACAATGGACAGAAGAGTTGGTGGGCAGCCAATCTCTTTAGTGTCTTGAACAGACCCTCACGACTGACCAAATCAAATGCCTTTGTGAGGTCGATGAAGGCAATAAATAGTGGTTCATTCTGTTCACGACATTTTTCTTGCATTTGTCGCAATAAGAATATCATATCAATTGTAGACCTGTTCTGTCGAAAGCCATACTGTGATTTGGGGTATACTTGATCTCCTAGGAGCTGAGGTCTGCGCAGAACAATTCTGGCAAATACATTTCCAACAATACACAGAAGTGAGATACCCCTATAGTTGTTGCAGTTACCCCGATCGCCCTTGTTCTTGTACAGTGTTATGATGTTTGAGTCTTTGAAATCCTGTGGGACTTGTCCTTCTCGCCAGCATAGCTCTATTAGCTGGTGGATCTGTAGAGTGAGTGTCTTGCCCACTCCTGATAACCTCTATTGGAATCCCATCCTTACCTGGAGCCTTGCCAGATGCAAGTTCATTTAAAGCACGCTTAACTTCTCTTATGGTGTTAAGTGTGTCCACGTGGTCAAGAGTTGGTAGAACCTCTATGGCATTGAGGACATCATCCGCTAGTTTGGTCTCACTTGAGTAAAGCTCCAAATAGTGCTCTACCCATCTGTCCATCTGCTGCTTCTTATCAGTTGTGATTTCTCCAGTCAAGGTTTTCAATAGTGCACTTCTTTTCATCATTGGACCACAGGCTTTCTTTATTCCTTCATACATGCTTCTGATAATTCCCTTATCACTTGCGATATGAATGGACTCACATAACTTGATCCAATAATCATTTGCACACTGCATGGCAGCCTTTTGCATATCCTTCCTAGATTGCTTTAGCTCACACAGAGTGTTACGCGTTAGTCTTTCCTTGTTTCTTAAGAGAGCTATCTTCTTCTTATCAATCAAGGGCTGCAGAGTCTGGCTGTTTGCCGCAAACCAATCCTGCCTATGATGATCCAAAGTGCTGTAAACCCCTACGACAGTTTTATAAAGAGTTTCCTTAAGTTGACCCCACTTTTCATTTATTGTAAAATTTTCTGGTGTATCTGTGAAAGCATCTTCAAGTTGCTGTTGAAACTGAAAGCACTTTTCAGGATCGGGAGTGTTTATAATATTAATCCTGGTGCTAGATTTGTGTTTAGCTGTGTAGATTCTCTTTGGTCTAAGTCTATCCCTTGCAACATCCAAAGAATGATCCGTATCACAGTCAGCACTGTAGTAACTTCGAGTCAATGATATGTGGTTCAGGTGTTGTCTCCGTGTGCTGATGAAGTCCAGTTGGTGCCAATGGCCGGATCTTGGATGTTTCCATGAGACCAGCTCTTTTGTTTTAAAAAAGGAATTTGTAATTCATAGGTCATTTCTGGTTCAATGCTCCAACGGCCTTTGCCCATTATCATTCATGCGATCGATGTTGTATTTTCCCAGGCAGACACACTGGCCATGAACACGAGTCCTTGCCCACACGAGCATTGAAGTCACCGAGCATATAAATGTAGTCAGATTTTGGAACTGCCTTGATCACGGAGTCTAACTCCTCATAGAACGAATCCTTCATATCATCAGAGGAATCGAGTGTCGGTGCATATGCAGTAATAATGGTGGCAAAACCACAAGAGGTTGCCAAGCGCAGGGATAATAGTCTTTCATTTCCTCCTGCTGGAATTTCAATCTTTCCCAGTAGCGAATTCTTCACTACAAAGCCCACACCGTGTTGCCATTTTTCTGCCTGCCCTCTACCCTTCCAAAATAAAGGTGTAATTGTTTTCCATGAGTGACCCTTCCTCAGCGAGGCGAGTCCCCTGCAAGCCAGCAATATCAATGTTAAGACGATTGAGTTCGGTATCAATCACCACTGTTTTTCTCACATCGTCAATTTTGGTCAAGTCAGTGGAAAATCATGGACCGTAGCTTGAGGTCTCTATTTTTCTATTTTTCTTGTTATTAGTACCTGGTGCATTGATTTTTACATCCTGAGTTTCAGATTTTGTCCTAGCTCCAAGCACCCATTGAAGCAGGCAGACTGTGGCGGATCAGCGCCCATTTGGCTGGGGGATGCCCAGCTTGAGGCGGGCAGTAGCTGATCAGTGACACCTGTAGATGTCTCCCACCGTAAGAGGCAAAGCGTGGCGCCCCATGTCTACGCCAATTGACAGGGACTTATAACCCGTAACAGTTGCCTCTCGCTTTGATTCCGAGATCGGCTAAGTCCAGAGATGGAGTTATTGCCTCTCCATAGCACAAAGCCTGGGCTGAAATATAGAGATCATGTGTTGCCCATGCAGCATTATCCCTCTCTCGGCCTGCCTAGTTCACTCCACAGGAAACGTAACACCTCTACATCTGGAACAAGACAAGCTGCAGAAGCTGCCGGATCAGCAAAGCAATGTTCTAACTGTCCGCCTGTCGGAGCTTCGATCCTAGACCAGCCGCCAACCAAGGCTTAGGACCTGGTCTGCCCTGCCATGGCATTTTGTCTTTAGGTTGCATTTCCTCGCACCAGGGTAAGGCTTTTACCCTCCCAATTGCGCTCTGTCGCCCGAAGCCGTTGGCACAATGTGGGGCGTCGGGTTTGGTAAGCGCCGCCCAACGTTCGGCGCTAAAAGAAAGCAGGCAGTACCGTCTACTTTTATATGGTAGCTTAGTCATATCTGACTAAGACCTGATACAATGCATTTTCTTTACTGTCTTTTTAATTATGTCGATATGTGTTTCTGTTTAATGTTTCATATTCTTGAGGTCGATTTCAATTGATGTTTCCTTTTCTCTAGATCTGCGATAGCTATCTGTGTGTTGTTCACTTCTTCTTGTATCTTTTCTGTGGCGGTGTAATTTTCTGTCATCTGGTGTTTTTCTCAAATTCGATAGTTTCCATCTGTTGGACTACATTTCCTATTTGTGCTAAAGCGTCTTCCAGTTGTGTCTTTGATATCAGCAAGCTTCTCTCTGCTTCAGTATTTCGCTCTGTAGCCCAGTTAAGTTCTGTTGTGCTTCCTGTCTCATTTCTTAGCACGAGTCTGACCCGTTCCTTATGTTTTCCTGGCTCCACCTCGCGACTTTCGCCGGCATTTGCATTAGAACTGCCTCTCTCCATGCTATTTCTGTATTATTTTTTTAGGACATCCTTTGTACTGGTGCTGGGGTTGTAATGGTAATTAGCGCATTGTTGCGCCAGGTTCGTTTCTGTCTCTTTTCGCTTCTCTACACTCTCTATGCCGGTCTCTCTGGCCGAGGGGTTACAACACTTTCTCCGTAATCCCGTTTATCACGCAGAGTCTCGTAGCAGGGCGAGAGCTGGGAGCGGTTCGACCCCCGCTGGTGACTTGCGGGATAACTGAGCCGGCCGCTCAGAAAGCAATGGCAAACTACTGAGCGTAATCTTGCAAAGAAATTAACATTCAGCTGAAAGATGCTGATGTTGACAGCGATGTCCTGTAAAGGATATGCAAAACATTATTACACTCTCTATACCAGTGGTTGCGGCTGCAAGATCTGCATATCAGTTTTTTTTCGCAGTACTTACGTCTTCCTCTATAGTCAACTTTACCAGAAACTATTTCGCCGTTATATTTCACGATAACCACTGCGGTTGGGTCGCCGTGTTTTGCAAATATTCTATCGACTTGAGTAATATCCATGTTGATGTTGTCTTTTCTAATATCATCTGAGCCTTTTATTATGTCGGTTGTTGGCTTGATTTAAAATGATTACTTATTGTGGTTGTTGCTCTTGCCAGAATGACTCTGATTTTGACATTGATGGTAGACTCGTTGTCATTGGCTTGTGTTCTATTATTACTTTATCCATGATCTGTCTTATTTGTTGCGTATTGTTCGGCTTAATTACTATTAAACCGGTGGGATTTTAATTTTGGTTGGCAATTGCCCTGGTGCCCAGTGCGTTTTCTATCAGTTGTATGAACACTCTTTTGTTAAGTGCTGCCAGTGTGACTTGCCGCCTCTCAATTTGAGTTATTCTGAAGGCCGATGTCCCAGGATTCACTTACGGGCTGCTACTCCGCTGTCTGAGTAACTTTTAGCGTGTTTTACCCGTATTTTGCCGTCGTGGCTTCTAGCTTCTCCTGGAATCTTTTCCAAGTTACTTTGCCCGACGACTTCTTTCCCTCTCACGTTTCGCCTATAGTTATGAGGGCCATGTTCTATTTATTATGGTTAAATGAAGATATTTATTTTATAGATCGAGACTCGTTATTGCAAATTAAATTAATTAGTTCATTAATTTAATTATATTTAGTTCAGTTTATTCGATGGATCAACATAACGGCACACGGGTGTAACCCATTAGTGTTCCGTCTTCCTCCTAATTCAAATCTGAGTCTGAAGAAACTCAGCTCAGTGCACGAACTCCGTAGCACCGGCGAGGATCCTGAAAATACTTGAGTAGATTTTTAATTCGAAATTTTGCCCGGGCAGCGCCGTTAGTCTACTTTTTTTCGATTTCCATCTGCCAAGAGATTTTTTTTTTTTTTTACGTGCGCAACAATACACACGAATGTCCGATCTCACTACCCAGAGACCAGGGGAAATTGTATTAATAGAAGTCCACATGAAAAAAATTCGGTCACCACCGGGGGTTGAACCCGTGACCTCCAGCACTTGAGGCGGACCTCTAGACAACGCAGCCACCTAATCCAATTATATATATATATATATATATATATATATATATATATATATATATATATATTATGTATGTATGTATATGTATATATAATTTTAATCTTTAATCCAATTATATTTAATACATATGATTGTGATTACTCTACATTTAATACTTACAGTTTATCCAATTGAAATATTTCGCACAGAAGTCTAGTAGCAATATAAGCCACCACTTCCAGTGAATATACACATCATACTCCGGTGAATGAACACGAAATACGACACATACTATTCGCTGGCCAGTATGGGGATCAACCTTACGACATTTGCGTTATTAGCCCAACTCTCTAACCAACTGAGTTACCTGGCTGTGTACTGCTTCTTATACCAATAGTAGTCCCCGCCTGATTATTAGTCCACGCCCATGTAGTAATCCCAAATCTCGTAGTAGTCCCCGCCCATGTAGTAATCCCAACCTCTATAGTAGTCCCCGCACATGTATAATCCTAAGGCAGGCTTTATTTGCAATGGAATTGCGAATAGAGAAAAATTATATTCGCAATTCTATAGCGGGAAGTAACAAACATGTCGCAGCGTCTGCTCACTAGTCAATTTTAGTTTGGGCCATTAAGAAGTCTAAGAAGGTGGTTAATTTAAATAGGAATGTTCACTGTTGCGAGTTTAATTCTGCCGAATTCTCCGTATTATTTAATGAATCACTCTTCTTCTTACTTATGTCCGTTCTTTTGGCATCCCGTTATATTTTTACATTACGTTAGTCCTGTTTAAATATCAAGAATAATTTTTCAGAACAGGTATCCCCAATACAAATAACGATCCATACATGTAATTCTTCCCCCAAGCGAGTTCAAGAATTGTTAACTTTCGTTTCTGTACACTTACTGTTACCAGGCATCCATGTTTGTTTCCGTTACCGCCCGACTATATATGTCCTGATAATATCGCAGCAGTGATGATTCTCTTAATTTGACACTTTCTATGGCCTCTCCATTGCATCCTCTCTGAGTGACTCTGTCCTGGTCCAAGCTGACAGTAGTATTCTTCGCCTCAGAGAGACATGATTAAGTAATTCAAACACCAGGCTATCGACTGACTGGCCTCATGAATTAATAAATAAACAAGGATAAGGAAATGCTACGCATATAAAGTGCAGGAAAACCTTGTATATATGAGGCAGATGGAAGAGGGAGAGGAGAGAAATAGATAACGAAAATAGTGTGAGAGACAGAGATATGAGAAAGAAGAATTGAAACACATTAAAGAATGGTAAAGACAAGAAAGGGAGAGGTGGGAGCTAGAGATTGAGAGAGAGAGAGAGAGAGAGAGAGAGAGAGAGAGAGAGAGAGAGAGAGAGAGAGAGAGAGAGAGAGGAACTCGTGTTCGGATGGCTAAGCGCCGTTCCCAAGACAACAAAAGTAGAGGACGAGAACAGATAAGCACAGAAAGAAACGTGTGCAGGTTCTTGTGCAGCAAGATAAACAACACGTAATACACAAAATCCGTAGAAAACATATGCCTAAAGCGAAAGCATCAGACTGGCATTGGTGTCCCCTAATTCCTGAAAATGAAAAAAAAATGTTGCCTCCCCGGTGGAGAATCGATACTGGAGCTCCCGTGTAGCAGGCCGAGACAGAAACCACCATACTACTGAGAACACGTTAATAGATAAACAAAATATTGTAATATGGACACACGAATAGGAATAATCACGTGACCTACTTCCATTGCGAATATAATTATTTTCTATTCGCAATTTCACTGCGAATAGTCACTCCGTAATCCCAAAGTCTGTAGCAGCCCCGCCCATATAGTAATCCTCTCCCCTGTATAAGTCCCCGCCCATGTAGTAGTCCCCGCCCATGTAGTAGTTCCCGCCCATGTAGTAATCCTCTCCCCTGTATAAGTCCCCGCCCATGTAGTAGTCCCCGCCCATGTAGTAGTCCCCGCCCATGTAGTAGTCCCCGCCCATGTAGTAGTCCCCGCCCATGTAGTAGTCCCCGCCCATGTAGTAATCCTCTCCCCTGTATAAGTCCCCGCCCATGTAGTAGTCGCCGCCCATGTAGTAATCCTCTCCCCTGTATAAGTCCCCGCCCATGTAGTAGTCCCCGCCCATGTAATAGTCCCCGCCCATGTAGTAATCCTCTCCCCTGTATAAGTCCCCGCCCATGTAGTAGTCCCCGCCCATGTAGTAATCCTCTCCCCTGTATAAGTCCCCGCCCATGTAGTAGTCCCCGCCCATGTAGTAATCCCAAATCCCGTAGAAGTACCCGTCCTTGTAGTAATCCCTACCCCTGTAGTAGTCCCCGCACATGTGTAACCCAAAAGCCTGTAGCAGCCCCGCTCATTTAGTAATCCTCTCCCCTGTATTAGTCCCCGCCCATGCAGTAGTCCCCGCCCATGCAGTAGTCCCCGCCCCTGTAGTAATTCTCGCATGGTTTGGAGCATTCTGAACCTCCATCTTCGGTCAGTCATTATTATTCAGAATATCATACTGGTCTTCTCTTGTATCATTATAAAGGTTTTCCACATAATCTGAACATGTTTGTACAATCTGAACGTGTTCTATTATTAGTTTGCTGTCTTTGGTTTTTAGTTTTAGGCATCCCGCTAATGTTTAATGTGTGTGGTCTTGTCTTAGTGATGTCGTGAATTCTTTTGTGCATTAATTTTATATCCCGTGTATTAAGTTGTTTTTCAGTTTCCCTGCAATTTCCCTCAACGCCATGCTCCGTTTGCTTGTTTGTACAATTTCTTAATTTTCCTGTGATTCTTTTCATTTCTTTCATGGTTATTTTTGTTTGTGGTCTTATTTCCGTTTGCTTTAAGATGACTTCCTTCATCCATTTCTAACATCAAATCATCTTTGTTGTTAGGATGGTTGTTTCTGCAGCTTGGTTGACTGAGTTCTTTACTATGTTCCCTTCTCATCAGTAATCAATCAATGTAAACAAAATAGGGCGCGATGAAATTGAATTGTATATAATGAAGCTTATCTTACGCAATACATCCTTATCATTGTATTTATTAAAGAGTTATTACGAACTAAAAATAAAAAAAAGAAAACAGTGCTAACATGTAGCTGTGGATTATAAACAATTATTTAACAAGCAAAATAGCTCACTGAAGCAGATACATCAGACAGTAAACAAGACTTATGTAAATAACTTTCACAATCACGATAAGAATTCTAATTAATTTGAAAGAGGCTAAGACTCAAGGACGACTTAGTAAACTTATAAAAATGAGGAAGTCAACATCTTGCCTTAATTATGAGAATAGAAAAACAGGAACATAATGTAAAAACTGGAAAACTTGTGGTGAATGATGCAGAGGGAAGTAACGTGGGAAGATTAGTAATATTCATTCATTATGGCATCAAAAATACAAACAGATGAACTGATATATTATGCTGGGGATTGATAGTTTTGTAGAAACATGATTGTCACGGCAAACCATCTTGTGATTATGATGATGATGATGATGATGATGATGATGATGATGATGATGATGATGATGATGATGATGATGATGATGATGATGATGACGCCGTTGTATTTGTTATAGTATAAAAATAAACACTAACTTACTATCTTCCTGTAACACGTGACCCACAGAGCCGTCTGATTGGTTGGTACAGACATGGCGCTCGCAGCCATTCATATAGTACACGGAGCCCACGGGCTGGCATATGTCCCCAACCTGGCAATCTAGATGTCAGATATACAGCTGGGTCAGCTCAGTTTGTAAGTTAGCCATCACAATCACCATCAAGTACCAAATACATTACTGTATGGTGCATACACAAGTCATCCATTTATGTGTGCGTATGTGTACTGTAATCACAGCGGTTGAAAGAAGTATTACGGAAGTTAAATGTAGAATACGAAGTATTTGTCAACGGTTGTTGTGTTCGTGATCTGATGTGAGTTCTAATATTTTGGTTGGTCCTTGTTGATGATGTCGTTTGGGTTGACGTGTTAACATAAAGCGTGCTTCCACTTGTTTCTCTATTGTCACATATCATTTACTTTCTCTTTATCTGTATTCTTAAGTTGTATAGTATTAATGTTACATGCCTGTCTAACACGATGTCCTTGATATCTCCCTCCGTGTATTTGATTTAGAATCGCATCAATATCGTATTATGTTATTGTTCACGTAAGTGGAGTGTCGATGTTGTTAACTTGTATGGCACCAGCTGACACGACGTGATAGAGGGCGATATAGATAGATAGAGAGAGAGAGAGAGAGAGAGAGAGAGAGAGAGAGAGAGAGAGAGAGCTAGAAACACATTGCCTGGGTCACAGAGTTAAAACTACAAAGATACAAGTATCAAGCTAGAGTTTCAGAGCCAAAGATGCAGGTTTAGAACTTCACTACTACCTTTGTTATTACATGTCTAAAGTTCTAACTCAGCACAGCTAGAACTACTGAATAAAACTACAGAGCAATAACTACTGATTATCTACAGAGCTAAACCTATAGAGTTGGAATTACTGAGCTAGAAATATAGAGTTACAACTAATGACCTAGATCTATTCAGTTAGAACTACTGGGCTAGAGCTGAAGGGTTACAACTTCTGAGCTAAAACGATATATCAGGAATTACTTCGTCATATTACTGAGCTTGAACTATAGATCTAGAAATACAACGCTAAAAATAGAATGATGGATTACATAGATAGAATTACAGATCTGAAGTTACGAAGCTAAACTTCACGGCTAGAACTACCTAAATAGAACTAAATAATATAATAAATATATTACTGAACTAGAACTATAAATCGTGAAGTACAGAGATGCAACTACAATTCCAGAATGTTGGCTAAGTCAAGAAAAGCCAATAACACTTTTCACAGAAAATAAACAACATCCTTCAAGATATAAAACGTGCTATATCCAAGAGTTGGAGGATTCAAGTCAATAGTTCTAGTAACAACAAACACACTAAAACAAGCAGTAACTACAAAAAAACAAATAATAAATAGAAACATGGTAGTGTGGTTGACTCCTTGGATTTGTCTTTGGTTTAGCTGGTTCTTGAAACTGCTGGTTACTTTGGTTGTTTCCTGCAATTGTTCGCTGGTTAGACTAATTCTTTACAGCATTCGTTAGTTCCGTTGGTTCCCTGAGTTATTTGTTAGATTGGTTGGTTCCTGGAATTGTTGGCTAGTGAGGTTGGTTCCTTGGATCGTTCGTTAGTTTGACTAGTTCATTGGATCGTTGGTTAGTTTGGTTGGCACCTGGAATTGTTGGACAGTGAGGTTGGTTCCTTTAATCGTTCGTTAGTTTGACTGGTTCCTTGGATCGTTCATTAGTTTGACTGGTTCCTTGGATCGTTTGTTAGTTTGATTGGTTCCTTGGATAGTTCGTTGGTTTGATTGGTTCCTTGGATCGTTTGTTAGTTTGATTGGTTCCTTGGATCGTTTGTTAGTTTGATTGGTTCCTTGAATAGTTCGTTAGTTTGTCTGGTTCCTTGGATTTATGAATTTTTTTTAACCTGAACAGTTTAGTTTAGTTTAGTTTAGTCGTTGGATCAACTGCCAAGGGATTTTTTACGTTCGCAACAATACACAAAGGCGTCCGATCTCACTACCCAGAGACCAGGGGAAATTTTATTACTGGAAATCCAGGTGGATTTTTTAACATAAATCCCAGTCCTCACCGGGGCCTGAACACGGGACCTCCAGCACTCAAGGAGGACACCATACCTCTAGACCACTCAGCCCCCCCCCCCCTCTAAACCTGAACAGTAATGGCATCTATAGAAGTGAGGTTGGTGTAGCGACCTTTCTCTCGACGTTGTTTCAAAGTATCATCTGCACGGGAACTGTGTTACAGACCTTAGCATCCCCTCTCCAAGTCCAAAAACCAAGGGCGATTGTACAAGGCAGATACTAGAACTTCACAGTCACAGAGAGACATGTTAGGATGCATCCAGATCTTGATCCAGAGCAGTGCATTCAGACTGGCTGGGATTAGGCCTAGGTATTTATCGCGACTTGTACAGTATGCCAGGTATCCGATGGAGTCATTATGACTGAAAGAGTAGACGTACAGAGTTGAAGACCGTTACATATCAGTTAATCTGAAAAACAGAACGTAGCGTGATATAAATATGTGATATGTCCATAAAGCCTGTCAAGCTGCTAGCAAGTGAGCTGTAGTGGCCAAAATTCACAATAACACGCGGATAGCTCACGACCAGAGTTTTCGTTCCAATTCCGAAAAGAAATACCTACTCATTCAGGCAAGAGGGAACTTAGCGATTGGTCATACACGCCCAAAGACTAGCCAACCAGTAGACGCACAGGGGATAA
The DNA here is from genome assembly GCA_963921405.1 of Cepaea hortensis. NCBI lineage: Eukaryota > Metazoa > Mollusca > Gastropoda > Stylommatophora > Helicidae > Cepaea > Cepaea hortensis. The sequence continues at coordinate 77,731,038 of OY992888.1, read as the reverse complement.
AACATACTACTAGATCAGCTAAACTCCGACATCAACTATTCTATTCACAATTGACACTACCCACTAATTTTCTACATCATACGTGGATTCGCAAGTGGAAAAATCCGTACATATTCAGATGACGCGAGTGTGCATTTCCAAACTAGAATGAGTTATGGACAGTTTCATTAGTTGATGGCAGTGTTAATCGTTATGTACAAGAAGCAGATGGAAAGAATGAGTTCCCGTCCATTGTGTACAAGACAGAATGATACTCTGGTCTAATGAACTGTACCAAGTAGCGACGGAGTAATGGTATAGTGTGAGAAAGATTGCAGTAGTTGGAGTGTGTCGATATTATTTAAGGTCATCCAGTGTACTGCCTTAGATGCAATGACGTATAAATATGACTGTCTGCTGTGACCAAAAGTATCTTAGCCTGCTGTTGGGTTGGAGCATATTAGGTGTACCATCTCTGGAAATACATGCTACACCAGCTGCCACCGTGATTCTGTCTTCATCCTTTCGTCACATGATCTGTTAGATTTGTGTGCGTACGAAGAATTTTCTTTTCAAGTTATCATTGTCAATAATATTATCCTAATGTCAACACCCCAACACGAGAATCTTGGCAATGAAACTCCAATTGAAAGTTGCTTACATTATAAATCACAGGACTGTTAGAAATTGTGAAGTCCTTAAAGCCGTGGAAAAATTGATAGGAAAGGAAAGCAACGCACGGTTCTACAGAGTCCCTTGTCTTGGCTGGAACCTGTCTAGTAGATGCAGACCTTGCACACACGCATGTCGAGGTCGGACACACTGTCCTGTGAAGGGCATAACGAGGTGTGACTTACTCTCCTTGAAACAGGAACGAAGAAGAATAAAAAGGTATGTCATTTTCAACAGTCTCCAGCTCAGTGCTCAGAGGGGATGAATGGAAACAAGAAATATATTGAACCTACCAATTTTCGTTGCTCGCATCTCAGCGTCATCTAGACCGTTACTGTCGAACTTTGTGCAAGTGTAGTTTGTACAATTGTTTTCCACGAAGGCCTCAACATCGTAACACTGTCCGTCCCATCGGCACCCTGCAACAATGGAACCTGGTCTGTTATCATAACTAACAAGTGAAGCATAAACCAATCGTGATTAACATTTATACGGAGAATGCGTCAATGAAAGAAAGAACAGAATACGACAAGCAATAACTGCATGTTATTCTTCTTCTTCTTCTTCTTCTTTCGTTCGCCTAAATTATGTTTATAACTGCAATGTTGTCTCTTGTATGAATCTAACAGTCTTTTTTAGTTCATTCAGCGGTCCATAGAGTTTATCTTCCACTGTTGTCTCTCTAGGCCAGAAGGTTCGCCTGGATATGTTGTAGTATGGGCAATCCTGGAGTATGTGCTCTACTGTCTGCGACGCCAAACCACATGTGCACATGGCTGAGTCACCAATCTTGAATTTTGTATACATGTGGTTGCGTAATCTATTGTGTCCTGTTCTGAGGCGCAGAAGAATGACCTGTTCTGGTCTGTCCATAACTGCATGTTATTAATTTTGAGATACCAATAGAAAGGGAAAAGCTTAACTAAATCGATCCATTTAAGTACCGGAGTGGAAATATAACATCATATTCAAGATGCACGGCTAGGATTAAGAGCAGAATAGGACAAACGAAAGTTGCATTCCAGAAAAAAATTAAATGTAAACGGGGATACGTTTTCAGAGACGAATGCTTATTTTATGTGTCTAGATATATATAGGAGTCTCCGTGGTGAAGTGGTCAAGCCTTATGACACGGGCTCAGAAGGTTGTGAGTTCGATTCCGGGCCGCATACTTTGGTTTACGAATTACATTTTTCGGAGACTCCTGTGGGTTGTCGTTAGAGCTGCGGAGTTCGTGCTTTGTGCGCTGCGGAAAGAGAACCGAACCATATGGGATAAAACCCAGTGCAATGAAGTCGACCCTGTCGACTTTTAAGTGACTTATATGTATATATATATATATATATATATATATATATATATATATATATATATATATATATATATATATATATATGTGTGTGTGCGTGTGTGTGTGTGTGTGTGTGTGACCAGTATATTACATAAAATACCAGACGTTAGTAATAATCATCGTGTATACACTACTCGAGAGCTGCAATGTGCTCAGTCTCCCTATGAAAACTGGAATCATATCATCATCATCATCATCATCATCATCATCATCAAACCTCTGATGTCGCAGTGGGTTAGCTTGATGGCGAGGGTCACTGTTAATAGGGAAAGCTAATCCACAAGCAAAATCCAGTCCATCACTACTAGAAGTACTGTGTATGGACTAAGCATGAGTTCAAAGCGAGCGAGCATACAAACATCATCATCATGAGTTTAGTCAGCCGGTAGATTGTGTAGAAGACATCGCATCATGTTACCCAGCATCCTTTGTTTCCCTTAACTCTATATAACATTGCTCAAATCTAAGCCACCCTATAACTTGCTCCTCCATGTGTGCTAGTTACCTATTGGGGAAACTGTTTTCTTTATCACAGGATTCCTCCCTTAAGTATTCTCAGTAGAAAACATGATTAGTTTAGTTTAGTTTAGTAGATGGATCAACATCACGGCACACGGGTGCAACGCATAAGTGCTCCGTTCTCCTCCTAACTCAAACCTGAGTCTGGAGAAACTCAGCTCAGTGCACGAACTCCGTAGCATCGCCGAGGATCCTGAAATTCTTTGGATATATTTTTAACTCGAAATTTTGCCGGGGCAGCGCCGTTAAGCTACTCTTTTTCGATTTCCAACTGCCAAGGGATTTTTTTACGTGCGCAACAATACACACGGGCGTCCGATCTCACTACCCAGAGACCAGGGGAAATTTTATTACTGGAAATCCAGGTGGATTTTTTAAATAAATCCCAGTCCTCACCGGGGCCTGAACACGGGACCTCCAGCACTCGAGGCGGACACCATACCTCGATACCACGCAGCCCCCAGAAGAAAACACGATTGCTTCAATTAAGTCCAATGTCTCGATGCTTAATTTTGATTGAAGAAGATTGACAAATCTCTAAATAATGTATTTGAGTTGCATATGCGTTTGTAAGGTAGTCGTGACAAATGTGCTGAGAACTTAATACTCGTTCACTATGTTTTACGCAACGTCTCATGCCCAAAGAGAATGTTATATGCGCAGTTTGCATCGTGAAAACATTGTTCAAGGAGCATTTGAATTTTTAGGTTAGTTGAGTCGAAACTGAAACTATTCTGACATCAGGAGACTTGGATTGAAGGCGTGACGCAAGTGTAACAGAAGGCGACAAGTCATTAGTAGCCAATCTGTAACTGAACCCTGTTGTGCACACAGACGCTGGTTGTGTAGATATGAACATTTACCTTGAAGGTAAACCAAAATACAGTGAATGTGTAACAATCAGTTTCACTGACAGTGTAACACTAATTATTTTACAGTGGATCTGTGTCTCCATGCAGTGTATTGTGGATCTTATGCTCGTTATAGTATATTGAAGATATATGACTCCTTAGACCCCATTCATCAAATTAGCAAAGAAATATTACAGGAGAGAAGCTAAATAGCTAAGGGAAGAAAAATGGATGAATGGAGAAATCTTAATGTTGATGGACAACAGAAAACAGAGTAAAAATGACAAACAAGAATACGCTAAGATAAATAAAGAAAAAAAAAAGATAAATGTGGGAAGTCATAATAAAGTTGGTTATACGAGCAGTGCAAATTTAATTAAATGCCATTAAAAATTTAAAAAAAACAAATACGCACAGACAAATCAGTGAGCTCACAGGAAGAAAAATTAAGAATAAATACAGGGTGTTTGAAAACAAAATCAAAAAAAATATTATTGGAGGAAGGTGCTATAATGAAGAGGTGGAATGAGTATACAAGAGAATTATTTGATAGACAAGAAAGTAACTTAGAAGGTCCACCTAATCTAAAAGAGGAAGTCGCTGACGCTATGAGACATATGAAGAAAGGATCAACAGCTGGGCCAGATGAAATAGCAATAGAAGAATTAGAAGTATTGGGAAAATTTGGTGTAGATATATTAACCATAATGTTGAATGATATTTATAGCAGTGGATATTTACACAGTGATATGCTGAAATCTGTATTTATAGCTATACCAAAAAGACCAGGAGCAATTGAATGTGAAGTTTGTCGAACAATTAACCTCATGAACCATATCACAAAGCTTCTACTCAGAATCATAATGAGAAGAACCAGAAAGAAGATAAAAATGGAAATTAGTGAAGAACAATATGGATTTCAGGCGTGAAAGGGCACAAACATTGCAATATATACATTGCGGACACTAATAGAAAGGTCAATAGAGAAACAGAAAGACATATATTTGTACTTCATAGATTATACTAATGTATTTGATAAAATAAAACATGATGAACGGATTAAAATGTTGGAAGATATCAAGATTCATGGGACATATTTAAGAATAATAAAGAATATTTACTGGAACCAAGTAGCAGCAAATAACATGGGAAGTAAAGAGTGTAGTTACGAACAGATAAAGCTAGGAGTACGACAGATGTGTCTTGTCACCAGATCTCTTCTCCCTGTATAGCGAAGTAATAATGAGAGAGATCAAAGAGATGACAGGAATACTAGTTGGAGGTTATAATATATATAATATACGCCATGCAGACACAGTATTGGTGGAGGATAAATCAACAGACTTATAACAATTGTGGACACTATAGTAACAGAGAGCGCAGGGAAAGGGCTCCTTGAATATCAAGAAAACAGTAACAATGGTGATATCAAAGAAAATGGTGACACCAACATGTGACATAGAAATAGAAGGAAAACTTCTTAACTAAGGGGATAATTATAAATACCTAGGGGCATTTATAACAACATATGGAGGATGTACAATAGAGATTAAGAGCAGAATAAGGCAAGCAAAAGCCGAATGTCAGAATATGAAGAGTATCTTATGCAATAAGCCACTCCTACTGAATATAAGAAAGAGAGCGCTGAAATGCTATATAGAACCAGTTTTACTGTATGGCAGTGAATCTTGGAATGTAAATGAACAAATTAAGAAGAAATTAGAAGCAACAGAGATGTGGTTCCTGAGACGAATGTTGCGAATTCCTTGGACAGCCAGAGTAGCAAACAACGATTGGTAGAAACAGACTAATGAAACTAGAACATTATATACAACAATAAGAACGAGAAAAACATCTTTCTTCAGTCACGTGATGAAAAGAGAGACATTGGAGAACATCGTGACAACTGGAAAGATCGAGGGGTAGAGAGGCATTGGCAGACCAAGAACAATGATGCTGGATGGATTGAGGCGGTGGCATGGATGAATATCAAAGGCAGAGTTTATCCAGAAAACCAAGGACCGTGATCAGCGGAGAGCCACGAACGCCTACGCCGACTGGAATGGCACTTGATGATGATGATGACTCCTTACAGTGTGTTGAAGTTCTATTGTTTACTAAAGTATATTGTAGAGTTATGGCTCTATACACACACATGCACACACACACACATGCACACACACAGACACTCACACTCACTCACACACACACACACACACACACACACACAGTGTGTGTGGTACAGTGAGTCAGTAGAGCACACACTGCCAGGTGTAATCCGTTGTTTCCCCAAGTCAGTCAGTGTAGGACTCTGCCAGATATGAACCGTTGTTTGAATAACGAAGACGCAAACAATATATTGCATGATTTATTGCCTGACATAATTCGCTGCATCTCGTCAGGTATAGGTATGTGAATAGGAACACATATTCCCACACCAGCAGTAAAAGAATGTGTCCCTCTGTAAGAAAAGTCTTCCAATATCCGCAAAACAGGGCGGCTGTTAAACAATAGTGTGGGTGAACACATACCCAATTGGATTGACAAGATACTACACAGAGGCGATGTGAGCCTGGGAAGTCTGACACCACAAACATCCTGCGTCGTTTACTGCACCACGTAATTTGTAAACCGGTCATGTGGTTGATAGAGATAGTGATTTTCGAGTGATGTGAAATACACAAAATAGTCGATTGTTAAATGTTGCAGAAGCCATCATGATTAATCTACATAGACCAGTTTATGGCAAACAGAAATATATGATTGTCAGTTTAAAATTACCGTGCCAGACAATTGACATTACTGTGCCAATATGCGTATATTTCAGCTTGAAAGGTGTATCTAGTTATTTTACTTTATGTTGTGTGAATTCTGCAGTATGTACCTGACGAGATGCAGCGAGATATGCCAGGCAATAAATCGTGAAACTATTGTGTATGTCTCCGTTATTGAACTTCACTACGGTGAAACATCGTTTTTATCCGTTGTTTCCTCGAGTCAGTCAGTGCAGCACACTCTGTCAGGTGTAATCCGTTGTTTCCTCGAGTAAGTCAGTGCAGCGCACTCTGTCAGGTGTAATCCGTTGTTTTCCCAAGTCTAAGAGTGCCGGACTCTGTCCGATGTGATTTGTTGTTTCCCCAAGTCAGTCAGTGCAGCACACTCTGTCAGGAGTAATCCGTTGTTTCCTCGAGTAAGTCAGTGCAGCGCACTCTGTCAGGTGTAATCCGTTGTTTCCCCAAGTCTAAGAGTGCCGGACTCTGTCCGATGTGATTTGTTGTTTCCCCAAGTCAGTCAGTGCAGCACACTCTGCCAAATGACATTCTTTGATTCCCTAAGTCAAAGAGTGCCGGACTCTAACAGATGTGATCCGTTGTTTCCTATTTATGCCCATTTTAGTGCTTGCTTTATGCCGCATGGTATGGGGGTCACACTATGGAATTATTTGTCAACAGTTGTTGTGATCGAGTTCTGAAGATTGGGTTCTAATCTCTTGGTTGGTCCTTGTTGATACTGTCATCAGGGATGACTTATTAACATAAGGAGTCCATCCACTTGTTTCTATATTGTCACGTAGCATACATTTTCTCTTTATCTTAATTATAAAGTGGACTAATGGCAAATGCCTGTCTAACATGATGTCCTTGATATTTCCCTCAGTGTATGTGATTTAGAAGCCCATCGGTGTTGTATTATGTTACTTGTCAGGGTCTTAAACTTGGCTCGCTAACCTAACAGTGTGGGACAGTACAAGTACAACGTGATTTGACGTAAGACTCAACGACACACCGTTCTATGGATTTATTCACATATCAAATACAGAACGATGATCACAACAATATATACTCGATACTTCAATACACCTACATACAGCTCACAAGTCTCACTCAAGATGTCCAGACACTCGACTTTCAGTACAGATACCACACAACGCCTTTCTCTCTGCACACGTCTGTCCGAGTCGAAGTCCCAGGGCTGTCTGCCGCTAACTCGCAACTCGCCTCTCACCTCAGGTGACGTCACGAGGCATGCGTGCGTTTAGCGTCGTCCTTGCTTGACCGCTGGTCGCTTGTCAGCCAGCAGTCTTGCCGGCCGGTAACCACTATTCGCCTGGCGGCGTAACGAAGTTACTGCGTCCCTACTGGGAGCTAAGTCGCCTGGCGGGCGTAACGATGTCACTGCATCAACGTCTCCTTTCTGGACTCTGACACGCTCCCCCGGCAAATTCATGAAAGATGTCATCTTTCATGTATCATATATATACATAATGGGTTAATATTTAAACCTTGTCAGAGTCGACCCTTATATTGTTATGTACATTTCTATCAAATGCAAATACGTACACATATGCCATCGAAATATATAAAAAGTGGAAGTTGCATTCAACGACATGTGGTGTTCAACCTTTAACACTTGTCAGGTTTCATCATCTCGATGGCTGATTACCTCAATTGCATAAGTGACCCAGTCAGATCGGTAGTTCCAGCTTCACGCATCTACCTCGCAGCAAATAGAAAAAAACGTAATAATATGGTTCTTGAAACAAAAACCATCTAGCTAGACTAAAATACGACTTTATATAAGTCGTATAAAACGCTCAAACCCTGCCCTTATTTGGTCAGTAGCTCTCGTGTTGGTCTGCAATGTCGGCAACCCTCTACCATGCTAGTAGATGTCTACCTGTTGTGTCAATAGTCTGGCAACACTTGGCTATTTATACACAACACATTAGAATATACATTTCAAATTATGGCCCTTTGTGTAAGGATGTAATAACAAATAAATGAAAGGGAAATAATTTTAACATTCATGAAATACAATAATTTACAATAATTATTTTATTTCTTAGTGTCATCGCTTGACGTTTCTTCATATTAACGAGAAAAAGTCGGTAATATGAATACATTAATCAAGATATGATTCTAAGATTACACTACATAAATAAATAAACACACAATTCGTGTATTTCATTTTATAGATTCCTACAGATTTTAGAATCGTCATAGATATGTGAACTTTTATTTGTCGTCTGCTAATTTTACTCTAAATTTCTAACTCATCCGGAAGTACACACGAACATTAAAATCAGCTGATGTTGAAGCTTGTAGAACACACTTGTTCCGGTTTGATGTAGTTACGGAAAGTACCTTTCTCACAGTTCATGTGTTAGATGTTTCACAAAACCTTCTGGATTACGATTGAATGTTCATGTTAGATGGTTCACTACCGAACATTATGGATTTCGGTTCACTGCAGTGGAGTAGCTGTCAATGTTCAGTTTGCACATTCTTACTCGTCATTAAAATGGAATGATTCGCCAGCAGATGTTACTGTCAACTTTGATAGTTCGCTTAAGGTAAGTTCTTGCGCGAATTTGACACTGTTATTGTTCTTGGTATATACAATTAATAAATTTCGCTTTCTACCACACACTACACAATTATACAGGACAATCACTCCATGAACTAGTAAAATAAGAACACTATTTATAATGGGGGTAATCCCTATCACAATATTGTAGACAATGCACAGCTTTTTGTGAGTAGAGAAACAATTATTCACTCAATAATGGCTGTGTCGGTCTGAGTGTATTTGCACACACTGCACTCAGACATTGGTGCTTACTGGGTCGGTCGGACAACGGGACAAAAGATCGGCAATCGAATTGGTTCTGCCTGGAATATGTCGAACCTCAAAGCTATAATCTTGAAGCTTAAGAGACCAACGCGCTACCATATGATTTGAGGGTACTCCTGAATTTATAAAACGTAACGGGCTGCTGTCAGATTCTACGATAAAGTGACGTCCTAGAAGAAATCTGGACAATTTGGTTATACCTACCACTAAAGCTAGGGCTTCCAATTGAGGGATGGACCACGCCCGTTCTCTGGGCTTTAGTTTTCTGGATACGAAGTAAACGGGATGGAGTATGTTGTTGTACTCCTGCAACAAGACTGCCCCAATCGCCACGGAGCCAGCATCTGTACGCAATCTGAAAGGTAAACGAAGGTTGGGCAATTTGAGGATGAGATTATTCAAACTATTATCAGAAAAATATGATAGCACTTTTCGGAATGCAATTTGTAGGCATTCATTGTTTACAATTTTATCTGGTTTGTCTTTGGTTAGTAAATTAGTAAACACTTCGTTCAGTTCAGAGAAATCAGGAATGAACTGCCTGTAATAGTTTATTAATCCTAGCAAACTTCTGACTTGTTTCTTAGTAGTCGGAAGTGAGAGTTTTAGTATCTTGGACACAATTTTATAATCTGTCATGACAAAGCCATTGGATATTTTGTACCCCAAGAAAGTTATTTCCTGGTAGGCTATGTCTACTTTTGCAGGCTTTACAGTCAGTCCGTGCTGTCTAATACGTTCAAATGTCTGTTCTAACGTCTTAATGTGCTCTGTCATTGTCTCTGTGTGAACACAGATGTCGTCTATATAGCAAATTATGTTAGGAATGTCTACAAGAAGCAGTCGTGTCATACGTACGAAGGTGGCAGGGGCATTGACTAGCCCAAATGGAAGTTTGCACCATTCGTACAGTCCCCAAGGTGTGGCAAATGCTGTCAGATGTCTGCTCTGTTCGTCTACTGCTATTTGCCAATATCCTTTAGTCATATCTAGCGTCGTAAAGAACCTAGCGTCTGTCAGTTCTGTCAGAAGATCGTCAGTGTTTGCCATTGGTTCCAAATCTAGAACAGTTATTTTATTTAGCTTCCTATAGTCAATGCACAGTCTTATTGTATTATCTTTTTTTCGTACAATCACCATTGGAGATGAGAAGTCTGACTGGGATCGTCTTATGATGTTGTTTTTCTCTAAGTTGATGATTTCCTGGTGTAAATGTTCTTTGTAATGTAATGGAATGGTGTATGGTCTGCATTTTATGGGTGTGTTTGATGTGAGTGTGATGTGATGCTGTACTAATTCTGTTTGTCCTGGGTTGTTGGAAAAGATGGTGTTGTATTGCTGTATAAGCTGTTTGCAACTGTCTGTCTCTGCTTGAGTCAACTTTGGGTTGATTTTGATCTCCTTCAAGCAGTTTGTCGTGTCTAATGCAGGCGTTGGAATCTCGTCACTAGCATCGTCGTCTTCGTGATCTATTATCACTGTACAAGCTGTCGTATCGTCTTGTTCGTTTTCTCTGTTGTGGTATGGTCTTAGCATATTTATGTGAAATATTTTATGTTTGTCTTTTATGAGGATTTCGTAGTCTACAGGTGAAATCTGTCTCGTCACTTTAAAAGGTCCCTGCCAAGAATCAGTCAATAGGTGTCTGTCACTAGGTAGTAGAAGAAGAACGTCCTGTCCAGGTGTCAAAGTTATCGTCCTGTTACCTTTGTCAGCATACTGTCTATAAGTAGCACTAGATAGTTTTAGTGCATTCTTTGCAATAACACAAGATTTGATGATTCTTTCACGCAATGATGTGACATATACGTATGATGATATGGGTTTAAGTACTGGAGTAGAATCAGTTAACATTTGGTGATAAATGGTCAATGGGCCGCGTGGTTTGGCACCATAGATAAGTTCAAAAGGAGAGAAACCGGTACTAGAATGAGGTACCTCGCGATAAGCAAAAAGAATAGCTGGTAGATATACATCCCAGTTATTGGGGTGCTCTTGCGTTACTTTGGCAAGCATGTGCTTTAGATCCCCGTTAAATTTTTCCACAATTCCACTACTGTGAGGATGGTAAGGGGAATTGAAACACTGTTTTACTCCCAACATTTTGGTGAAAGCTTGGGTAGATGCGGCAATAAACTGAGTGCCCCTATCAGATTGGATAGTATCTGGAAAACCTATCCTAGAAAAAATATGGAAGAAAACTTCCATTATATCATTGGCAGTAATGTTCTTTAGCGGAATCGCTTCTGGCCAGCGACTACATTGATCAATGACAGTTAGAATATATTTATTCCCTTTAGTTGTTGTATGATTAAGAGGGCCCACTATGTCAACAGATAGTTTTTCAAAAGGTCGACTGGCTAAGTCAGTAACTTGTAACTTTGCCTGTGGGTTTTTTCCTTTTTTTTACCAGTTTCTGGTAGGTGTCACAACTTCTGCAATATTTTTTAATGTCATTGCAAAATTTTGGCCAATGGAACTGTGTCAATAACCTTGATCTGGTCTTAACGTATGCCATGTGTCCTGCAAGAGGTATATCATGAGCAAGATGTAAGGCTTGCTTGCGATAATTTCTTGGCAAAACAGTTTGCTCTGTTGTATTGTCACCTTTGGTGTAATACCTGGTGAGTATATCATTTTTCATAGCAAAATGCCATTTTGCATTCTTTGTTACCTTTGGCTTTTGGCCGATCAGATTAAAGTATTTTGCCAATGAAGGATCAGCTTTTTGAGCTGTTACAAATGTTTCCTTCATGGTGTTAGTAGGTAGTGATTCTGGGCTAAGCAGTTGTATAGCCTCAGTTTGCTTACTTTCATCTTGCACTCTAGCAGTAGATCTCGTTACTACGTTCACACATTCAATGATATCAGATGATGATGGAACAATGTTATCAATGATGTCATGAGAACTTAGTGCTACATTAGCTACATTTACAATACAATCAATAGGTGGTGTGACATTTTCAATGACATTGGATGGTGATGTCATGGTATCATCAATACATAGAGCTGTTATGTCATGAGGTTTATCATTCACCTCTGATAAATTTCCAATAATTACATCACACACTGGGTTTGTTAATGCAGCGACCTTTACTTTCCCAGTGAGGAAAGGTGTTTCAATATCTGCCCAAGCTAATGGGTATCTCTCAATATTGCCTGAGAATGTTCTGCATGTTACGTGCCTGCCTGTATAGTCTGTAGGCCTTATGAACGTTCGCTTTAGACCAATAAGGGAACTCCCTGTGTCACGAAGGACTGTAGCTGACTTGCCATTCACATATCCGTGATGGATGATTATCTTGCCTTTTGAATCTACTACCAAATTAGCTTCTTCATTGGCAATAGGGATGGTGTGACCGCATGTTAAAATACCATCTTCATAGAAGGTGTTACAAACAGCGCATTTATTTGCGCTAAATATGTCAAAAGCCTGTGCTGAGTTCACAGGGTGTTTCTCTGATTGTTCTTCGTCTGACGACGAACCATCAAGCACGGCGACATTTGCTTTGTTGTACATTTGTTTACCTTTACAATCTACTCGATGGTGTCCGTGCGCCTTACAGAGGAAACATTTACGTAGAGTTCTTAAAGATGTACGTTCACTATTTAGTCTGTTTACCATGTTTCGCAGGTAAGTCTGATAATCTGGGTGTTTATCGCACATTTCACCCGGATGATGTGAAAATTTACAGTGAATACAATGCTTAAACTTCTCAGAGGTAGGCCTTTGAGGTTTCTGCCTACTGTAGGGTTTGTCATAGTTAGCCGCTGCTACAAAGTTAATGTCAGTAGCTTCAGTGGCAAAACAATGTTTGTTGGCTGTGTAGTACGCCGAACCCCGTCTTTCAATCTCATCCACACTAGTGCATTCATTCTCTAACAAGAATTTAGAAAATGCTGAAGGAATAGATGATACAATTTTGTCTCTAATGATCAGATCTTCTAATTTCTGATAATTTTTATCAATTTTAGCTGCTGAAGTCCATTTGGTGAATATATCTCGGACTAAGCAGAGGTAATCAGAGAACGTTTGGTCGGTTTTGGGCTCAACTTACTGAATTGTTCTCTGTAACCTGCCTCGTCTAACATAAAATGTGCCATAATCTTAGATTTCAGATAATGGTAATCTTTTCTGAGGTCTTTGGGGATGGTTTCAATGACTTTAAGAGGTTCCCCTGACAAACTCCTCATGTAAACGATATTCCATTCAGACAGTGGAACTTGGTAATGTTCCATTAAAGTTTCAAAATTTTGGGTAAAGGCTGCGATGCAGTCACCCGAGGTATAATTACGTACAATACCTTGATATTTCTTGTACTGGTTTTCTTTCTCCAGTCTCTCAGATTTCTTAGACTCTTTGTTAATGGCAGTCTCAGTGTCAAGTTGTTTTATTTTCAACTGTAACTCCAGTTCTTCTCTCTTACTCTGAACTGCTATTTCTGCCTTCTTAAGTTCACTATCTATCTCAGCCTTCTTTAATGCTCTTTCAGCCGTTCTTTCATCGCGTTCAGCAGTTTTCTCCTGTACTAGTAGGTATTCAGAGTATTTATTCTCACTCCATTTTGTCAATTCATCACCTGTCAAATGTAATTTTATCCCCATATCAATGAAATCAAATAATGAAGACATGATGAAAAATTTCAATGAAATACCAGCCACACAAAATATGTTATCAGTGGTTAGTAATAAACAATTTACAATTGATTTCTATTGACAACACGTGCCTCAAATTGCTTCCTTAAAGTATAGAAAAAGAAAAATATACTTAAGTGCCCTTGGTGCGGTGAAGAATGGTTGGAAATCGGGCTAGGAACTGTAGGGTCGTTACTTCGAGAACACAAATGACCTCTACGGCAAGGTTTCGGATGGTACGGAAAAACCTGCTTTATTTTGGAGGAAAATAAATTAGCGTCTATTTGTTGGTGTGTGCCTGCTTGTCACTAAGTGTTGATTAGGTTTGTATGGCGTTGAGTGTAGTTGTAGGTCGTAAGTTTGTCTGTCAACAATTTTTTTTCCCAAAACACAAGTCACTTTCTTTCTAAACTTTTTGCTTCCGACAACTCAATTCACAAAGACAATCTACAAGTATCTCAACACTCTACAATACTGATGACACATCACTTACATCAAGATGACATTCAGTAAGGACATAGACATCAAGTTTACAAGATGGCGACAAGGTCAAAATGGCGACAAGATCACAATGTCGACAAGGTCAAAACGGTGACAATGTTCACAAATCACAAATGTTTTATACGTTTACAAGAACAAACAATATGTATGCACTGTACGTTTACAAATAGTCTTGCACATGTTTAAACAATGTAGTTAATAATCAAAATGAGCCTTCCATGATCACAATACATGTACTATAAAGTTTGACAAACATTTTACGTTCACAAACTCTAGTTTTAAATCGTTACTCACATAAACACGTTCATTTTAAAGCCGGACGAGTACCACCACGTCCACACTTGTCAGGGTCTTAAACTTGGCTCGCTAACCTAACAGTGTGGGACAGTACAAGTACAACGTGATTTGACGTAAGACTCAACGACACACCGTTCTATGGATTTATTCACATATCAAATACAGAACGATGATCACAACAATATATACTCGATACTTCAATACACTTACATACAGCTCACAAGTCTCACTCAAGATGTCCAGACACTCGACTTTCAGTACAGATACCACACAACGCCTTTCTCTCTGCACACGTCTGTCCGAGTCGAAGTCCCAGGGCTGTCTGCCGCTAACTCGCAACTCGCCTCTCACCTCAGGTGACGTCACGAGGCATGCGTGCGTTTAGCGTCGTCCTTGCTTGACCGCTGGTCGCTTGTCAGCCAGCAGTCTTGCCGGCCGGTAACCACTATTCGCCTGGCGGCGTAACGAAGTTACTGCGTCCCTACTGGGAGCTAAGTCGCCTGGCGGGCGTAACGATGTCACTGCATCAACGTCTCCTTTCTGGACTCTGACATACTGTTCATGTAAGCGGAGTATTGGTGTCGTTTACTCGTATGACACCAGTCGTACTCAAAGGACGAGAGAGAGAGAGAGAGAGAGAGAGAGAGAGAGAGAGAGAGAGAGAGAGAGAGAGAGAGAGAGAGAGTAAAAGCGAACTAAAATATATTA
Source organism: Cepaea hortensis (assembly GCA_963921405.1). Lineage (NCBI taxonomy): Eukaryota > Metazoa > Mollusca > Gastropoda > Stylommatophora > Helicidae > Cepaea > Cepaea hortensis. The sequence goes on along the minus strand of OY992888.1, from coordinate 77,715,891 downwards.
CAAAGTCACAGAGTTAGAACTACAAAGATACAATTAGTGAGTTAGAGTTACAGAGCAAAAGACAATGATGAAGAACTAATACCTGTGTAATATGAAGTCTGAAGTTCTAATTCAGCACAGCTAGAACTACCGAGTAAGAACTACAGAGCACTATCTGTTGATTAATAACTAAAGCGTTAGAACTATATAGTTAGAACTACTGAGCTAGAGTTATAGTGTTAGAATTACTGTTCCACAGCTATAGATATAGAACTGCTGAGCTACAACTACAAGGCTAGTGCCAGCGAGCTACAACTTCTGAGCTAAACCGAGAGATCAGGAATTGCATAGTGACACTACAGGGTTACAACTATGGATCTAGACATAAAACGCTAAAATATACAGATGGAATTACATAGATAGAACTAAGGAGCTGAAGTTACGAAGCTAAACTAGTTCTTTGGAGCGTTCGTTAGTTCGGTTGGTTCCTTGAATTATTCGTTATTTCGGTTGGTTCCAGGAATTCTTGGCTAGTGAAGTTGGTTAGTTGGATCGTTCGTTTGTTTGACTGTTTCCTTGATTTTCTGAACTTTTTGAACCTGAACAGTAATGGCATCTAGATAAATGAGGTTGGTGTAGCGACCTTTCTCTCGACCTTATTCCAAAGTATCATCTGTACGGGAACTGTGTTACAGAACTCTGCATCCCCTCTCCAAGTCTACAAACCAGCAGCGATTGTGCAAGACAGATACTAGAACTTCACAGTTACAGAGAGGCATTTTAGAATGCATCCAGATCTTGGTCCAGAGCAGTGCATTCAGACAGACTGAAATAGGCCTTTGTATTGCTCACGACTTGAACAGTATGCCAGGTATCCAGATGGAGCCACTATGACTGAAAGAGTAGGCCAGAAGAGTTGAAGACCGTTACACATAAATTTAGCTGAAAACAGAACGTAGCGAGATATAAATATGTAATATGTCCAGAAGGCGAATCAAGCTGCTAGCAAGTTAGCTGTAGTCACCAAAATTCACGATAGCACGCAGAAAGCTCACGACCAGAGTGTTCGTTCCAAATCGGAAAAGTAAGAGCCTCTCATTGAGGCACGAGGCACATTAGCGATAAGTCATACACGCCTAGCGACTACCCAAACAGTAGATGCACATAGGGAGGACATCACATACTATACCCTGACATCAACTCGCATTCTATTCACATTTGAACCTATCCACTAACAGCCACATCATACGTGTATTCGCAAGTGACAAAATCCGTACATATTCAGATGACGCGAGTGTTCATTTCCAAACCAGAATGAGTGATGGGCAGCTTCAGTAGTTGATGACAGTGGTAATCAGTAGGTACAAGAAGCAGGCGGAAAGAATGAGTTCCCGTCTATTGTGTACACGACAGAATGATAATCTGGTCTAATAAGTTGTACTAAGTAGCGACAGAGCAAGGGTACAGTGTGAGAAAGATTGCAGTAGTTTGAGTGTTTCGATATTATTTAGGGTCATCCATTGCACTGCTTGAGATGGACTAAAGTATAAATATGAATGTCTGTTTGACTAAAAGTATCTTAGCCTGCTGATGGAGCATATTAGATATACCCTCTCTTGAAATACATGTTACACCAGCTGCTACCATGATTCTGTCTATTAGGTATACCCTCTCTTGAAATACATGTTACACCAGCTGCTACCATGATTCTGTCTTGGTCCTTTCGTCTCAGGATCTGTTAGATTCTTGTGTGTACGAGCCACCTTCTCAAATTATCATTGTCGATAGTATTATCATAATGTCAACACCTACACACGATATTCTTGACAAGGAGACTCCAATTGAAAGTTGCGTACATTATACATTCCAGAAATTGTGAAGAGTAGGCTTTAAAGCCCTGGAAAAATTAATAGGAAAGGAAACCAACGAATGGTTAGACAGAGCCCCCTTGCTTCGGGTGGAATTTGTCTAGTAGAAGCAGACCTTACACAAACGCATGTCAAAGTTGGTCACTTTGACTTGTGAGGTTTATGACTAGTTGTGACTCATTTTCCACGAAAGAGGAACGAAGTAGGAGAATAAGAAAGTATGTCATTGTCAACAGTCTCCAGTTCATTGCTCAAAGGGAATGAATAATAACAAAAAACAAAATATATTGAACATACCAATGTTCGTTACTTGCATCTCAGAGTCATGTAGACTGGCTCTTGTGCAGGTGTAGTTTGTACAGCTGCTAACTTCTACGGAGGCTCCCACATCATAACACTGGTCACGCCATTGGCAGCCTGCAACAGTGGAACCTAGTCTGCTATCAGATATAACAACTGATGCATAAACCAAACAGGATGAGCATTTAGACGGTGCATACAGAAAAGAATAGGACAAGCAATAAATGCATGTTGTGAATTTTGACAAAACAATAAAATGTGAAAAACTTAATCAAATTTATTCATTCAAGTACCGGGGTGCAATTATAACATCAGATGGAAGATGCAGGGGCGAGATTAAGAGCAGCATAGGGAAAAACAACATAGATGCATTCCAGGAAAATGAAATATAACGGAGATATGAAAGAGGATACAGACTAGTAGAGTGGGCAAAAGAGCAGGAAATGATCGTAGGAAACACCTGGTTTAAGCAACACCCTAGAAGATTATGGACATGGAGGAGTCCTGATAGCAGGATTCGAAACAAGATTGACTACATTCTGATTAGCAGAAGGTTTAGAAACGCGTTAACAATAGCAAAAACAGTTCCCAGTGTTGGTTGTTATAGTGACCACAGATTACTTACATTAACATTAAGGATAAATCTAAAGAAAGTCAAGTATATAACAGGAAACACTAAATATGATTTGGGCACATTGAGTAATTACAAGGAAATACAAAATAAATTTAACATAGAAGTACAGAACAGGTTTGATATATTTTCTGATCTAGAGATCCTCTTCCAGGATGTGGCTGATCAATGGGAAATGTTGACGAATTCAATCAGTTTGGCTGCAGAAACAACTATTCCAAAATTAAAGAAGGTGGCGTCGTACGAAACGGATGACTGAAGAAATGTTACACCTAAGCAAGAAGCCACAACAAAAATAATCCTGAAAAATATGAAGCGATTAACAGGAAAGTCAGAAAATTATGTAATGAAGAAAAAGAAGCATGGCTTGACAATAATTGGCATCCATCATGTGCCATGCCGATAAGCGTAGGAAGTCATGTTTCGCCATTTGTCTCAATCACCAGAGTCGTGGATCAGTTCCGTGTTTCTGTCACGACCATGCCACGCGGCCAAGCCATCCAGGTATGCACTTCTCGGTCTTCCCCTTGGTCTCTTCTTGGTTGTATTTTCTTCCCAACTCTTGTATTTGTAAATCAGTATCTTTAGCTTTGTAGTTCCTACTCAGTAGTTACATTGTGCTTAATTAGAAATACAGACCTGCAATTGCAGGTCTAAGTCAGATATGACTGAGGTACCGTATTACAGTAATGTGTACTACCTGCTGTTTGTTAGCGCCAAATGTTGGAGGAAAATTAGAGTATTGTTTTGCTGATCAGATAGCTTCTGCAGCTTGTCGTCTTCCTGATTTGTTGGTGTTACCTTTCCGCTGGTGTAAACTAGGCAGGCCGAGAGATGTTCATCTACTATATATATATATATATATATATATATATATATATATATATATATATATATATATATATATATGTGTGTGTGTGTGTGTGTGTGTGTGTGTTTGTGTGTGTGTGTGTGTGCGTGCGTGCGTGCGTGATCAGCAGCATTCGTTTCTGAAACCATACCTCCGTTTCAATCAATCAAGCATGTGCCATGCCGGAAAGCGTGGGCGGTCATGACTCGCCATTTCACTCGATCACCAGAGTCGTGGATCAGCTCAGTATTCCTGTCTCGTCCATGCCATGTGGCCAAGCCATCCAGGTATTTCCTCTCGGTCTTCCTCTTGGTCTGTTCCCTTCGATCTTGCCAGTTGTCATTAAGTTCTCCAATCCATTTCTTTCCAAAACATGTTGACTGTCTACGTCTAATTTCTCCAATCAATTTACGATTGTCATTTGTCTCCTGTAGTATTTGGTCATTAGTTTTTCTGTTGTCCATTTTATTCTTTGCATGTTCCTCATAAACCACATTTCTGCAGCTTTCAGATGTTTTTCAGCTTGACTGCTCATTGTCCAAGTTTCACATTCATACAAAAGAGCAGGCTCTATTTATCCCCTCAACACTCTTTTTCACGTTTCAATTGACATCTTTTTATTGGTCAGAATGTTTTTCATCTTGCTAAAAGGCTACTTTCGCCATGGCGATTATTGTTCTAATCCCTTCAAGGCACCTCCAATCAGATGTTATGACTGTTCCGAGATAATTGTGCCGATTCACTTGTTGAAGAATAGTCCCATTTACTTGTATATTACCTTGTGATATTTTGTTCTTCCTAGTGACTACCATACCCTGTTTTTACAATTTAATTCTAACCCCAGTTGCTCACTGTGTACAACAACCGCATCTACTAATTGTTGCAGATCCTGCGTATTGTCTGCAATCAATACTGTAGCATCTGCATATCTAATGTTATTGATGTTTCGTCCTCCAATGCTGATTTCATTTATATCCTCTACATTTCTGAAAATATGTTCACTGTATAGGGAAAACAGATCTGGAGACATTAAACATCCCTACCTAACACCTCTCTTAATAGGTTGGTATTGTCCCACTTCATTATCAATCCTTATGGCAGCTTGTTGTTTCCAATATATATTTTTTTTTCAAGTCTAAATGTCTTTCCCGTCAGTTTGTTGATCTGCAAGCATATACACCATGTTGACATGTCTAACTCTATCAAAAGCCTTTGTGTAGTCAATAAAGCAAAGATGAATATTCTTTTTCACTTCTATAGCACGTCGAATAACTGTTCGCAGCATATACACAGCATTTACTGTACCCTTTCCTTCTACAAACCCACATTGTTCTTCCCCTATTTCAGGTTGTATTTTCTTCCACACTCTTTGCATGATAATTCGTAGCAAAATCTGTGTGATGTGACTCATTATACTAATTGTTCTATTTTGATCACATTCCAAGGCTGAATGATTTCTTTGAAATTGCAGTAAATACAGAGTTACATAATTCAGAGGGTAAATCTCCAGTATCGTATAATGTGTTCAGCAGTCTGGTGACTTGATTTATTCCATATTCTTCTAAAGGTTTAATCATTTCTGTTGGGATGTTATCTGCACCGGGGGCCTTGCCAGCTTTCATATGCTTAAGAACACTTCGAGCCTCCATCTTCAAAATTGGCGGTCCTTCATTATTAAATCTAATATCATACTGTTCCTTTCTGTTATCATCATAGAGGTTTTTCATATAATATGTCCATACCTGTAGAATCTGATCTTTTTATATTATGATTTTGCCATCTTTAGATTTTAGACAGACTGCTGATGTACTTGTTTTTTTATTAGTAATTTCCTTAATTCTTTTGTGCACTAATTTGCTATTTGGACTGTTGTGTTGTTTTTCAATTTCTAAGCACTTTTCCTCAAGCCATGCTTCTTTTGCTTCATTACATAATATTCTGACGTGTCTGTGAATTTCTTCATACGTGGCAGAAATATTTTTGTTGAGTCTTCTTGCTTCCATTAGTCTTAACAATTTCTTCAGTCATCTATGGATGGAAGGATGGATGGATGGATGGATGGATGGATGCATGCATGCATGTATTTATGTATGTATGTATGTATGTATGTATGTATGTATGTATGTATGTATGTATGTATGTATGTATGTGTGTATGTATGTATGTATGTGTGTGTGTATGTATGTATGCATGTATGTATGTATGTATGTATGTATGTATGTATGTATGTATGTATGTATGTATGTATGTATGTATGTATGTATGTATGTATGTATGTATGTATGTATGTATGTATGTATGTATGTATGTATGTATGTATGTATGTATGTATGTATGTATGTATGTATGTATGTATGTATGTATGTATGTATGTATGTATGTATGTATGTATGTATGTATGTATGTATGTATGTATGTATGTATGTATGTATGTATGTATGTATGTATGTATGTATGTATGTATGTATGTATGTATGTATGTATGTATGTATGTATGTATGTATGTATGTATGTATGTATGTATGTATGTATGTATGTATGTATGTATGTATGTATGTATGTATGTATGTATGTATGTATGTATGTATGTATGTATGTATGTATGTATGTATGTATGTATGTATGTATGTATGTATGTATGTATGTATGTATGTATGTATGCATGCATGCATGCATGCATGCATGCATGCATGCATGCATGTATGTATGTATGTATGTATGTATGTACGTATGTATGTATGCATGTATTTATTCTTCTTCTTCGATCGCATGAAATCTGTCTATAACTGCAATTTTGTCTCTTGCATGAATTTAACTGTCTGTTTTGCTTCACCCAGTTGTCCATGGAGTTCATCTTCCTATATCACTTCTCTAGGCCAGAAGTTTCGCATAGATTATTGCATTTTCATCAGTCTTGGAGTATGTGACCTGCTGTCTGCTTCACTAATCCACATGTGCACGTGGCATATTCATCAATCTTGACTTTTGTATGTAGGTGGCTGCATAATCATTTGTGTCCTTTTCTGGGGTGAAGAATAATAACTTGTTCTCTCCTGTCCATAACGTGGTCGTTGTATTGAGCAGGTTTCGGTGGCTTTCCGGCTGATTTTATCATCCTTTTCTGATGATGATATGTAATGAGCACATCAGGTAGATCTTATTTTGCTCCTTCCTTGGCTAATCGATAAGATCTCCCGTTTCCAAGTATTGTACGGTGAGATTGTTTCCACTGTATTGTGACCTTACACTTACGCTGGCTGCAAAATTCAGAAAGTAGTGTCCGTAGTACTGGCAATTTCCCAGACAGGAGCGCATCGAGTACTGATTTGGCATATATCAATAACACTACATGGTGTGCACCATGGCTGGTATTTAGTAATTTCTCTGCTGCTATCTTGATTGCCTGGATGTCAGCATCTTAGTTATGGCAATACTTTCCTGCTGGTATTCTGGTCGTGTCCCAAGTATTATTTGGTTATTTTATGTACCTTCCCCCTCCTCTACTTAGAAAATCATTTTGTGCTGACCCATCTCCAGCCCAGTTTGGATTATTTTCCCGCCATATTTTATGTATTTCATTGTCAGCTCAGTGTACAGAAGCAAAAAGAGTCAGATACACATGTAACCTACGTGCTCTTGTAAAAGCAATCTTGTAGTCGCTACTGGTCCCCTCAGTCTGCACGCAGGCAAAAGTTCTACAGTTTATTTCTTCCATGTCTCCCTTGCCAATACAGTTGCCAAGTAACACACATCCTGTAACAAGAGAACGGTGTCGTGCCATGTCTTTACAAACAGAAATAATAATTGAGATTACTACTGTAGTGGCACTTTGCCGGGCTTGACAGATTGTCATGGTGCTTCAAAGAGGCATAAATACTACAGCAAATGACGGTAGCGAATATGATTGGACAGACCAGTTTGCTCGTAAATGTTCGTCCATAATTGATGCATGTTATCACATGGACATTTAAACACCACACACCATCTGACGTCTCACAGTGGCTGTAGATGAGCTCAGTGTAGAATGGAACAAACGTTATCGTTGTGTAGAGATGATGAACGCTTGCCAATGCTCAAGATGGTAGCTAGAGATAATAATTTTGAAAATGTATGTATCTATGCATGTAAGTAAGTCCGGCCATTTTCATGGCCCATTCCCCACTGATCCAAGCTTACGAATGTGGCTCCTTGTAGTTGTCAGCATGCGAAGCCCTGGACAACGGTTGAGTCAGGCAGGCAAAACTAGGCGAGAATAAGCAATTCGGCGTCAAACCAATTGGTAAACTAGGGTATGCTAACCCAGCATGTGAAGACAGCATTCGACAGACTGCGCGGAAGAAATCATTGATGGTTCAACGGGCAAGATGGCGTTTACCAGCAAAGCGGTGTGGAAAGTAATGAGCACGGCAAGGCACGTAGAACGCCCTGGACATCCACTGCATCTGTATTTGTCTCCAGTCGTCTTGATTTGTCTTGCCACTGGATTCAGATGTACTCAGGAGAGAGAGAGAGAGAGAGAGAGAGAGAGAGAAGAGAGAGAGAGAGAGAGAGAGAGAGAGAGAGAGAGAGAGAGAGAGAGAGAGAGAGCGGTAGAAGAATTTCGCAACTCTTACTCTTATTGAATTCATCGCGTAAGGAATTCTTCATCCTATTTCATCCATCACTTTTAGGCCCTGTGACGATGGGCCACCGACAGGCATGGGTACGCTGGCAGTCGGAGACGCAGACCTGCACACAGACGGCTCAGGTCATATGGTCGTCTTCTACTGACCGGAGCAGCAGAGGGATTCGGCAGCTCCCTGAGCTACTGAGCAGACCTCTATAGGAAAGCAATGCTCATCTATATAGCGTGAGGAAAGGGCTAGAAACAGGTGCTCCATTCTTACCTAACCAGCTGGCCGCGGTTGGTGGATACCTTATAACCGATGTCGACATATAACCAAATTAAAAACAGGTAAAGCAAAAAAAGCAAACCGTATTCCCTTAACACTGGCACGGTGGAGAAGGCGCATGCATCTAAATAGATCAACAGCTTTGAAAGCAAAACAGCAGAGTGTGTGGCACCCTTGAGGCGTGTTCAGGACACGATAGTGAACATAGCTGGCCATAGTGGAAGAGATTGGGACCTAACCATGTAATATCCCAAAGACAGCAATTGTAATTCAACAACAAGAAAAAAGCGATACGGGTAATTCTTGGTCACATGGAGATGAGCCTGTTGTAAATATTTACAGGTGAGAGACAGCTCCTATAGTGAATAAGGAAGTGCATAATGACGAAGGCATCCCAAATTCTTTTGAAAGGGTGCATTCTGACAACACCTACCTGAAAAGTAGAAGGAGTCTGACAATTGGTACGTGGAACGGACGCACCTTATATTCAGAGGGAATTTTGATAACCTTATTGCAGAGACAAAAAAAACATGAATTTAGATATCTTAGGCGTATCTGAAACAAAATGGACAGATACAAGTTATATAAGGCGAGAAGATTACGTATTCATTAATTAAGGAGGAGATCATCATGAGAGAGGCGTAATAATTTTAGTAAAACGAGATTTAGATAAAAATATTAGTGGATTCAGGACTCATCAATAGGATGACACTTCTCAAAATTAAGGCAAGACCGTTCAACATTGTAATTCTTCAGACATATGCTCCAAAAACTGATTATAGCGATGAACAGCTAGAAGAATGCTATGAAGACCTACAACAAACACTGAAAGTTGTAAAATCATCAGATGGCCTAATTGTCATGGAAAACATTAACGCAAAAGTTGGAAAAAATAAATATAAGAAAATAGTAGGGCAATATGGTATGGAAAACAGAAACGACTGAGGAGACCGGTTGATACACTTTTTTTGAAGAAAACAATCTTATTGTTTGCAACATATTTTTCCAACATAACCCTAGGAAACTGTATACATGGAAAAGCCCTGGAGATAGAACAAGAAACCAAACTGACTATATTATGATTAGAAATAGATTTAGAAACAATGTTAAAAATGACAAAACATACCCTTGTGCTGATATCAACTCTGACCATCATGCTGTAGCTTTAAAATTACAAATAAAACTTAACGACCCAGGAAAAAGGAAATCGAAGACACCTCAAGTAGATATATCGGCATTGAAAAACCTGAAATAAGTCAACTATACCTAGTTGAAGTCAAAAATAGATATGATGGGCTAATCATTGAAAGTATGGAGCAATATCGACGTGAAAATCCCGAGGATAAAATTAATACAAAATGGGAAAGTGTAAAAACCAGTATTGAGATTGCAAATACCACCTTGCCAGTGAAGATTAATAAGAAAAAGCAATTATGGATAACCGATGAAATCTTGAGTAAAATGTCTCAAAGAAAGAAAGCAAAAAACACTCCTGAGTATATAGTAATAGATAGCGAAATACGTCACATTTGCAGAGCTGCCAAAGAAGAGTGACTGTCGAAACATTGCAAATAAACAGGTGATCTGGAAATAAAACACAACTCGAAAGAATTACATGAACATATGAAAAGATTTACAAAGAATAAAACCAATATAACAGGAAACGGTTGTATCAGAGGAAAAAATGGAGAAATTATAATTAATAACACTGACATGATAAAAAGATGGACAGAGTACACAGAAATGTTGTTCTGGGACAACAGGGTCAATAGACCAACATTGTATAATACTCAAGATGGACCAAACATATTAACGGCTGAAGTAGAAAAAGTTATTAAAAAGATGAAAGAAGGAAAAGCTGCAGGTCCTGACAAGATAACATCAGAGATGATAAAATCCTTATCCGGCTTTGGCATTGAAACTATCACAGAATTATGTAATGATATATATAATACTTGGTACATCCACAAGGATTTGAAAACATCCATTTTCGTCACACTACCTAAGAAGCCAAGAGCTGTTGAGTGTGAGGATTACAGTTCTATTAGCTTAATGAGCCACATAATTAAGATACTACTCAAGGTCATACAAGAAAGAATTCAACATAAAATAGATGAGGAAGTAGCTGAAGAACAATTTCGGTTCCGCAAAAACAGCGGCACCAGAGAACCAATTATCTGTTTGAGGATGTTAATTGAAAAATATATAGAAGTTCAAACAAGTATATATGTTTGTTTTATAGACTACTAGCAGACCCGGCCCGGCTTCGCCCAGTACCTGGTGGGGAGCATCTCATTTAATTCATATAAGTAGTCATATAAGCTCCCGTTCCCGTTCCTGTCTGTCTGTCTGTCTGTCTGTCTGTCTGTCTGACCCTGCCCGGCATCGCCTGGCTCCTGGTGTGGAGCATCTCATTTAATTCATATAAGTATTCATATAAGCTCCCGTGCCCGTTCCCGACTATCTATCTGTCTGTCTGTCTGTCTGTCTGTCTGTCTGTCTGTCTGTCTGTCTGTCTGACCCGGCCCGGCTTCGCCCAGTCCCTGGTAGGGAGCATCTCATTTAATTCATATAAGTTCCCGTTCCAGACTGTCTGTCTGTCTGTCTGTCTGTCTGTCTGTCTGTCTGTCTGTCCCTCTATGCCTGTCTGTCTGTCTGTCTGTTTAATCATTTATTGGTTGCGGTTAGAACAATCTTAGATTAACGAAGACCTTACAAAAAAGCATTAGAAAGAGCACTTGAAAGATCTTTACATATTCCCCCAACAATTAACTTGGGTAAATGGAGCGGCGGCAGCAGCAGCAGCAGAAGAAGAAAAAAAAGGAGGAGTAGGAGGAAGGAGGAAGAAGAGGGTGGAGGAGGGATGAGGAGGAGTAGGGAGGAATAGGAGGGAGGAGGAGGGATGAGGAGGGATTAGGAGGAGGAGGGGGAAAGAGGAGAAGGAGGATGAGGGAGGAGGAGGGATGAGGAGGAAGAGGGAGGAGGAGGAAGAAGGAGGAAGGAGGAGGAGGGAGGAGGAGGAGAGAGGAGAAGGAGTAGAGAGGAGGAGGGAGGAGGAGGGAGGAGGAGGAAGAGGGAGGAGTGGGAGGAGGAGTAGGAGGAAGAGGGAGGAGGAAGAGGGAGAAGGAGGGAGAAGGAGGGAGAAGGAGGGAGGAGGAGAACGCAGGAGGAGGAGGGAGGAGGTAGGAGGAGGGAGGAAGAGGAGGAGGAGGGAGGAGGTGGAGGGAGAAGGAGGAGGGAGGAAGAGGTAGAAGGAGGAGGGAGAAGGAGGAGGGAGGATGGGGAGAAGGAGGAGGAGGAAGAATGATGAGGAGGGAGGAGGAGGAAGAGGGAGAAGAATTGATGTGGTGGAAGGAAGAGGAAGGAGGAGGAGGGAGGAGGTAGAGGGAGGAGGATGTGGGAGGAGGTGGGAGGAGGTAGAGGGAGGAGGAGGAGGGTGGAAAAGGGAGGAGGGAGGTAGAGAGAGGAGGAGGAGGGAGGAGGTAGGAGGAAGAGGGAGGAGGAGGGAGGAGGAAGAGATAGGCGGAGGGAGGAGAAAAAAGATAGGCGGAGAGAGGAGGAGGAGGGAGGAGTAGGAGTAGGGAGGAATAGGAGGGAGGAGGAGGGATTAGGAGGAGGAGGGGGGAAAGAGGAGAAGGAGAAGGAGGGCGGAGGAGGAAGAGGGAAGAGGAGGAAGGAGGAGGAAGAGAGAGGAGGAGGAGGAGAGAAAAGGAGGGAGAAGGAGGATGGAGGAGGGAGGAGGAGGGGGAGGAGGAAGAGGGAGGAGAAGAGGGAGAAGGAGGGAGAAGGAGGAGGAGGAGGGAGGAGGAGAACGCAGAAGGAGGAGGAGGGAAGATGGAGAGGGGAGAAGGAGGGAGGAGGAGGAGGGAGGAGGAGAGAGGAGGAGGAGGGGGAGGAGGTGGAGGGGAAGGAGGAGGGAGGAGAAGGAGTGGGAGGAGTAGGAATGATGAGGAGGGAGGAGGAGGAAGAGGGAGGAGGAGGGATGTGGAGAAAGTAGGTGGAGGGAAGGAGGAGGGAGGAGGTAGAGGGAGGAGGGAGGAGGAGGAGGAGAAGGAGGAGGAGGGAAGAGGTAGGAGGAGGGGGAACGGAAGGAGGAGGGAGGAGGAAGGAAAAGGGAGGAGGAGGAGGAAGAGGGAGGAGGAGGATGGAGGAGAAGAGGAGGGAGAGGGAGGATGGGAGGGGAAGAGGAAGAGGGTAGGAGGAGGGAAGGAAGAGGAGGAGGGATGTGGATGAAGGAGGAGGAGGGAGGGAGGGGAGGGATTACGTAGAGGGAGGATGACGGCAGGAAAATGGAGGAGGAGAGGGGAGGAGGGAGGAGGAGGAGGGAGGAGGAGGAAGGAAGAGGGAGGAGGAGGAGGAAGAGGAGGAGGAGGAGGAAGAGGGAGGAGGAGGGAGGAGCAGGAGGAAGGAGGAGGAAGGGGGAGGAGGAGGAAGGGGGAGGAGGAGGATGGAGGAGGAAGAGGAGGGAGAGGGAGGAGGGGGAGGGGAGAGGAAGAGGGTAGGAGGAGGAGGGGAGAGGAGGAGGAGGGATGTGGAGGAAGAGGAGGAGGAGGAGGAGGGATTAGGTAGAGGGAGAAGAAGGATGGAGGAAAAGGGAGGAGGAGAGAGGAGGAGGGAGGAGGAGGAGGAAGAGGAAGAGGAGGAGGAAGAGGGAGGAGGAGGAGGAAGAGTGAGAGGAGGAGGAAGAGGGATGAGGAGGGAGGAGGAGGAAGGAGGAGGAAGGGGGAGGAGGAGAAAGAGGGAGGAGGATGATGGACTAGAAAGAGGAGGGAGAGGTAGGAGGGGGAGGGGAAGAGGAAGAGGGTAGGAATTGGAGGAGGGGAGAGGAGGAGGAGGAGGGAGGAGGAGGGAGGAGGGGAAGGAGGGAGGAGGAGGGAGGAGGGGAAGGAGGGAGGAGGAGGGGAGAGGAGGAGGAGGGAGGAGGCGGATGGAGAATTGGGAAGGATGAGGAGGAAGGAGGGAGAGGGAGGAGGGAGGAGGAGGGAGAATGAGGAGGGGAGGAAGGAAAGGGAGGTGGAAGAGGAGGAGGAGGGAGGAGGAGGAGGGGGAGGAGGTAGAGAAGGTAGAGGGAGGAGGAGAAGAGAGGAGGAGGGAGTTCGCTATTCCGAATTCATACTCGTCTAGGTTCTGTGATTTCGGTCCTTCCATTAATTGTTCTTCCATTCTACATGACTGTAGATAACTTCCTTACACATAAAAAGATGAATTGTTATTGATATTGCCGTGGCATGGAGGAATATCAGCAGCAGAGTTGATCCAGAAAACCAAAGACCGAGATCTATCGAGAGTCATGAACGCCTACGCCAGCCGGCACGGCACTTGATGATGATGATGATTGCCGTGTGACGATTCTGTGTAGTCACGTCATTTTCTTCGCTTTTCCTAGCGTTGTGGTTCGGGGATTCTTTCATCATCATCATCATCATATATTTACGTACGTATTTAGGGAGAGGAAGGAGGGAGGAGGAGGAAGAAGAAAAAGAATATGACAGTTGGCATGAGAGGAAGACGTGTAGAAAATTTCATCTCAATCGGATTGACCGTTCGCGAACGCATAAAGGACAGACAAACAGACAGACAGACGGAGATTGTCTTTTATATATAAGAAGACAAGAAAGCTGTTGACAGAGTACAGCGTGAACGACTAATTACGTGCCTTCAAGATATAGGAGCAGACGGAAAGGACACCAGACTTATTAGTAACTTGTACTGTTAACAAGTGGCGTCCATTAGATACGGAAATAACTATGTGTCGCCTATAGAGATAAAAAGAGGTGTACAGCAGGGATGAGCCCATACCTCTTCAACCTATACACAGAAAGAATTTTTAAACAAGTTGAAATGCCTGGACTCAACATCAAAAAAAGCCTTTGACAGTATCCACCGTCCTTCACTTTGGAATCTACTTAACATCTATGGTTTTCCTACCAAATATACCAACGTCATAAAATCTTTCTACAAAGAAACACGTTGCTGCGTAAGAACAGAAACAGGCAACTCTGACTGGTTTTCAGTCGAAACAGGGGTGAAACAGGGTTGTGTCTTATCACCGATGCTTTTTGGAATAGCTATCGATTGGGTCATGCGCAAATGCACAAACAACACAAATATGGGTATCCATTGGGTTGACAAAATTCTAGAAGACCTGGACTTTGTCGACGACATAGTGCTTTTGAGTTCAACACATTCGGATGCCCAAGAGAAAATAAACCACCTCCAAAATGTTTCAGGGCAAATTGGTCTCCAAATTAACATCACAAAAACAAAGACTATTGATCTTACCAACAGTTCAGATGACACCAAATTGAACAGCTACGTTCTTGAAAAAGTCAACAGCTTTACATACCTAGGAAGCAAAATTAAATCTACAGGGGACTCAACACCAGAAATATCATCTAGAATCGCACTGGCATCTAGTGCCTTCAATAAACTGTCAAACATCTGGAAGTCAAAGACACTCAGCAAACACACAAAACTTAAAATCTTCAACTCTTGTGTGATTCCAGTGTTAATGTATGGATGTGAAAGTTGGAAATCAACGGTAGCTTTAGATAAAAAATTAGACAATTTTGAGAACAAAGAAGACTTCTAAACATCCACTGGACAGACTTCAGAACCAATTCGTAAATAAGACAAGAGACTAAGCAAGATACAGTATCTTTCATAAGAAAACGCCGTTGGAACTACATCGGCCATGTACTCAGAATGGACAAGTCAAGACTCCCCTACCAAGCCCCATATGGTCACCAGTAGGGAAAAGAAAACGGGGAAGACCAAGAGAGACCCTGCGTAGAACCATCATTAGAGAAGGCTCATTAAATGGCCAAGTGAATATCCAAGATCTACAACAGGTAGCAGCGAACCGCCAAGCATGGAGAGACAGGACTTCTGCCCTATGCGCCGCCTTAGGCTCAAGAGGAAAGACTAACATTCTAACAACATCAATGGAAGAATCAGAAACAATCTTAGATATGCCGACGATACCGAGTGCCATATGATGGTACACTCCACCAAAGTCATGAATGGGGTTTTTCCAGTTATGCACGGAAAATGGACAAATAGGAAAGGAAGATACCATTAGTAACGTGAACAACGTCACACAACAACAAAGGACTTTCTCTGTGTGTGATTCAGAAAAGAGGACGTGTCTTCCAGAGATCCGTATGCGACTTATTCTGAGCGTCAGCGAATAGATTTTTCAGGAGGAGGGATCGATTGGCAAATGGATAATTAAGGCAGAATCCGAAACCTAGACGTGATACAACTCAGAACAGCGAAATGACAGGTCTACGCCTCAAGGAGAACATTTGGAAGAAGGCAGGGAGTTTCGTGAAATGTTAAATATTTAAACGCCGCGCCCACATCTCGGGAGCAGTTTAATAACACATGATAATCATCCTCTGTTATTTGTTCCACTCGTTACGAAAATAAAGTACGAGTCTGGTTCCTTCTTTGGAGTTGTCTTATTATTCGTCACACTGTTCAAAGGTGAGTGTTAAGACTGAGTCAAATGTCATTCTATAATCCCAATGATAAGGAAAGACATGGCACCGAGTTACTAGCAGAAAGTGAGCAAGAGTTTCAAGACCTAGAGGAAGAAGTAAGCAGACACAGTGCAGAATTTGGCTTGGATATTAACATCTAACAAACAAAAACAAAAACTATGATAATTAGCAGTGAAAAGGAAAGGTCATCAATGAACATCACAGTAAACGGGCAGATACTAGAACAAGTAACAAGTTGCTCTTATCGTGGACATATAATAACAGATGATGGCAGAAGTGAAATGGAAATCAAAAAGAGAATACGAATGGCCAAAAATGCTTTCAACGTCATGAAATCAGTATTAACATCTAGAGAGAGTAATAACGCATTAAAATGAGAATGTCAAATGCTACGTATATTCAACGCTACTGTATAGCACGGACGCCTGGGCATTGAACAAGCAACTAGAAAGTCACATAGAAACCCTGGGGATGTGTGTGGATATACAGACGATTAGGTCGTATTTCATGGAAACAAAAACAATCAAATGCAGAAGTCCTAGAAAAAGTGAGAATGAAGAGAGAATTGATGAAAGAAATAAAGAGGAGGCAAGTGAAATATTTTTGCCACGTTAAAAGTCATGATACTCTTATAAAAACCATACTGGAAGGCAAGGTTGAAGGCAAGCGTGCAAGAGGTAGAAAACGATACAAGTGGGAATATAACATCAAGAGATGGACGAACATCAGCCTCACAGAATGTACAGTCAAGGCGAGAGACAGACAATGTTGGAAATCCATTGCAGAAAACCTTCATTGCGGAGACAGTACCTGATTGACTGATTCCCTTAACCATCGGATCTTGGAATGTACTAGATAGAGAAGGCGTGTCGGGCCAAGAGGGACGAACAGCACTGATTGGGAGAGAGTTGGGCAGGTACAACATCGGCATTGCAGCCTTGTAGGCGATGGCCAAATCTATGAAGTACAAACTTCTGGAGTGGAAGGAAAAGTGAAAAAAAATACGCAGTCCGGTGTGGATTTGCCATAAGTCGGTCTTCTGTGGCAAACTAGCTGGATTTTCTAAGGCTATAAACGACAATATCACGCAGAGTCTCGCAGCGGAGCGAGAACTGAGGTGGTTCGACCACCGCTCGTGACTTGCGGATACTGAGCCGGCCGCTCAGAAAGCAATGGCAAACTACTGAGCGTAATCTTGCCAAGAGATCAACAGACAGCTGAAAGATGCTGCTGTTGACAGCTAAGTCCTGTAACAGGATACGCAAAACAAAAAAAAAAAATAAATAAACGACAAGCGTATGACCATTAAGTTACCCCTGGTAAACGGAAGGAAGCATGCAACCATCGTGAGCGTCCACGCATCAGCCATGACCAATGATAGTGAGTTCAAGGGCACATTATACGAGGACCTGCACAATGTCTTAACATCTGTTCCCAAAGGAGACAACCTTGTACTCCTTGGAAACTTCAATGCTAGAGTATGTATGACACCGCCTCCCGGAGTGGCATTATTGGTAAGCACGTAGTCGGAAATTGTAACAGAAATGGGCTCCTTCTCCTACAGACCTGTGCTGAACACAAACTCCTTATTACCAACACAATTGTCCGTCTTTCCACGACAAATAGGGCACGTGGATGCAACCTCGCTCGAGACACTGGCACCTCATTGACTATGCCATCGTCAGGAGGAGTGACATCCAGATCCATGTGTGGTGCAGAATGTTGGTCAGATTATCGTCTGATTGTCCCAACAATAAGCACGCGCATCACACCACAACGTCCTCAAGGGGAAAAGTGAACAGAATAAAAAAAAAATTCTAAATGTTACTGCCTAAATAGGAAGAAAGTTCAGCGCTGTCGTTTGTAAATATGTCGGGGCACCGCCTCAAGCCCAGTGCCGCAGTTAAACAAGACACGGGAATAGAGTGGTTAGCACTAAAGGATACAATCTACAACACTGATGTATAAATCATGGATCCATCCCCTCCCCTCCCATTTTCCGAAAGCATAGAGACTTGTTCGATGAAAATTCCGAAGTCATCAACCAACTGCTGGCTGAGAAACACCTTCTCAACAGGCATATTTGAACCACCTGATGTCAAAAGAAGATGCCTTCAACAATATCCGAAGAGGCATGTAGCTGAGATTCTAGCACATGCGGAACTTCTGGCGGCTGAGCAATAAAGCTGATGAGATGCAAGGCTTTGCTGAGAGACATGATTTGCAAAACTTATACGACTCACTAAAAGCGGTCTATGGCCCCACATCACTTCATAAGTACAATTGGAGGTACTCTAGTCACCTATAAAAAAGAAATCCTCCAAAGCTGTGCAGAACATTTTAGGAACATCGTAAATGCAACCTCTTTCATCAGTGACGAAACACAGCTAACAGTCTACAAGGCAGTCGTATTATCCACACTGCAATGTGCTTGTGAACGCTGGACTGTTTACCAGCGACTCGCCAGGACGTTAATCAACTGCCACACACTCTGACATAGGAAGCTATTGAAGATTAAATGACGAGACAAGACGCCAGACACTGAAGTCTTGGAAAGAGCGTCCATGCCCAGTATCCACATTCTACTAATGAAGAATCAGATTTGCTGTCCTTGTATGCCAGATCACATAATCCCTAAGACATTTTTTTTCGGCGAACTACGTTTTGGTAAACGCTCCCAAGGCGACCAGAGGAAACGCTTTAAAGACACTGAAAATCTCGATAAAAAATGGTGGAAATGATCACAACACTTGAGAGACTGTTGCCAAAGTCCGAAATTCGTGGTGTTCATCATTACGAAAGTGTGTAGTCACTTGTGAAGCCAACAGGACTGCAAGAGCTGTGAAAAAAGGGCTGTACAAACAACACACAACACAAACAGAAACAAACAAACAATAACAAAAAAACCACTGCAGGAGATCCTCCTCCTGGAACGTCAAGCAATCTTTGTCCACATTGTCAAACAACATTTCGAACCAAAACGACTCACGACTCCGAACTTTCAACTTCACTGCATGAAATGAATGGTCAACATCATTCTTCATGGACAAACATCATCGTATATGTCCGAAGTTAGTTAATTAGTTAGTCGCGGTTCTAACTTCACTGCAACGGGTCGTCCCCATTATGCTCCGTTTCTGTGCCAGTGAATACCACACTAAATACTCCTCACTGACCTATGTGAAAAGTGGAATAGACAGGAGTCTCGTCAAGCCAACAGCCCGCACAGGTACACTGTGCATAATACCACCGTCAGTATGCCAACACAAAAGCCCTCCACGTAAAATACAGTTCACTGTCAATGGAAGCGGCAGTCACTAGAAGACCAGCGGCCACACATTACTCCGTTACAAGTTAAACGTCGAGAGGATCGACTTCATTGTTTCGGGATTTATCCTATATGGCTCGGTCCCTTTCGGCAGGGTGGCCCGCTGAATGTAAATGCACAAACTACTAACACTGTAGCTCCAGCGACGACCCCCATGAGTCTCCGAAAAAATTCACTCTGAACTGAAAAAGCAATCCAGTCAATTCAAAGTGACAGGCCGACCGCCTATTGTTCCGAACATACAGTTCACATTACAACAACCGCGGACAGAAGTAAAAACATTCCAAACGAAATTCACAGCTCACAGTTCGCGCCACGCTCTCAACTCAGTAGCAGGGCGACGGACCCATGCACTACCAGTCCAACATGAGGAAAATGAAACTGCAACCCGTAGCCAGAAGCATAAACACTCTAGATGCTTAACGGTTCAAATACCTATCCACCATGTTAGGGACCGGAAGTCCATGTGCGAAGTAATGCATGTCTCATTGTCAAGAAAATATACAGATACACTGTACACCTATGACACAAGTTCCAGAATTTAAATATTTAGGTATTGTGATCATAGTTGATGGCGGAATAGTCCCAGCAATCGAAATCAAATGGCAAAATGCAAGTCTTCGTATATGTTGACTACCACATTTACTGAAACAATACAATATATCAATGTCCGCGAAATGACCGATAATAAATGGATTGACGATATTAAAGGCGGTGTACGATTACACAGTATGACATTATGCAGTGTCACACATCGGTGCTTATACGTCAACTATTTCTCTCCCACGACGCTTGTCGACAATATTTGAAGTTGATCATGATATTGATGATGCGGATGATGGTGCTGATGTTGTTGATGATGAACGAGAGCAAAAGTTAATAGAACAATTAATTCACCCTTTTCTATTAAGGTCACATTTCCCTGGTCACATCTGTACTTGAAACAACTTTGTGGTCCAGAAATGGTGAAGATGTGCCCATGTTCATATCTATCTCCAAGAAAACAGCAAGCATCTGGTGAGTATATTATTATGTGCATGTAATGGCCGAATGGATACATCACTTCCTCTTGATCTTTCAGTGGGCTGATGGTGAGGCAGCGGGTTCAACCCTACACCTGTCAGTTGGACCAACATGGTGTCTTCTACTCCTTGACTTGGGAGCGTAAATTACAAGTACCTCAGAAGCTGAAGTGGATTCAGCTGATGGCGAGGGACCCTGGTAATATGGAAAGATGGCCCACATGCAGACATACGTCCAGTGTTGACCACGCTCGAGGTCAAAGCAGGCGAAAATAATCCACGCGTGCATAAAGTGTTTCAGTCCTCTTAGATCATTTCCTGGGACTATTTACCACAGCGGTGGCCCGGAAAGTAACAACAGAGGTTTTATAAATAAAGCCACTGCACTGAAAGGAAAAAAATAATGCGTGCATGTATATTTGTTTTCAGTTCCCGCATCTCATATCATTTAATCTCATCACGTTCCTCCTGTACCTTGCTGTGTCGAGGTGAAGTATAAAGAGCGGGAGAGTGTCCGCTTATGGGCTTCATGTATCGATATTCCCGTGGACTCTGTTATTACTTGTGTCCTTTGTTTACGTGGTCGGCCTCTTCCTCTGCTTCCATCTGGTCTGTACATCATTGCTTGTTGTGGTATATTGTTAGTTGGTAAGCTGCTTACATGGCCAAACCATTTGACTTGCCGCCTTCTAATAACATCTAGCGCAGCTATAAACTCCACTGTAGTCCTGATTTCATCATTTCTGATCATATCTCTTCTTGATACATTGAGTCTTCTTCTCAGGAATCTCATTTTGTTGAGATTCTTTTTTTCTCTTTCTCTGTCATTGTCCAGGTGTAGAATTGGTAGCATAGAGTTGGTAGGAAGATTGTGTTGCAAAGTGCTTTCTTAGTAGTTATTGATACGTGTTTGATCTTTAGTATTGGTGTCATTTGTCCAATGAGTTGGTTTGCTTTATTGCAACTATTTTCGATCTCGTCTTCTGATTTGCCACTCAATGATACTATAATTTCAAGGTACTTGAAACTGTTTACTTGTTTCAAGCGATGTTCGTTTAGGTGAATTGTTGTTGTTGTTTTGTTTTTTTCTTCTTTAGTTACAGTCTCGTGGTGTCTGTTGTTCTACCAGCAAAGGCTAATGGGCGAGTCTTGAAAAATGAGAGCCTGGCATATGAGACTACGACCTCCTGCATGAGAATGGAGGTGGAGGCAGTCACAGCTACATTCCGGTGGCTAGAGGAGACTACAGCAACATACGTTGTATTCATTACGGATTCAAAGAATATCCTTAGCAAGGTGGAGAAAGCAATGTTTCGTGTGGAATGGCTCTCGTCGCTTCAGAGGTCACAGATTGTGAGAATTGTATGGATATTTTGCCCTGGCCATGCGGGTTTACGGGGGAATGAACAGGCTGATAGGCTAGCAGGGAATGCACCTCTTGGTGGTATCTTGCCTATGGACAAGGGGGAGGTGGTCGTGCGCTTGTGGGACCAGGTGGAGAAGGCGGAGGAATAGATTGAGAACCCATATGTGGAAAAAATGAGATTGCGGGGGATCGGCAGGGGTTCTGGAAGAATCTCAAAACTGAGAGGGAAGACCAGGAGAACTTTTAATAAGTTGGCGGTGGGAACGATTAGTAGTATGACTCTTCGCTGGCTGTTGAACGAGGGGACTGAGCACGTATGATAATGTCCTGAGTGCAGTGATGTCGGTTCCTAACTCAACTCAACTCAACTTTTGTTCTACCAAAACATGGCTGAATAGTCTATGAAGCCATGCTGTTCCTACTTCTCTTGCTGTTTTAATTAGTTCATTTGGTATTTCATCTAGTCCCGGTAATTTGTTCAATGGGGCTAATCTGACGGCGTCTATAATTTCTTCTTTCTGTATGTCTGGTTCTAGTTCTTCGGTGGCATCTGTGTCCGTTTCTTGAATTCCTGTGACATCTGAAGGGATGTTGAGAAGTTGTTGGAAGTACTGTTTCCATATTATTTCGCTGTTAATTATTTCAGTTGGTCAAAGGGTTCTCCTCTGGTTCTCATTTCACTTATCTTTTTGTAGGTGTTTTTGTTGTCTCCTTGTAGTTTTTGTTTAGAGTTTCTCCATACCCCCCCCCCTTTTCCAGTTTTTTTTGTTTTCCTCTCTTTACTATTCTATTCACATATCTTCTCACTATTCTATATTTTATATATTCACCTTCCTGTTTGCTTATCAACCACTTTTTAAAAATATTTTTCCGTGTTATCTTTTACAGCTTTCTTTACCTCTGCGTTTCACTAACTTGTTATTTTCTTTATCCGCGCTGTGCGTTTTTCGTGGTTTTGCAGTATTTAAATTGCTTGATTTGAAAAGATCCCATTCTTCTTCCACTGGTTTTCTTTCTATAGGTAATTTTACAAAGATTTCAATTAGTTCTTTCTGTCAGGGACCCAATACCCTGTACGACAGGGATAAACAGGTGACAGGTCACGGCAGGCATCCTGCAGTACGGTCGCCGAGTGCAAGTCAACAAACAACCAGGCCCTGTGGTCACCGCATCACACCACACGTCACGAGTCTCACGAACTGTGAGCAGCCGAGATCTGGCCAAACGTACCGGTATTGGTCAGAAGGGTTCAGGACATCGAGACGGACAGACATAGGGCAGTGTTTGTGAGCGTTGTGAAGTGATTGTAATATTGATGGCGTGGTTAAGTTGCGAAGCGAGCTGTGTTTGAGCAGAGACAGTGTGAGAGCTATGCAATGCTATTATATTGTACTATTTCTCATGAATAATTAGGACACTGTGATAATAATGTTGCACAAATTGCGAGTTGCCAAGAGCGAACTTCTGGGAGTTTTCCCATGGGAAGCGTTTTGTGAATAAAGAGTGTAATTCTTGAATGCTTGTAATTGTTTCGCCTATGTCAGAAATGCGAGTCAGAAGTAGTTTAAGTAAGACTCTGACACTTTCTCATAATTTTCCCTCATTGCCTAGTCTTTGAGGTTTTTTTTAGTGTACTGATTAGCAAAGGATGCATTTCCTGGTCTTTGCTTTCTAGTTCTGATGGTTCTTTTTGTAGCAACGACTGCTTTGTGGTCGGTGTTTATAATTACGTTGGGCACTGCCTTGGTATCTAATATATTTCTCTTTCTGTTATTTCTTGTTAATATAAAATCAGTTTGGCTTTTAGTATCCAGATCGTTCCATTTATAAAAGGTGTGTATATTTAAGAGATTTTGTGTTTATAGAATGTGTTTGTTATATACAGGTCGTGTTTGCTGCATAGCTATATCAGTCTAATTCCGTTATCATTTCTTTCATTATGTTGGTCTCCAATTGCCACATGATATTGTCTATGCCCGCTCTGTTATGTAGTAGTCTTGCATTGAAGTCTCCCATAACTATGATATTGTCCTGCTTATTTATTTTATGTAGCATGTCCTCCAGAATCCCTCGCAGTCTTGCTCATTTATTTTGTGTGTAATTACATGGTGTTCTCATGTGTATTACATGGTGTGCCGAACGTTGGGCGGCGCTTACCAAACCCGACACCCCACATTGTGCCAACGGCTTCGGGCGGAAGAGCGCAATTGGGAGGGTACAAACCTTACCCTGGTGCGAGGAAATACAAGCTAAAGACAAAATGTCATGGCAGGGCAGACCAGGCCCTAAGCCTTGGTTGGCCGCTGGTCTAGGATTGAAGCTCCGACAGGCGGACAGTTAGAGCATTGCTTTGCTGATCCGGCAGCTTCTGCAACTTTGTCTTGTTCCAGATGTAGAGGTGTTACCTTTCCTCTGGAGTGAACTAGACAGGCCGAGAGAGGGATCATGCTGCATGGGCAACACATGATCTCTATATTTTAGCCCAGGCTTTGTGCTATGGAGAGGCAATAACTCCATCCCTGGTCTTAACTGGTCTCGGAATCAAAGCGAGAGGCAACTGTTACAGGTTATAAGTCCCTGTCAATTGGCGTAGACATAGGGCGCCACGCGTTGCCTTTGACGGTGGGAGACACCTACAGGTGTCACTGATCAGCTACCGCCCGTCTCAAGCTGGGCAGCCCCCGGCCAATTGGGCGCTGATCCGCAACACAGCCTGCCAGCTTCAATGGGTGCTTGGGGCTAAGACAAAATCTGATCGCAGGCCGTAAAACCAATGCACGAGGTACAAATAAAAATAAAAATAGAAACCTCAAACTACGGCTTGCAACCTGGAACGTGAGAACCATGTGTCCAGGATTTTCCACTGACTTGACCAATACTAAACGGCTGTGATTGATGCCGAACTCAATCGTCTTAACATTGATATGTTTGGCCTTCAGGAGACTCTCCTCGCTGAGAAAGGGTCACGCAGGGAAAACAATTACACCTTTTTTTTTGGAAGGGTAGAGGGCAGGCAGAGAAAAGGCAACACGATGTGAGCTTTGCAGTGAAGAATTTGCTACTGGGAATGATTGAAATTCCAGCAGGAGGAAATGAAAGACTATTATCCCTGCGCTTGGCAACCTCTTGTGGTTTTGTCACCATTATTACTGCATATGCACCGACACTCGATTCCTCTGATGATGTGAAGGATTCGTTCTATGAGGAGTTAGACTCCGTGATCAAGGCAGTTCCAAATTCTGACTACATTTATATGCTCGGTGATTTCAATGCTCGTGTGTGGGCAAGGACTCGAGTACATGGCCTGTGTGCCTTGGAAAATACAGCATCGGTTGCAGGAATGAAAATGACAAAGGCTGCTGGAGCTTAGCACCAGTAATGACCTATGTATTACAATCTCCTTTTTTAAAACAAAAGAAATGCATACGGTCACATGGAAACATCCAAGGTGCTGCCATTGGCACCAGCTCGACTTCATCATCACACGGAGACAAAATCTGAACCATATATTATTGACTCGAAGTTATCACAGTGCTGACTGTGATACGGATCATTCTTTGGTTAATGCAAGGGTTAGACTGAGACCAAAGAGAATCTACACAGATAAACACAAATCTAGCCCCAGGGTTAATATTATTAACACTCACGATCCTGAAAAGTGCTTTCAGTTTCAACAGCAACTTGAAGACGCTTTCACTGATACACCAGAAAATTGTACAGTAAATGAAAAGTGGGGTCAACTTAAAGGAAACTCTTTATAAAACTGCCATAGGGGTTTACGGCACTGTGGATCATAAGAGGCACGACTGGTTTGCGGCAAACAGTGAGACTCTGCAGCCATTGATTGATAAGAAGATATCTCTCTGAAGAAACAAGGAAAGACCAACGCGTAATAATCTGAGTGAGCTAAGGCAAGCTAGGAAGGATGTGCAAAAGGCTGCCATGCAGTGTGCAAATGATTAGTGGATCAAGTTATGTGAGTCCATTCAAATGGCAAGTGATAAGTGAAACATAAGAAGCATGTATGAAGGAATAAAGAAAGCCTGTGGTCCAGTGATCAAAAGAAGTGCGCCATTGAAAACCTTGACTGGAGAAATCATCACTGATAAGAAACGGCAGATGGATAGAGCACTATTTTTAGCTTTACTCAAGTGAGACCAAACTAGCGGATGATGCCCTTAACGCCATAGAGGCTCTACCACCTCTTGATTACCGGGACACACTTCCCACCATAACATAAGTTAAGTGTGCTTTACATGAACTTGCATCTGGCAAGGCTCCATGAAAGGATGGGATTCCAATAGGTGTTATCAGGAGTGGGCAAGACACACTCACTCTACAGATCCACCAGCTAATAGAGCTATGCTGGCGAGAAGATCAAGTCCCACAGGATTCAAAAGATTCAAGCATCATAACACTGTACAAGAACAAGGGCGATCGGAGCGACTGCAACAACTATAGGGGTATCTAACTTCAGTGTATTGTTGGAAAAGTATTTGCCAGAATTGTTCTGCGCAGACTTCAAGTCCTAGGAGATCAAGTCTACCCCGAATCACAGTGTGGCTTTCGACAGAACCATTGATTTGAAATTCTCATTGCGACAAATGCAAGAAAAATGCCGTGAACAGAATCAACCACTGTTTATTGCCTTAATCGACCTCATAAAGGCATTTTATTTGGTCAGTCGTGGGGGTCTGTTCAAAGCACTAAAGAAGATTGACTGCCCACCAACTCTTCGGTTGGGTACAATACAGTTTGATGGTGCAACTTCTGAAGAGTTTGAAATCAAGAGTGGAGTTAAGCAAGGCTGTGTACTAGCTCCAACCCTCTTTGGAATATACTTTTCACTTCTACTGAAATATGCCTTTCGTGATCAGGATGGTGGTATATACATTCACTCACGCTCAGATGGCGGCCTTTACAATGCTCAGAGATTGAAGGCCAAGACCAAAATTAGGAGGGTACTGATCAGAGAGTTGCTTTTTGCAGATGCTGCTGCAGTTACGACCCACTCTTAGGAAGAATTGCAATGTCTGCTACCTGCATTCTCCAATGCTTGTTCTGAATTTGGTTTAACAATTAGCAAAAAGAAGACACAGATTATGTCACAAGGTGCACATGGGGTACCATCAATCTTTATTGACGACGCCGAACTAGAGATGGTAGACCATTTTACATATCTAGGATCAGTTGTAAATAGCAAATTAACCCTAGATCAGGAAATCAACATCCCGATTGGTAAGGCAGCAACAACAATGAACAGGTTAAGAAAAAGAGTCTGGGAGAACAGGAAGCTTACTGCAAAAACATAAGTCCTTGTCTATCAAGCCTGTGTCCTCAGTACTCTTCTTTATGGCAGTAAAACCTGGACAACTGGTTTTGACGACGCCGAACTAGAGATGGTAGACCATTTTACATATCTAGGATCAGTGGTAAATAGCAAATTAACCCTAGATCAGGAAATCAACATCCCGATTGGTAAGGCAGCAACAACAATGAACAGGTTAAGAAAAAGTCTGGGAGAACAGGAAGCTTACTGCAAAAACATAAGTCCTTGTCTATCAAGCCTGTGTCCTTAGTACTCTTCTTTATGGCAGTAAAACCTGGACAACTTACTCACACCAAGAGAAACGTTTTAACAGCTTTCATATGCAGTGTCTGCGAATTCTTGGTATTAAGTGGCAAGACAAAATCACAAATACTGAAGAATTGGAAAGATCAGTTTGTGTGACGGTTTATTCCATGCTCAGTCTTCGTACACTTGGATGGATAGGACATCTTAGGAGGATGGATGATGGTAGAATACCAAAGGGCATATTTTTTGGTGAATTAAAGATGGGTAGGAGATCTCAGGGTCGGCCTCTACTACGATACAAAGATGTGTGTAAGCGGGACATGATTGATACAGACATAGATAATGCACACTGGGAGCAAGTCGCCTCTGAACGTGCTTCATGGAGAAAAAACATCAGAAATGGAATAAAGACAAAGGAGAAAATTATTGCAGATAAGTCACACACCGAGCGTGTGAGACGTAAGATGGTGCATGATGGTGGAAATGACCATGTGTTCACATGCACCCACTGTGAACGGACATATACAGCGCAAATTGGCCTTATCAGTCACATTCTCTACCGTCATAGGTAAAAGTTATTATGCCTTTTTAAAGCACAAACTATCGTCTGTCAAGACGGCAAGGTGCCAATGAGGATTACATGGTGTGAATATTTGTACATATATATATATATATATATATATATATATATATATATATATATATATATATATATATATATATATATATATATATATATATATATATATATATATATATATATATATATATATATATATATATATATATATATATATATATATATATATATGTGTGTGTGTGTGTGTGTATACATTATACTAATAATTCATAGAGTAAGTTATAACGTATAGCTGTGGATACGGGACAATAATTTAACAAGCAAAATAACCTTTTGAAGATGATCAATCTGATATTAAAGAAAGAAATAACTTGGACAGCCACAATGCGAAATCTAAATAATGTGAAAGAGCCTTGGACACAAGTAAGACTTTACACAACATTTTTTTTTTAAAATGAGGAGGTCAACATATTAGCTTTATTATGAGAAGATACACACACTAACACAAAGTAACAACATGAACATATATGGTGAATGATCATCCTCATCATCATCATTACGTGCCATTCTGACTGGCGTAGGCGTTCATGACTCTCCACAGATCTCGGTCTTTGGTTTTCTGGATCACTGTCACGATTTAGGTCAAATCAGCTGTCTTCGTACGAGGAATCTCCAGAGTACTAAGGTACGTCATTCAGGAGGTCCCCAATTATTTATACCTAGGGGAAAGTCGGCTGATTTGCATAACTTAGATTGTTCGAGAACTCGAAGGTTCTAGACCCAAAGGTCTAAACGGGCACTTGTTTTATCGCGTGAGTGAACTAGACTTGTTCACTAGTCGGAAGAAAAGTATGATTCTCACTTAGATTGAGTAATTCATGCTTCATGACTTTTCCGGGCTTTGAGGGTTTACCTCGCAACCGGAAAAAGGCATTTGGCAATCATTTCGATCACAGATTCCACCGAGAGCAGAGCTCTAGAAAATCAGCGCTTATTGTCAAGCAGATGGCTTGTTAGCCACAGACAGTAAATACAGCTGATGGGTAAGTTCTTTTTGATTCAGGTAATACCACTTTACATATTAATATTGTGTAATACGGCGTAACAGCTCAAATGTAAAGCATCTCATTAGCTATGCGAATTCGTAATGAAGTTGGCGATTGTCATCAAGTGATGCTACAGGCATTATGGGATAAACTTCTCTCGCACCACACAAAAAGATTTGTCAGTCGTACGAGAGGAATTGATTACACATTTTATTGCCACTGGCTCTTTACATTACATAAATGCACAAAACTGTCTCTAATGCATCACACATGAATACACAGAATTTCCTATCACTAGTCGTCCCTAGCCCTACTGCTAAATCTATCTACTCATCTAAAGAAATACGCATCGACGCTAAGCGATGTGTTCCCTACGAAGTCTGTCCCCAGTCTGACGATTCTCCGCGTGCTGATGTCACAGTACGCGGAAGGACCTCGTGCGTACTTCGGCTTTTGCGTGCTACATCATTCAACACGCTTAGAGTAGTAGTCTACTCTTGAGTTCTATTCTAGTGCTTCGTGTCTATCACCTTGGCGTGATTATACCGTGACCAGAGTGCTTACTCTCTGGTTGACACTTCCGTGTCTCATGAGAGAACTTGTTTACAGTTCCCCTCCCTATCTACTTCCTACACCTACCTTGCCCTCATGTTGGGGCACTGGGTTACCTCTATTCTACTTGAGGTAGACCACTCGTTCAGGGTGGTCTTCCCTCCTATCTATTTTAGTCTTTGACACACACCCTCCCCTCCTGTGTTGCGTTACAAACTTTGACTCCTGGTTGTGACGCAAGAGGTTTCTAAAAATTAGTGTATCTAATTTTTGTCAAAGACTTGGTTCTGGGTAACTCAATAGACCTCTACTGACTATTGTCACAATGTAGTATTACTTTACTTGGCTACTGGTGATCGCCACAAACTTGTCTGGTTGGCGTGAGCCCTCTTCTCAATCGCAATATTATATTTATTAGAGGTTTGTCTGAACCGGACCATTGTCTTATAAGACCTGCCCTCAAATAGTAAATTAACTTACTACCCATACAAAGTTGATTTTCTTAGGATCAACACACGAATTGCTTTATGTCCCCCCCCCCCCATATAATATTAAACAACCCTTGCACAAGCTGTGTGCGACGGGTTTTACCTATCTCGCTTCCGCGTGTAAAGTTATCTTTCACTGTTAATTTAGTGTTTCGCTGTCTATTGTGTCCCCTGACCCGGAGTTATCTCCCTTGTTCTAAAAATTGTATGCACTTTACATGTTTGTTTTTCTGATTGTTTGCGTGTTTGGATGTAATTATAATTTACCTTCTAACATGTGTGTCTGTCTATAATTTGTATGTAAGTTAGTTTTCAAGTGCCATAATTCGGTTAAATGTGATCACAAACAAGTGTATACCACTAATTCGTGACAACATTTCCGTCTTATGAGACTTAAAATACTTTTTCTAAGGTATACACTAAACTACACACAACACATTCGAGACAGTATATTTCAACATTGAAAGCAAACGCTTGACGCCGACAAATAATAAAAAGTCGCGTTGAGCGGCAGAAAAAAATCCGCTGGTTGTCCTAACTCTCCATTGTATATTTTCCATTTTCTCTTACTTTCATACTTCTGTCACACATCTTTTATCCTCCCAGTTACTTAAAAACCTTGAAGTGACACTGTACAAGTTTGGCTCAGTTTGAAAAGAGTTGAGCTTAATGACTGTGCGTAACTTACTGCACTAGTCATGTATTTACAAAATATTTACATGGATGAAATAGGGTTGATAGTTTGTATCCTTATAATACTAAACACTATATTCTTTTGAAATACTAATACTAATTCTATAACTATATATATTCTAATTTGTTGCACAAAAATAACCTAATTTAAGGGAAGTATTCTAACTAACTAAACAAAATGCAAATGATGTGCGATGAGTTATGTACCTTTTTGAAATGAGTAATGTGAAATGTAACAAAATTATAAATAATGGGTTATTATTAACAAAAATGTTTTAATGTCTACATGAAAAAATATGATTAATAATTTTAGTATACATGGTGAAATGTATAATCCTTTTATCCTATAAGGTATAAACTACTTTTAATTCTAACTGATGAGGTTGTTAAAGTGTTTATCAAGATGGAATGAAATAATGTGAAATGAAATGTACTAACTGGTACTGTTCCTATCTTAACTTTTTATCCTCGTATTTAATTAGCTATTATTAAATTTAAAGTACTATGCTAAGTAAGCGGGTAAGTTAGTGATTTATCTATACTATAAAAAACAAAAAAAAATGTATTATATTCCCTAAATCTAATCTAACTCTATATTAAAGTCACTAATCTAACTATAATTTATCCCTATATTAAAAACATGTTATAATACATATCACAATCATCATCATCATCATCATCTTCCACTTCTGCCGTCAAGCGTCGTGGGGAGGAATAATTTGCGTTCCAGCGCCCGGTGGACGCCACTGGATAGTGTCATTCCGTGTGGTTGTACAATGTCTCTGATGTCGTCAATCCATTTTCTTCTTGGACGTCCTCGTGGTCTAGTCGCAGATGATCTTTGATGTAAGGCCAGTGATGGTAGTTGCTGATGTTGCATTCTAACAACATGGCCAAACCAATTGATCTTCTGTCTTTCAATAAATGTGGCTCAAGGTGTTGATCCCACAGTCTGTCTGATAGTAACATTTCTTACTCGGTCTCGGATTGTTAAGTTGGCAGCTCTCCTCAGGCATCTCATTTCGCAGGTGTTGATTTTGCGAAGGTGTAATTTGGATAAAGTCCAGGTTTGAGATTGGTAGCATAGGGTTGGTGTGAATATGCTGTTTATTATCTGTCGTTTTGCGGACATGGGTATGTTTGGATGTTTCAGTAAGGGTGACAGTTGATATGTAAGTGCACTAGCTTTTTGACATCTGATTTCAATTTCTCTGTCTAATCTGCCATCTTCTGTGATCATACTTCCAAGGTATTTGAATTCTTTAACTTGTTTCAGAGGTGTGTTATTTATCTGTATACTTAGTGGGCCTGGCGATCTGCTAACTTACATTACTTCGGTTTTGGCTGTGTTTATACTCATATTGTATCTGCTGCAGGTTGAACTCAGATTAGTAATATGAGTTTGTAGTCTGCCCTCGTCGTCGTAAAACAGGCACTGATCATCTGCAAATAGAAGTTCATTTATTCCCTGTGGGTCAGTTGTTTCATCTGGAGTAAAGAGTTCTAAATTTTCTGAATCTGGTCTGTCGAGACTTGCTTCTTTGGAAATTCTGTCCATGTAGATATTGAATAGCAGGGGAGAGAGCACACATCCCTGCCTCACTCCTGTATTGACTGTGAACATATCTGATATACCTTCCTGTGTTCTTACTGCACTTTGGCTCGAGTGGTACATGGCTATGATGTTTTCTAGCAGTTGCCCTTCTATCCCATAGTCCTCAAGGATGGTCCATAATTTGTATCTGTCTACTCTATCAAAAGCCTTTTCCTGATCTACAAACACAATATTCTGCTGTTCACTATATTCAATAGTTTTTTCACAAATTTGTCTAAGTGTAAATAATGCATCAGTGCAACTTTTACCTTTCCGAAAACCGAATTGTGCTTTGCTTAACTGTTGTTCAACTATTGGTCTAGCTCTTTGTTCCAAAAGTTTTGCATACATTTTCCCTATATGGCTCAGGAGTGATATACCTCTGTATGTTTCGCACTCTCTCATATTGCCTTTCTTTTTCCATATTGGTAATATTATTGCCTGTTGCCAATCATCTGGGACTTTTCTTTCTTCCCATGCTATATTAAAAAGTATTGTTAGCCATTTAACTCCTGTTTCCCCACAGGCCTGAATAGCTTCTGTGGTTATTCCATCTGGACCTGGTGATTTGTTTTTAGGACTTTTCTGTATAACTGCTTTGACTTCTGCAGGTATGAAATTTGGTTCTTGCTGTCCCTGGCGTTTAGGCACAAAAGTGAGGTTTCCTATGTTATCTGTGGGGTTAAGTAGTTCTTGAAAGTATTCTGCCCACCTTGCTAGTCTTTGTTGTGGATTAAATATTGGCATACCTCTTTTGCTGTTTATGATGGTGGTTGGGTTGTAACATGCATCTCTGTTTCT
Organism: Cepaea hortensis; assembly: GCA_963921405.1. Classification (NCBI taxonomy): domain Eukaryota; kingdom Metazoa; phylum Mollusca; class Gastropoda; order Stylommatophora; family Helicidae; genus Cepaea; species Cepaea hortensis. The sequence goes on along the minus strand of OY992888.1, from coordinate 77,682,821 downwards.
AATTGTGGTGACACGTTTATAAAATTCTCTTGGGCAGTCTTTGCTAAGGGTCGCCATCTGTTCACCGTATATTCTCCAGGATTCATCTTTAGATGTTCTAATTGTTCGTTTGGCATTACGTCGTGCTATTCTATAAGTAATATAGTCCTGTTCAGATTTAGTTGTGATCCACTTTTTGAATGCTACCTTCTTTTTAAATATGCTATCTTTAACTTCGTTGTTCCACCAGGCTGTTCTTAATCTTTTGTCCTGCCCTACTTTCTTTGTTCCACATTTATTTTTCAGTGTGTCGAGCATCGCAGCCTTGAAACATGTCCATTCCTTATCTACGCTTGAGTGGTCATCAGGGATGTTCTTATGTAGGTTTTGGATTTCTTGATTGAATTCGTCTTTAACCGTATTTTCCTGCAGCCTCCTATAATTGATGACATGTGTTGTTACCTTTTTGTTTCTTATTTTCCTGTGTGGTGAAATCTTCTTTATTATGACTGGCTTGTGATCAGTATCAACATCTGTATTTGGGAGTGCTCTTGAATCTAATAGTAGCCTTCTGTCTGATTTCCTAATTAGAATAAAGTCAATTTGGGATGCTTGGTTTATGTCATTCCATTTATACCAGGTTTTGGTGTGGCTACGACGATGTTGAAAAAAACTATTTGTTATTATTAGTCCATGTTCCGAACATATGTTGAGTAGATGTTGACCATTGCTGTTACAATCAGTCTCTGTGTCGCTGAATGGCCCCATGCAATCCTTCACAATAAATAAATATATATACATGGTATTTAAATACCCCAGGTTAGTGGTTGCCATAACGTTCAGAAATTGCTTTTGTTGGCACAGTTCTTAGATACACAATTGTCCTGGGTATATTAAATTAAACTACACAGTCATACTTGTGTCTTATGGGTATTCTTCCACTCGTAGAGTCCGCTGGTGTCGTAGACATGTATAATCGTGTCTGTTATCTATGCATTGTTCTGACACTGTTCTTCCATGATTAACACAGGTGATTCACCGGAACACAAATGGAGCATAGTAAGTAACGAGCTGTCTATGTCCACACGGTGATTTACTTGTTCTTGGAGCACAGTTCTTATTCTGTTGTCTATGTAAACATGGTAGTTCACTGTTCTTAGCACACAGTCCTGATCATGATGTCTATATATTACATAGGATATTTTACACAGGATATTCTAAGTGTACTAAATTACATATCTTAGACTCAATCTTCATGTGGAGTATCAGGTATTTCTACCTCAGATGGTCGACTAAGGGTATCAGCAAGAATGTTGTCCCTACCCTTAATATGCTCTATACTAAAAGTATAATTTTGTAATATTAACGACCACCTGTAGATGCGGTCATTGCGATGCACCCCACTTTGTATGACCGTGATTGGGGAGTTGTCGGTCTGTACTACGAAGTGATTACCCGCTAGAAATCGATGTAACTTCCTTACTGAATAGATGACACTTAGGGCTTCCAACTCTGATATGGAATATCTGGACTCAGCAGGTGTGATCTTGCGGCTCACGTAGCAAATTGGATGGAAGATGCCATCGTAGAACTGGCCTAGTACTGCAGCGATAGAAATCCTGCTGGCATCTGTCCTAAGATAATAAACGAGCCTAGGATTAGGCAAACGCAGGATTGGTACATTACTAAATAGGAGTTTCAATTTTGACAATGCAGAAATTAATAATGCATCTTTGACATCTAATTTTACTGATGCTTTCAAAACATTTGAAAATACACTTGTGATTTCAGCTAAGTTCGGTATGAACTTACTATAATAACTTACTAAACCCAAAAGGCTCCTGACCTGCTTCTTTGTTGTAGGCATGGTCAGGTTCATAATTTTAGTAACAATTCTATTGTCAGTTTTTAGTTGTCCTTGTGAAATGACATGACCCAAAAAATCAATTTCTTGTAGGCCCAGTTCAACTTTGCTTGGTTTGAAAGTGAGACCGAAGAGTCGTAACCTATCGAAGACATGTCTTAGTTTTAGTAAGTGTGTTGTCCAGTCGTCTGTATGGACACAAATATCATCTATATATGTCACCGTATTCGTCACTACATGTAGTAAATCTCTAGTTAGGCGTACGAAAGTGGCAGAAGCGTTACGAAGTCCGAAAGGAAGAAACCGCCACTCGTAAAGACCTAAAGGTGTTGAGAATGCAGTAAGATGGATGGATTGAGTCTGCATAGGGACCTGCCAATATCCCTTAGTAAGGTCTAATTTAGAGAAGATTTTGGAGGTGGACATATCAAGAATAAGATCTTCGCAGGAAGGAATTGGTTCTGCGGATCTTGGTAACATTGTTGAGTTTTCTATAGTCCACACAGAGACGAATTGTGGAGTCTTTTTTCTTGACCAAGACGATTGGAAAGGAGTACTCAGATGTAGATTTCTGGATGATTCCACTAGCTTCTAAATTAAGAATTTCCTTATTTAGACTTTCTCTGTAGCTAAGTGGGATAGAGTACGGCCTGCATTTGATAGGCTTAGCGTCCGAAAGAAGGATGGAGTGCTCGATCCTGTCCGTCCTACCTGGAATGTCGGAAAATATGTCCTTATATTCCGTCACTAATTCTATTGTCTGTCGTCGTTGTTCTTCTGTAAGTCCCGGTTCTAACCGTATACACTCTAATGTGGCAGTCTTGTCCACAATTGGAACAGGTAGTTCCATCCCGTCGTCGTCTACCTGATTCAGTACGGTTGTGGTGCTAAGTGCGTTTTCTGTATGCTCACTAGGTGTATGCATATTGTCGGCTTTGCCAGTCTCGCTAACTAGTGTAGTTGCGTTGTGTATGTCCGTCGTCTTATCAATAGGTGTGGGTGCATTGTGTTCGTCTGTCTCTAATTCTGTCTCTTGTCGTGAAAAGTAGGGTTTCAACATGTTGATATGAAATATCTTTAAGTGTCCGTTTATCGATATTTCATAATCGACATCTGAAATTTTTCGTACCACTTTCAATGGCCCTTGCCATGAGGTCAATAATAAATTCCGTTTGTCTGGGAGTAAAAGCAGTATAGTCCTCGCACCTCTATTTGCGTATCGGCGGTAGATTTGACCCTTCCCCTCCAAAGCTGCCTTGGCTATGATACACGATTTCATAATTTTATCTCGTGTTTCTGTTACCATTTCATAAGGTGTTTTAAGGGTTGGAATTTCAATTGCATTAGTTACTAACTGATGGTAAATTGTTAGGGGTCCACGTGGGTTAGCCCCGTATACTAATTCAAACGGTGAGAAACCCGTGCTTGAATGGGGAATCTCCCGATAGGCGAACAGTACTGTTGGCAACAGTGTATCCCAATCAGCTGGGTTTTCTGCTGTCACCTTAGCCAGCATATGCTTTAGGTCTCCGTTAATTTTCTCTACTATTCCATTGCTGGCTGGATGATAAGCTGTTGTAAAATGCTGTTTAATTCCTAACATTTTCGTAAGGGCTTGCGTTGCAGCCGATATGAATTGGGTTCCACTGTCGGATAAGATGGTACGTGGAAATCCGAATCGTGAGAACAAATGTAGAAATACATTGGCAATATCTTTGGAGGTGATGTATTTTAAAGCTACCGCCTCAACCCACCTTGAACATAGGTCTACTAGCGTTAAGATGAAGCGATTTCCTTTGCTGGACACCTGGTTCAGGGGTCCAACAATATCTACCGCCACACTCTCAAATGGCCTAGAGGCCAGTGTTGAAGGTTGTACTTCAGCTGTAGGATGTTTACCCTTACGTACTAGTTGTTGACAGACATTACATGAACGACAAAATACTTTTATGTCATTACAAAAACCTGGCCAATAAAAATGAGACTGAATTCTGGCCCTGGTTTTGTCGTATGCAAGGTGACCAGCAAACGGTGACTCGTGTGCAATCTTTAGCACAGTTAGGCGGTGTTGTACAGGTAAAACCTTTTTCTGAATCTCATGGTTGCCAGTTGTATAATAACGAGTAAGAATACCATTATTAAGTCTAAAGAACCATGATGCGTTTTTTGTTACTTTGGCTTTTTCTTTTAATAGTTTTAGATATGGAGACACACTCGGATCAGCTTTTTGCTGGTCTATGAAGTTTTGTCTGGTGGTATCATCCGTGCTAGTTGGTGATAGCAACAGTAGTCTTTCTTCCTGTAGTGTGTCTTGATGCTTAATAGTATCTGCTCTGGTTGTTGCATTAGATGCATTTAATTTTTCCCATGCAGCTATTTCTTCGTTAGTGCAATGCTTCATTTGGGGTAAGCATCCCAAAATTAAATCAGTACAAGGGTTATCTAAAATAGCACATGTAAAGGTACCAGAAAGGAAAGGAGTGTTAATACGGGCTCTTGCCAACGGGTAAATTTCAATATTACCCGAAAAGGTTCGGCATTTGGCTGAGTAACCTGTATAATCATTTGGATTCACCAGTTCCTTTCTAAGACCGATAAGAGTGCTCCCAGTGTCAAGCAAACATTGGCATGGTATTTCGTTGACCAATGCATTGTGGAACACCAAATTGCCTCTGGAGGCTAATGCTGCATTTACACTCTCAGTGGAGAATGGTACTGTATGTCCACATTCTAATTTTCCGTCTGCGTGAAATTGGTGACATCGCTCACAACTGTCAAAGCTTAAAATATCGTTTACACAACAAACATCTTCAGATTGATTAACAGGTAATTCATTCTCGACCTCACATTCAGTCTCACTCCCACTATCAGAAGATGTATCAATCAAAATTACACTGTTGGCCTTCATTCTTTGGCGGCCTAGGCACTTATTGGAATAATGCCCGTAGCTAGAACAGAAGAAACATTTGACTGCACGCCTATATGCATTTCTCTTGTTTTGTTGTTTCTTAATGACCATCTCAAGATGTGTCGGTGTCATAGTCTTGCTCGTATCTAGGTAACTAAACTTGGGTTCATACAGGCAACAATAAATCTGTTCGTTATGAGATCGAATATTTATTGTATTTACATATACAGTATGCGTTGGCGCAGTGGGTAAACAGACCCGCGCTATATTACATCTCCCAAATAGTAAACATCAAACACATAAGTATCATTTAACAGTCTAGCAAACTATCTAGCCTATGTCTATATATCTATTGATATCTATAGAGTCCCTCAAAGGCAGGCCCTGTTGCCTCTCTCAAGTCCGTCTGTCCTCTGCCGGTCTCCGCGTGTCCTAACTCGACACGGGCGGTAACTCTGTCCGAGTTCCTCGTGGGCCCCGCATTAGGCGGGCCACATCAGTGTCCACGGAATCATGGACTTGGGGACCATCTCTTTCGAGAAGGGTCTAGATTACTCGGGTCCTGCTCGACTCAATGGTTTCCCTTGGGCTGGAATTGCAGCCCTTTACTAAATGTGCAAGTGAGGCGGTGACAGGATCCCTCCTCCCCCGTGACATGATTTGTTGTTGGGAATTAGATCCGTTCTAATTCTGTCACCGAATCACATACAGTTGGTGTTTGTAGTTTGGTGGATAGTAACCTGGCAACCTACCTATTAGCACTAAAAACTCATGTATTCTACCATACAACACTTGTCTGATTTGGTGCAGAGATCCCTGTCTCTCGTGTGCTTAAATATGCTTATCAGACCGAAGTTACGTGGCATTTTAGTAGTTGTATTTACAACTTGCCCTTCTCATAGTACCCTAAATGGTACCCAGACAAATAACCCCTATATAATAGAGGGTTAACAAGACCGAAGTCTTGGCTAAATAAGTACACCTTCAAATCTTGATCTGTGTGTGTATTTCTATACACTTTTACTCCCGTATGTTATGTAATGCTAAATATGTAGTTACCTTGTTATTTTATCCCCCTCATACTACAAGTGTCCCTGTTGGCTTGTTAGTGTGCTTTGACTAATAAGTTGATGTTTCTAATAAAGTGACTGTATTTTAACTTGATAGTGTTGAGTTTTAAGGTTTGTGTACTGTGTGTGCTGAATGTGTGGCGTATTTCCAAGCGTCACGAGTTGGCATAACCTCCATCATGAACTACTGCACTGTGTGCAATACATGAACAGGCATTCCAAGTAGTGGTGCTTGGATGTATCCTAACTGCTAAGCTAAGTATATTAACTCACTATTAAACTAAGTACTACACATGTATTCACAAATTAGACAAGTCATACAATTTACATGAAAGACACAGACAAATTAAAATAAATACGGTTTGCGTACAATTTGTCCGCCAAGTGTATCGTTCTCTCATTTAATCCATTCACCCAGTCATTCACTCATTTTTCATTAAAAATAGTATTTGGTTAAAATATATAATTAAAGTTGAGGTAAGTGTTATTGCCCTTAGAAAAAATGGGCTAGGCGATATTTGCCCTATAAGAAAATACGTACTTCTTGTACGATGACTCACAAATGGGTTATAATTTAAATAGAGACAATTGTATAGGACGGTTCTTTAGCTTAGGAATGGTACCGCCTGTAATATTAATGTCGAATATGTACAAATTACAGGTGAATACAATTTATATACAACAATAATGGAAATATAATACATATTTAATCCTAAATTAATTAATTAATTAAATCCAACGATGATGTGCGCGTCGTCCTCCTGTCGCTAGCGTGTTATGCCATGAATGGTAAAGCTAGTATGGCTGTCTCTTGAGTGTCGTAGTCGATGGGGTTCTGTTTCGGCTGTTTGTAAAGTTACGTAGTAACAGCAAGTATGGCATGTTCTTCATGTCCTATATAACGAGTTCTTACAGAATTCGGAGTTAGTTCGTTGGTTGATCTTATTGGTTGACACAAACACAGTTACTGTTTATTGCTGGAATCGTTCTAGCGCTTAGGCACTTGATGGTATAGTTCTCAACGTAACGTATCATGTTCTTGGGTGTCATAATTCAACTAATCACTGAGAGTACTCTAGCAGGTGTAGAGTTCCACTGTAATATGCAACCGACTAAAAGTATCACAGTTTATAGTATGGCTAATGGTCGATGTGATCAGAGTCATTCTACTGGCGCATTCACCTGCCGTGACAAAAGGTCAGCCACAATGTTGTCGGTGCCTCTGATGTGGCGGATTTCGAAGTCGAAATCTTGAAGTAGAAGACACCATCTTTGTAGCCGATGGTTTTTAGGCGACCCCTGGTTAAGGACTAATAATGGCGAACTGTCAGTGAGGACCACAAAGTGACTCCCTAAGAGGAACTTCGATAATCTCATTATACAAAACACTAGGCTTAAACACTCTAATTCAACTGTGGCATACCGAGTCTCAGCCTTCTTTAGTTTGCGGCTTACATAGAGAATTGGGTGTTTTATGCCATCCATTTCCTGCATCAAGCATCCTCCTATTGCGATAGCGCTCGCATCTGTGGTCAAAATAAAGGGTAAATTTATGTTGGGTAATCGTAAGACTGGTGGATTAGAAAAAATATGTTTCAATTTACACATTGCATCATCTAAGCTGGTACTTTTACAAATTTTTGATGGATGATTTTTAGTTAACATATCAGAAAAAACTGAGGTTAGTTCTGCCCAATGTGGAATAAATTTAGAATAATAGTTGATAAGGCCAAGTAAACTTCTGATGTGTTTCTTGGTGGTAGGCACTTCTAGATTAAGGATCTTAGAAACAATTTTATCATTTGTCAACAATTTGCCTTCAGACATTCTGTGACCAAGTTTGTTAGAAAAGATAGGTTTATACTCGTCAAGGATAGTCAAAATGTCTTGTCGCTGTTGTTGTGTCAAAGTGTCAGAGATATGTATGTCATTTACACTTCCGTCGTCAGTCATGATTGGTACAGGGATTTCAGTGTTGTCCACGTCTGTCTGATTTACCACAGATGCCACTGTTTGTAAATTGTCTCCAATGTCATTGTCGTCGTCGTTGAGATCAATCGTTGTCAATATGTCGTCACATTTGTTGTCGTTGTCGATATCACAGATTGTCGGTAATGTACATATGTCTTTGTCGTTTTCGTCGTCGTAAGATTGTGTCGTTAACGATGCTTCGTTTGTCGAGGTGTCATTTCGTTGAGAAATTGTCGTTTCGTCTCCGTCGCCAGTTCGTTGAGTCAGTTCATTTGTCTCATTGTCCTGTCTAACATAATATGGTTTCAACATATTTATATGGGATAATTTCAAGTTTCTATTTAAAGAGAATGCAGTAGGGTTATTCCCCTTGTTGACCATTTTCTGACATATAACACAAGATGTACAAAAGATTTTAATGTGTTTGTCGAACTGTGGCCAATAAAACTGGGTCAGGACAATAGCCCTGGTCACTTCGCATGTCATATGACCTCCAAAAGGGGAGTCATGAGCTATTTTTAGAACTTTGTTTCGATGTGCTTGTGGTAACAGTATTTGCTGTGTCGTGGTCTGGTTTGTTGTGTAAAATCTCGTTAAGATGTTGTTCTGTAGCCTAAATGTCCACGATGCGTTCTTTGTTAATTTTGGCTTAAGGCCTACTAACTTAAAGTATGGTGCTAGTGTAGGGTCATTTTTCTGTTCATTTCCAAAATTGATGTTAGTTGAGTTTGGCGCTACTATTTCTAATGATTCCTGTAGTTGGTCGGTGTTGGTTTTGTGGGTTGTCTGTCGTGTTATTGCGTTTGTGTGTTGTGTGTTTTGTTGCACATTTACAGGTTCGGTACTTGGTAGTTTGGTCGCATCCTCAATTCGAGGTTTTAATTCGGTCGTATCGTTTCTTGATTCGACCGCCCCTGCATTGTACACCTCGGTAAATTCTTCCTGAATTACCTCAGTGGTTGTCTCCCTTGGTATTTTGGCAGTCTGAGACAAGCAAGAATGGTGTTTCTCTTTTGTGTTGCTATTTCTGTGGTGGATACCGTGTTTTTGCTCCCACCTTTTTATTTCTGTTTCAGAGCATGGATGTATGTTGGGAAAATTACCAAGTATAATATCCGCGACGGGATTTTCAAGGATAGCACACAATACTCGCCCCGATATGAACGGTGTTTGAATTTCGACCAAAGCAAGGGGGTATTTCTCTATTGTACCTGAAAATGTGCGACACGTCACATGTTTGTCTGTGTAGTCTTTAGCGTCTATTAATGTTCTCCTCACTCCACAGAGAGTTGAGCCGGAATCACGAATTAACGTGCCCTTTTTGTTGTTAACAAACCCTGTATAAAAAACCAGCTTGCCTGTAGATGATAAGGCAGTGTTAGCTATTTCATTTGCAATTGTCATTATGTGACCACAATGTAGTGTTGTGTCAAGTTGGAACTTCGTACAGGTGTTGCACTTACTGTCTGTTATGGTGTTTGTGACGTGTACAGCATTCCCAAGCTCGCTTTCATTGTCGTGTTGATTTTCACATTCATTTAGTGACTGAAGCTCTTCGTCAGACGACGTTTCTACTAATGCCGCATTGGCCTGTTTCAATAACTTTCGGCCTTCACAATCTCTATTATAGTGACCCCAGCTATTGCAGAAATAACATTTAATTGCTCTGTGGTAAGCCATGCGTTTAGCTGTTTGCTTCTCTACCATCTTTTTGAGGTGTTCAGGGTAGGTGGGTGATTTGTCACACATACCGTAACTGTCGTGATGAAAATTGCAATATTGGCACCTTACTACTTTACCGACATTGGATCGTGGTTTAAATCTGCTCTGTGATTGTTTGGAGTATTTGGTGTTCACTACTGCAGCTGCTGTATCATTGTGACTTATATTATGTTGAAAAATGTCTCTATTTGCTGTAAAAAATGCATTTCCTTTCGCCTCGATTTCCTGAATGCTCTTACAATCCATTTGTTTTAAGAACTTGGCAAAAGGTGTGGGGATGGTGCTAACTATTTTATCTATTATAATTAGTTCCTTAAGTTTATCATGGCTATTGTTGGTTTTAGCCGAGTTAATCCATTTTGTGCATATGTCTTGGACTGTACTGACATAATCTATGAAGGTTTGGTTTGGTTGTGGAGATAATTTGGCAAATTGTTGTTGGTAACCTGCAGTGTCTAAAGAAAAATGTTGGAGAATGCGTTGTTTTAGGTACTCATAGTCTTTTCGCATTTCCTGTGGTATTGTTTCTATTACTCTTAGTGGTTCAAGAGCCAAATTCCTCATTAGAATAAATGCCCAATCTGATTTACTGATTTTATGATGAGACATGAGACATTCAAAATTTTCTAAGTAAGCGGAGATGGAATCTCCAGAACAGAAAGCCTTCACGAGACCTTTATATTTATTATATTTTTGTTCCTCTTCTTTGCTTTTTAACTTATTTATTGATATTTCTGTGTTGGACTCTATTTCCATCTGTTTTAGTTTAATCTGTGTCTCGGCATTCAACTGGGCCTGTTTGGCGGCGGCCTCAAGTTCCATCTGTAATTTCTTTTCATCGGCCTCGATTTGCAATTTCTTTTCATCTGCTTGCATCTGCAATTTCTTTTCATCTGCTTGCATCTGCAATTTCTTTTCTTCGGCTTCCATTTGAACTTTCCTTTCCTCTCGTTCTATCGCTCTTTCTTCACGGGCAACGTTTTCTGCGTGTGTTTTCTGTGCCCATTCTGACAGTTTTTCTTCTTTATAACCTAACTTTATTCCTTGCTCAATGCATTTATCTATGGAAGACATTTTGTGTTTTACTTGTATGTAATGTTTCTAAAGTTAAATCCCTTAGAAAAAATCTTGTGTACTCGAAAATTTTGTTAACTCCCTTACTTATTAATGTGTAAATCAAAATGCAAGGTTATATTGGTGAAAAGTTCATGAAAATGCAATCAAATCAATATGAAACAACATAATACATTGATGAAACATGAGAAGTACAGCTTAGAAGTACAATGAGTATGAGGTGAAACTTAGCTCTGAATTTTGAAGCTCCTCGATGTTATCTTGCACTCTCGTTACTGTGGGAAAGGTTTCATCGGTTGGACGCGGCACTTGTTGCGGAACAATCTGCTCGTGGAGCGAGAACACATTAGTGACTGTCACACAAAAAAAATGTCAAAATAGTAACATGTCAAAAAAAAATTGTTTACAGAATCAAAATAAAGAGGCGCTGTGGAGGCAATGGTGAGACATTGCCGAGGGACTCAGATTACTTCTATTTTATCGCTAGATAGCTACTAGTTTTATGTAACCTTGTAACGTTAACAATTTCTTTGATTTAAACAAATCAATGTGTTATCAAAAATCAATGTGATATGATTAAATAATTAATTTTACATGGCATTTAATAGGTTTTTAAGAAAACATTCTATGCCAAAACCGGAAAACTAGCCCCCAAAAAGCCTGTCATAGTCTTGCTCGTATCTAGGTAACTAAACTTGGGTTCATACAGGCAACAATAAATCTGTTCGTTATGAGATCGAATATTTATTGTATTTACATATACAGTATGCGTTGGCGCAGTGGGTAAACAGACCCGCGCTATATTACATCTCCCAAATAGTAAACATCAAACACATAAGTATCATTTAACAGTCTAGCAAACTATCTAGCCTATGTCTATATATCTATTGATATCTATAGAGTCCCTCAAAGGCAGGCCCTGTTGCCTCTCTCAAGTCCGTCTGTCCTCTGCCGGTCTCCGCGTGTCCTAACTCGACACGAGCGGTAACTCTGTCCGAGTTCCTCGTGGACCCCGCATTAGGCGGGCCACATCAGTGTCCACGGAATCATGGACTTGGGGACCATCTCTTTCGAGAAGGGTCTAGATTACTCGGGTCCTGCTCGACTCAATGGTTTCCCTTGGGCTGGAATTGCAGCCCTTTACTAAATGTGCAAGTGAGGCGGTGACAGTCGGATAGTTTGGTGATTTATCACATATATCGTAAGTATCATGAAAAAGTTGGCAATACACACATTTAGGCAATTTTTGATCTTTCTTGTCGACTCTCTGAAATGGTTTTTTATTGCTACGGTAGCTTTTAGGTTGGTCCTTAACAAAAGAGACTATTTCAGAGTCGATGTTTGATGTTTTAAAAATTTCTCTATTTGAGGAAAAATATGCGGAGCCTTTCTTCTCGAATTGTTCTATTGTTTCGATGTCTGACTGCTGAAGGAACTTAGCGAAAGGAGACTGTGGATATGACTTTATCCATTGCTATTAAATTTTTAAGTTTATCATAGTCCTTTCCTATTTTTGCTGCACTAAGCCATCTATTCAGCACGCTTTGGACATTCGAGACATAATCGATGAAGGTCTCACTTGGTTTTGGTTTTAAGTTAAAAAACTGCACTTGATACCCAGGGGCATCAAGTAAAAAATGTTGCATTATCCTATCATGAATGTACTGATAGTTAGATCTAAGATCAGTTGGTATTGATTCAATAACTTTAAGTGGCTCCCAACTGAGGTTTTTCATGTAGATCATGGCCCACATATCGATTGGTACTTGATGGTATTTAAGCTGATATTCGACATTTTCTGTCCAGGCTGATATGGAATCTTCTTTAGAGAATGGCTTAATAATATGTTTGTATTTATTAAGTTTATTTTCTTCTTGCTGACTCTTTAGTTTTGTAGCGGAGATCTCTGAGTGTGAATCTACTTCCATACCTTTCATCTTTAACTGTGTGTCTAATTCAATCTGTATTTGTTTTTCTTTCACTCTTGCCATTTCATCTATCTCTCTTTGCTTCAACTCTCTCTCCTGATCTAATTGTTTTTGATTTAATTCTCTCTCCTGATCTAATTGTTTTTGCTTTAATTCTCTCTCCTGATCTAATTGTTTTTGCTTTAATTCTCTCTCCTGATCTAATTGTTTCTGTTTAGTTTCTTCAGCTAATTGTGCCTCTTTGTGTTTTATTTCTAATTCCTTTTGTTTTGTTATCTCAGCTAGTACTACAATCTCCTTCTGGTGTTGTCTTTCTCGTGCACGTTCATCTCTCTCTGCATCATTTGCTTCTCTTAATTTTTGATCAGCATATTGCTCTAATTCCTTTCCGGTGTGTCCTAATTCCTTGCCTGCTTGTATGAAATCAGCTAAAGTTGGCATGTTGTTGGATAATTAGCTAGAGTTGATAGGTACTCAAATATTTACTCAGGTATATTAGCTATGTTGAGTTTTTAAATGCCTGTGTACAAAAAATATTATCAGATTACACCCTGAAAAAGAGATGCATTATTAATTATATTGCATTCAAAATAATTTGGGTATACTCATCTCAGCAATCCAGAACAATCAGGTACATTCGTTTGGCACCTCAGGTACAATCGTTTGGCACCTCAGCATACACCTTGTGTTACTCTTATACACCGCTCTTGTTATACCTGGTTTACAAGAGCATCAATAATTAACTATTTTTAAACGACATATGACTTTAGACATTTGTTTGACATTTACAATCACATGCCCCCGGACAACACAATGTGGTAAAGTTAATAGTAAATGTCAATGTCCTGTCTTCGTTCTAATGTCTTCTGCCTTCCCTAACTATTGCTGTTTAATTTGTGAAAGTGCTGTGCAGACGGACTCTTATTTGCATAAAGAAAGTAGTGCCATCGTGACGGTAGAAAATAGAAAAAGTCTACACATAATTAAATAAACGCTTTGAAATAAATATAAAGATAATAATAATGTTCAAATCAATAAATATATTCAATAAATAGCTTGTATAAACAATTAATATTCAATATAAGCCAAAGATTCAGGCGAGCAGCCGCTTGGCGATTTGTAAACAATCTGTCGCTGATTGCAAATGGCGTAGGGCAGCTGTTTGTCACCCACGATACGTCACAGGCGCAGCGCTATTTTTAGATTGGAAAAATCGATATTGTCGCCGGCTCATTTTTTTTTATGTATTGCTTCACCATGAATCATATTTGATAAATACTCATAAATAAATCAATAATTGTAGAAATAAATGATACAAAACTATAATAATAATACTTACAAATCAGAAGGAAACATATTAATAAAGCACAAAACATTTCAATAAGCATAAATAAACGTTAATCGGTCACGATGGGCACAGCTCGCATCTTGTTCTAGTCTGCACACGCCATTTTACACTAACACAAATTCAACCCTGTGATAAACTGACAGTAATATTATTCTAGAGCCGTGGGTGAGTGTTTTAGCTTGAACAATTGTCCAAGCTACACTTCTGACACCACTTTTATCCTAGCCTGTCATCAAGCGATGTTACAGGCATTATGGGATAAACTTCTCTCGCACCACACAAAAAGATTTGTCAGTCGTACGAGAGGAATTGATTACACATTTTATTGCCACTGGCTCTTTACATTACATAAATGCACAAAACTGTCTCTAATGCATCACACATGAATACACAGAATTTCCTATCACTAGTCGTCCCTAGCCCTACTGCTAAATCTATCTACTCATCTAAAGAAATACGCATCGACGCTAAGCGATGTGTTCCCTACGAAGTCTGTCCCCAGTCTGACGATTCTCCGCGTGCTGATTACACAGTACGCGGAAGGACCTCGTGCGTACTTCGGCTTTTGCGTGCTACATCATTCAACACGCTTAGAGTAGTAGTCTACTCTTGAGTTCTATTCTAGTGCTTCGTGTCTATCACCTTGGCGTGATTATACCGTGACCAGAGTGCTTACTCTCTGGTTGACACTTCCGTGTCTCATGAGAGAACTTGTTTACAGTTCCCCTCCCTATCTACTTCCTACACCTACCCTGCCCTCATGTTGGGGCACTGGGATACCTCTATTCTACTTGAGGTAGACCACTCGTTCAGGGTGGTCTTCCCTCCTATCTATTTTAGTCTTTGACAGCGATCGATAACAGACAGGCTGTGTCACTGTCGCGCGTGTGTTGACTTTGCGTTTTCCGCTTGAGATGTGTAACAGCGTAGCTTAAACATTAGATTCTTGTAAGCCTATTAGTGTGGCAATTCCATTGTAGCTACTAATTATATTGCAAGTTGTGAGATCTTGTATTTATTAGTGAAGTTACAAGTGTGATATAATGTTTACTATTAGTTGCTACAACCTGCTGAAGACAAGATAGATTAGTCAGTTGTTACTGTGACCAAGACTTTATACCTCTGTGGTTAGGTTGTATAGGCGGAATTCAGACACTGCTGTGACAAGAACAAGTGTGAGTCGTCGATCAATCAGAGTATATAGTTCTAGACACCAGGAGATAATGAAACTATTTTGAGATTGATAAATAGGGGTGGTGTCATTCCTAGGAAGTGTGCTGGTGCTGTAGGTAATGACATTGTGCTTTGATTATATATATATATATATATATATATATATATATATATATATATATATATATATATATATATATATATATATATATATATAATCAAAGCACAATGTCACTACCTACACACACACACACACACACACATATATATATATATATATATATATATATATATATATATATATATATATATATATATATATATATATATAATGCCCTGTTTGACATACACATGTTGTAATGAAGTGCGTTATATAACTGAGTGACTTGTCGACGTCCGATGCGGTCCAACGCGAGATACCTGAGTGCTATCGTCGCGATTGTGAGAAACCGGCCAAGGGTCTACGCTACACTATCCTATGCCTTTTCTTTATGCTCATGAGTACGAGAGTGCTTGTGTAACTGAGGGAAGAGAAGTTGTATGGATGTTGAACGAGACACGGAGACGTGTGGGATATGGGATGCAAAGCAATTATAATATTTATATAACTAGCACACCAGGCCAGTAGTGATGTTCGGTCACCACCCAAGGCTAATCCGCTTGGGGGACCAGAACAGGTAATGATCCCTTGAACATGTGGGGCAGATGAACATGTTTAGAAAAATGGAACTTCTCACCTCTATCATCAGAGGTGGATCAAGAAGGTTTTCACTATCACGTGGGAAGGTATCCCACTAGCGAAATGGTGTGATGAATTGTACATTGATTTGATATTGTTTATTAATTAAATTAGGTGTAATTAATTGATAACAGCATGTCTTTGTCCAGTGATGGAGAGGGGTCTAGGGACCAACTCTTCCATGGGTTTAGTTTTCTATTAGTGTAAATAGAAACCGTGCAGGTCTTCATACAACCACTGAAGACAAGAGTAAGGTAGGAGTTTGAGACTACAGTAACGTCAGACTCGATTGTTTAAGAACCTAATCCTTCCGACGCGCTGATCTTGGTGCCACCTGACATTAGATGTCTAAGCATGCTTCCACAATTTTTAGGGATGATTCCCTAATTAGGCAATGCCTAAATCGTTATACTGAAGGTAAATGTTTCAGTGGATGATAGCATGTGGATCCGAGTTGGTACCGAGTGCGCTCACCGCCTGCTCTTTCCTTTCAGGTGTTGTATGAGGTCTGCAGTGATTATATATGGGACCTAGCCTGTGTGTGGATCAGAAGTTCTACACTGAACCGCTGTGGTACACGAATTCAACCATGATCCTATGTGGTAGAGAATTCTTCAACGAAGGTTTGGTAATGAAGGCTACAATTTACTTATGTTGCATAACTTCCACGCTGAAGCTGAACTTACAATGGAAGACGTTGTTTATTTGCTTGATAAAGAGGACAACCCCGGCTGGGAAAACGTCAAAGCTATAGGTCATTTTAGGTTGAAAATCAGTGCTGAATATCACCGATTTCCCTACGAGATGCCACTTGAAAGATTTATGATTTCACAGTGATACGTCTTCATCAAAGCGTATAGACACTCATCATATTATTATATACCATTGTTCTGAACCAAACTTAGATGGAGACCAGTTAATCCTGAGTTTCAGCCATATCTGCAGTTAGTTGTCTACTAGAGAGTAGAAGTCCACCCGAAACACATGGAAGACTGTGTTATGTGTACCCTGAGGGATTTTCTTATAATCATGGTGTGGAAAACAACGTCACCCGACCAGGGGTGAAGCATCACTTGAACATAATTAGTGATTATTACCAGACATTATTTTCAGCTATTGTCCAGGTGCATCAGGGGATATCTCATTGTCGAGGATCTCATATCCAGACTGTGTAGGCAGAGCAGTAATAGAGACTAGAGACAATAGGTATTGACAATTCTCGCAGTTGTAGTGGTGGGTTCTTAGTCCAGTAATCGGAGTCCTGATGGCTAAATCCCATCGTTGACCGCCGGTTGCTTGCGGCAGAACAATACACAAGTGTTCCAGACGGCAGTGCTGGAAAAGGGCCAGGTGAGTCTTCTGGACCGACTCGACGGAAACACCCGCAATTCCTCCGCTATACCTCGTGGTGACCTAGAAACATCTATGACTCTATCTCTAACCTTTTTTCTATATTGTAAATCATTTCCTATCAGGACGTTCCGTGTAAACTTGTGTCTATAATGTATATTAAATTATTGAAAAGTTGACATGTTTTCTACACAGTTATTAGGTGTTATATTAGACGAGGCCTGGGAGTAAAGTTCCAAGGCAGAGGGTAGATGGTAGAGGATTAGGATATGGGAGGGGTTTGTAGACCCATGACACTTGTCACCGTGCAGAGTGGGTCAACAATAGTAGTATCAGTGTATCTACCTGTGCAACCCCTGAAGTTAGTATACACGTGAGTGACAGGGATCCTTCGGGGCTTGTGGTCATTCACAACAACCGAGGCCATCCTGTTACAACATCTGCAGTTAATATTCCTCTATGCCACCGTCGCAAACCATCCAGCATCATTTCTCGTGGTCTGCCTCTTTTCCCCTCGATCTTTCCAGTTGTCATGATGTTCTCCAACGCCTCTCTTCTCATTACATTACCAAAAAAAAAAAAAACAGTTCGTCTCTTTCTTATTGTTGTATATAATGGTCTAGTTTCATTAGCCTCTTTCAGGCATTCATTGGTAGTTACTTGAAGTTCAATTAATTCCCAACATTCGTCTAAGGAACCACATCTCTGTTTCTTCCTATCTCTTCCTAATTTGTTCATTTACATTCCGAGATTAACAGCCTTACAGCAAAACGGATTCTATATAGTGAATGGTTAATGATGGAGAAGTAAAAAACGAGATAAGATACAGATGGTATCGGCGGCATAAGCAGACACACTTATATATTATGTTGAGAAAACAGTATCCTCAAAGCAAGCTGGTTCATCATTGATGATCAAGGTGATGTTTTTGATTTTGGAGTATAACAACACACTTTGACATACTTTTGCTTTGTGACATAAGTGTCATTGTGTTTTCAGGTGTTCTGGTACAGACATATCGTTGGCAGCTGTTCGAATAGTGGACGGAACCCTCGGTAACACATGTTCCCCAATCGTGGCAACCTAAGTATCACATATAAAGCTGAATTAATTCAGTTTGTAAGTTAGTCGTCGTCGTCATCGTCATCGTCATCGTCATCGTCATCATCATCATCATCATCACCATCACCACCGCCGCCGCCGCCGTCGTCGTCGGCGTCGTCGTCGTCGTCGTCGTCGTCGTCATCGAGTGACAAATACATTAATGTAAACACACATAATTGTATTAAATTGGTTTTAGAACAGCACATAGAAGATGCAATTAGGAAGTTAAATAAAGAATAGCCCAAGAAAAAGCATAGTTCACAATAATAATAGAATTTTCTAGAATATACCTTTGTCAAACGAGGTAAGGCAAAACGCAGTACGTATTATTGTATATTGACAGAGGTATTACTGCCTATCTGTGTCATGAAATGCCGGAATTCGGCCGTATGGTCTAATGGAAGCATACATGAGATTATCCGACCTGGTCCCCTTCTGAAATAATCGCCCTTTGTTTTGCCAATCTAGACGAATCGAAAAACAGGACACGGTGAGCATTGTTCAGTGAGATAGACTGAGCAAAAGTCGCGCGCATAGGCTGTTCATAGAGCCCGCCAAACAAAGCAGTCAGTTGGGCTGAGTTGTTCACAGTGGAATGACGCCATGTCCTTAAAGCTGCGACGAATGATGTCTTCAGGGGATTGGAACGACCTCGACATAGTCTTCAACATGCCGATTGGATTGCAATTAGAAGGTATGATGAGTAACTTTGTTTAGTTAGCGTTGTGTTGGTAGCCGGGGACCGCGGTAGACTAGTCGGCCACTGCGGTAGAGCTAGTCAGCCGTGTAACAGTCGTCAAGCGGGAAAGTGGGTCATGTGTGAATTGGTAACATTGTGTGGGCCTGGAATCAATATATTTGGGGATCGCGAAATTACAGGTAGTGTAACACAGGGGTATTTAGCATCCTAGTGGCACGGGGATCATTTGCAGCCAATATAGATTGGGTTAACTGAATTCATGGCAGCGAAACATTTAATTTGAGTTCACACATGGCCCATCTTCCTGAAATCTAATGTCGCCGGAGCTGGCGTGGCTGAACTGGCGGGAGACCGGAAGTCGAGTACGGCGTCGTCTATAGTAGGGCGTTTAGTGTATCTAGCGACGCTGCCGGTCGAGGCGACTCCCTTTCGGGGCTGGCAGAAGTATCGTATGTAGTTCCAAGGTCGTACCTTGAGTCGAAGGCCGTTGTCGCATGGTGGTGCGACCACTGGCTTTTCTCACATCTGTCTTGTAGCTAGTATGCCTTAACGAAATGCCAGCTTAATATATAGTGGGTTCCGGTGAGGAGGATAATGTGGGAGAATCGACTGATTGGACATGGCTGTTCGTGAGGAACAGTGACACCGTACTAAATGCCCCTGCCCTTGACGAGGGAGGAGAGAACGGGGTGTGGATATCTGCTGCATGAAGAGTGCGCCATGTATATAACACTGGATTTGGATATAGAGTACCCGAAGCACGGTACTACATCAACCCCAGTCCAGGAAAGACGACGCAGTTCAAAGAGCGGCCTGACAGGACCTAGGCCCAGTTTATTCCAGACACGGGGGAGCAGCTTATGAGCGAGACTGGACTCTTGTGTGAAGAGTCCGTAATGCTGAAGAGAGGTGGTGAGGGTTACCTCGCTTATGGTAAGCTTGTTACATGATGCTTTCACCAAGTGTTGTCCTCCACAGGTTCTGCCTTCCTGATTGAGGTGTCGAACGTCTGTGACGGGTCCAGTAATTGGGACCCAGGCAAGTGACGTGGTCAGCAGTCCGGGGACACCTCAACGAATCTCAAGGTGTACCTGCTCCAGAGAGTCTACTACGGCAGAGTACGTCAATACCACTTATAGTTCAACAAGGCCACTTCATGTGGTTGTCACCTTACCTTACAGAAAGTATCCTTGTCTAGTTCTTGTCCTCCTCGTGAAGACATTAGACTGAACAACTGTCAGAGAGGACAAGATATCATCTGCGATCTGTGCCAGGCCACTTTGGCTTATGATTCTGCCGGAGTAAAGAAATACTAGAGACAGTAGGGACCCGCAGAAACTGAGCCAGTGATTCCACACGCACGCCCCTCTACGAGATTTATAGAGGGTGAGCGACGGAATCGCTTGAGAATTCGCTAGACGGTGACGCGGTCATCTACACAGATGGGTCGGTCGTCCGACATGTGAGAAGCTCATGGGCCTTTACAGCTCGGGCCGGAGGGAGAATTGTGAAGGAGGACTCTGGTGCTTTCACTGAAACCACAAGTAGCCTGACCATGGAAGTCATGGCAGTAAGTAAAGCAATAACATGGCTCGAGACACAGACATTCACCAGGGCTTGTTTCCTTAGCGACTCAATGAACATGATCAAGAGGATAGAGGAGGGGTCGATCCGAAGAGAATGGTTGCTGCCTCTGAAGCGGTCTCGGCTGGCAAAGATTAGTTTCATCTTCGTGCCAGGGCATGCGGGAGTACAAGGAAATGAGCGGGCTGACAAGCTCGCAGGTGAGGCTACTGTGGAGGGCGGACGCGCCATGGACCAGGCTGACATTCTGAATGCTCTACGTGATGTGAGACTTTTGCGAGAACCAAGTGATGACTGTGAATCTACAACAATGGCCAGACTGCTAGAGCATCAAATTAAAAGAGGTGTGGCCAAACAAGAACACTACGCAGGAAGCCAAAGAAGATTGATAAACCAACACAGAACTGGCGTCGTTAGCCGCTACACGCTACGGGATTTGCTGAGGAGGGGATCCGAGCACTTATGGACTGAATGGTTCGATGTGCAGCGAGGATGATCTGTCGACTAACTAACTAACTAACTAACTTACGACTTGTGACGTACTACACTTTTATTTTCTTATGATGACAAATACTTCCTCGGGCTACTCCGGTGCTTCTTTGTCTGGACATTACTAGCAGCCGCTAGGTCTATCTCGTCCTGAACATCATCATCCTCATTTGTACAATACACACGTTCGTTGTCATTGATAGATACTAGAGTTGTGTCATGCATTCAGGACTGAGTGTGATAAGGTAACGTCTATTGGGCGAGTGAAAGAGAGATAGGTATCCGAGGCTGGTGGGGTATAGTACATTGAATACACCTAGTAACCCATCTGAAGACACCCCATGGTTAAGATGTGGTATCAGTTCCCCTCACCCCAGAGAGTGTTGCTATCTCTGTACTTTAGAGTGTGTAATGTAATAAGGGACGTAAGTTGTATTCATTTTTCAAAATGTATAATTACGCATTGTTAAAATGTCTAATAAGTACGAACACTGGCTCGGTGATGATGAGCTCATAATCGGACATTTAAATATTTACCATTTAATAGGGAATCTACCCGAACTATCACGTATACTCAATCAAAATATTCACACGTTCGGCGTTAGCAAAGGTCGAATAAAAAGTAACATCTCAGATGATGACATCGCTCTTGGAGGTTTTAAAGCCATAAGACGAAATCATCATCAGAAACAAGAGACGTGTATTGCAGTCTATATTTCTGACTCGCTTAACGTCAACCGGTGAAATTGAGTATGTATAGCTTGAGGTTAAACTTCGACATCGCACACCCCTAGTAGTTGGTTATCTTTATCGAAACATCAGTGCAGGAAACATCTGGTATGAAAAATGCCCCACTATGATGGATGTAGTCTTTAGTAATTTGAAAGAAATAATATTGCTAGTTGACCTCAACATAGACACTAATAAATCAAACAAAATATGGGAAAATATAATAGAGTCATATAACTGCCAACAGTTAGTCAAAAAAGAAACTAGAATAACAAAATCATCTGCTACACTTATAGATCACATGTATACTACATGTGCTGACAACATCACATAATGTAATGTACCTATTAATGCCATAAGCGATCACTACCCAGTACGTTGCACGTGGTCGCAAAGAGGTACCGGAACTCCGAAACACAAGCATATATGTATAAAATATAGAAATAATAAAAATTTCAATCAAGATGTCTTTATACAAGACTTGCTAAACTCATCTTTGGACTACGTTTACCAGCATCCTGAACCACTTGCTGAAGACCTCTCTAAGTGTATTTGATAAGCATATTCCATGTAAGAAAGTTATAGTTAAACATTACACTAATTCCCTGTGGATCACACAGCAGGTAGTTGAACTTATGTGAGACCGGGACATGGCACATAAAAATAGAGATCTAACCATGTACCGTAGTCTGAGAAACAAAGTTCAGTATTGTCAGAGTCTAACAGGGGACAGCGATGCAGGGACATCGTTACGACCGCCAGGCGACTTAGCTCCCAGTAAGGGATGCAACAACTTCGTTGCGCCGCCAGGCGAATAGGAGTTACCGGCCTGCGAGATCGCTGGCTGACCAGCGGTCAGGCCGCCAACGCAAGACGCACGTCTGCCACGTGACGCCACGTCAGGCAGGAGGCAAGTTGCGAACCAGGTCCAGACAGCTCTGGGGACACGGTACAGGACGGACGTGTGATTGAGAGAAAGGCGTTGTATGGTTTCGGTATTGAAAGGCGAGTGTCTGGACATCTTGCGAGTCATACTTGTGAACTGTATTGTGGATGTAAGTTGTAAAGTATCCATTATATATTGTTGTGATCATCATTCTGTATTTGATATGTTAATAAATCCATTGAATGGTGTATCGTTGAGTCTTACGTCAAATCACGTTGTATGTGTACTGTCTCACACTTGTTAGGAAAGCGAGCCAAGTTTAAGACTCTGACATGTGTGAACGTGGGTAGCTCGTCCTTGTTGAACGTGGGTAGCTCGTCCTTGTTGAACGTAGCTCGTCCTTTTTGAACGTGAAGGTCTCGTCCAGCTTTAATTTAGTTAGATTTAAACCTAAATGTGATCATGGAAGGCTCATTTTGATTGTTACTACATTATTTAAACATGTGTAAGACCATTTGTAAACGTACAATGCATACATTTTGTTTGATCCTGTAAGCGTGTAAAACATTTGTGATTTGTGAAACTTGTCACCGTTTTGACCTTGTCGACATTGTGATCTTGTCGCCATTTTGACCTTGTCGCCATCTTGTAAACTTGATGTCTATGTCCTTACTGAATGTCATCTTGATGTAAGTGATGTGTCATCAATGTTGTAGAGTGTTAAGATACTTGTAGATTGTCTTTGTGCATTGAGTTTGTGGAACGCGAAAAGTGTTTGGAAAGAAAGTAACGTGTATTGTAAAAAAACTGTTGACAGACAAACTTACGACATACAATTACACTCAACGCCATACAAACCTAATCAACACTTAGTGACAAGCAGGCACACACCAACAAATAGACGCTAATTTATCTTCTTCCAAAATAAAAGCAGGTTTTTCCGTACCATCCGAAACCTTGCCGTAGAGGTCATTTACGATTCGAAGTAGCGACCCTACAGTTCCTAGCCCGATTTTCCAACCGTTCTTCACCGCATCCAGGGCACTTGAGTATAATTTTTTTTTTTTTCGTATACTTTAAAAATGCATTTTTAGGCACATATCGTCCATTTAAACAAATTGTAAATTGTTGATTACTAACCACTTATTACATATTGTGTGTGGCTGGTATTTCATTGACATTTTTCCATCATGTCTTCATTATTTGATTTCATTGATATGGGCATAAAGTTACAGTTACATGGTGATGAACTAACACGTTGGAGTGAGCAGAAGTACGCTGAATACCTACTAGTACAGGAGAAAGCTATCGAACGCGATGACAGGGCAGCAGAACGCGAAGAAAGAGCAGCAGAAAGGGCTGCCAGGCAAGCCGAATTAGAACTGACTGCAAAGACAAAGCAAGCTGAGATGGATAGCGAACTAAAGAAGGCAGAAACAGCCTTAAAGCAAGCTGAGATCGAGAAAGAAACAGAGCTGAAGAAGGCAGAAATAGCAGCTCAGAGTAAGAGAGAAGAACTGGAGTTACAGTTGAAGATAAAACAACTTGACACTGAGACTGCCATTAGCAAAGAGGCTAAGAAATCTGAGAGACTGGAGAAAGAAAACCAGTTTAAGAAATATCAAGGTATTGTACGTAATTATACCTCGGGTGACTGCATCGCAGCCTTTACCCAAAATTTTGAAACTTTAATGGAACATTATCAAGTTCCACTGTCTGAATGGAATATTGTGTACATGAGGAGTTTGTCAGGGGAACCTCTTAAAGTTATTGAAACCATCCCCAAAGACCTCAGAAAAGATTACCATTATCTGAAAGCTAAGATTATGGCACATTTTATGTTAGATGAGGCAGGTTACAGAGAACAATTCAGTAAATTGAGCCCAAAACCGACTCAAACGTTCTCTGACTACCTCTGCTTAGTCCGAGATATTTTCACCAAATGGACGTCAGCAGCCAAAATTGAAAAAAGTTATCAGAGATTGGAAGATCTAATCATTAGAGACAAAATTGTATCATCTATTCCTTCAGCCTTTGCTTAATTTTTGTTAGAGAATGAATGCTCTAGTGTGGATGAGATTGAAAGACGTGGGTCGGCTTACTACACAGCCAACAAACATTGCTTTGCTACTGAAGATACTAACATTAACTTTGTAGCAGCGGCTAATTATGACAAACAACCCTATAGTAGGCAGAAACCTCATAGGCCTACCGCTGAGAAATTTAATCATTGCATTTATTGTAAATATTCACATCATCAGGGTGAAATGTGCGATCAGAACCCAGGGTACCATACTTACTTATTAAACATGGTAAACAAATAAGACAAGGAACGTAAATCCTTTAAAAACTCACGAAAATGTTTCCTCTGCAAGGCATGGGGACACCATCGGAAAGATTGTAAGGGCAGGCATATGACCAACAAAGCAAATGCCGCCTTGTTTGATAGTTCGTCTTCTGATGAAGAAGAGCCAGAGAAACATCCTGTGAACTCAGCACAGGCTTTTGACCTATTCAACGCAAACAAATGCTCTGTTTGTAACACCTTTTATGAAGATGGTATTTTAACATGCGGTCATGCCATCCCTTTTGCCAATGAAGAAGCTAATTTGGTAGTAGACTCAAAAGGCAGAATAAACATCCATCACGGATATGTAAATGGCAAATCTGCTACAGTCCTTCGCGACACGGGGAGTTCACTCATTGGCCTGAAGAGAACGTTCATAATGCCTACAGACTATACAGGCAGGCACGTAACATGTAGAACATTATCAGGCAATATTGAGAAATACCCATTAGCATGGGCATATATTGAAACACCTTTCCTCACTGGGAAAGTAAAGTGCGCTGCACTAACCAGTCCAGTTTGTGATATAATTATTGGTAATTTACCTGAGGTAAATGATAAACCTCATGACATAACATCTGTATGTATTGATGATACCATAACATCATCATCAAATGTCATCATTGAAAATGTCACACCACCTATTGATTGTAAAGTAGCTAATGTAGCACTAAGTTCTCATGACATCATTGAAACTGTTGTTCCATCATCATCCGATATTATTGAGTGTGTGAACGCAGTAACGAGAGCTACTGCAAGAGTGCAAGATGAAATAAATCAAACTGAGGCGATACAATTGCTCAGCCCAGTTGCACTACCTACTAACACCATGAAGGAAGCATTTGTAACAGCCCAAAAAGCTGATCCTTCATTGTCAAAATACTTTGACCTGATCGGCCGAAAGCCAAAAGTAACCAAGAATGCAAAATGGCATTTTGCTATGAAAAATGATATACTCACCAGGTATTACACCAGAGGTGACAATACCACAGAGCAAACTGTTTTGCCAACTAGTTATCGCAAGCAAGCCTTACATCTTGCACACGATATACCTCTTGCAGGACATATGGCATACGTTAAGACCAGATCAAGGATATTGACACAATTTCACTGGCCAAAATTTTGCAATGACATTAAAGAATATTGCAGAAGTTGTGACACCTGCCAGAAACTGGTTAAAAAAGGTAAACACCCACAGGCAAAGTTACAAGTTACCGACTTAGCCAGTCGACCTTTTGAAAAGTTATCGGTTGACATAGTGGGCCCTCTTAGTCATACAACAACCAGAGGGAATAAATTTATTCTAACTGTTATTGATACATGTAGTCGCTGGCCAGAAGCTATTCCGTTAAAGAACATAACTGCCAATGACATAATGGAAGTGTTCTTCCATATTTTTTCTAGGATAGGTTTTCCAGATACTATCCAATCTGATAGGGGCACTCAGTTTATTGCCGCATCCACCCAAGCTTTCACCAAAATGTTGGGAGTGAAGCAGTGTTTCAATTCACCCTACCATCCTCACAGTAGCGGAGTAATAGAGAAGTTTAACGGGGATCTCAAGCACATGCTTGCAAAAGTAACGCAAGAACACCCCAACAACTGGGATGTATATCTACCAGCTATTCTTTTTGCTTATCGCGAGGTACCACATGCTAGCACCGGTTTCTCTCCTTTTGAACTCATCTATGGTGCCAAACCACGTGGCCCATTGACCATTTACCACCAAATGTTAACTAACTCTACACCAATACTTAAACCCATATCATCATACTTATATGTTACATCATTGCGTGAAAGAATCATCAAATCTTGTGTTATTGCAAAGAATGCACTAAAACTATCTGGTGCTACTTATAGACAGTATGCTGACAAAGGTAACCGGACAATAACATTGACACCTGGACAGGACATTCTTCTGCTACTACCTAGTGACAGACACCTACTGACTGATTCTTGGCAGGGACCTTTTAAAGTGACGAGACAGATTTCACCTGTAGACTACGAAATCCTTATAAAAGACAAACACAAAATATTTCACATAAATATGCTAAGACCATACCACAACAGAGACAACGAACAGGACGATACGACAGCTTGTACAGTGATAATAGATCACGAAGACGACGATCCTAGTGACGAAATTCCAACACCTGCATTAGACACGACAGACTGCTTGAAGGAGATCAAAATCAACCCAAAGTTAACTCAAGCAGAGACAGACAGGTGCAAACAACTTATACAACAGTACAACACCATCTTTTCCAACAACCCAGGACAAACAGAATTAGTACAGCATCACATCACACTCACATCAAACACACCCATTAGATGCAGACCATACACCATCCCATTACATTACAAAGAGCAGTTACATCTAGAAATCATCAACTTAGAGAAAAATAACATCATAAGACGATCCCGATCAGACTACTCATCTCCCATGGTCATAGTCCGCAAAAAGGACAATACAATAAGACTATGCATCGACTACCGAAAACTGAATAAAATAACTGTTCTAGATCTTGAGCCAATGGCAAACACTGACGATCTTTTGACAGAACTGACAGACGCTAGGTTCTTTACGACGGTAGACATGACGAAAGGTTATTGGCAGATTGCTGTAGACGAACAGAGCAGACATCTGACAGCATTTGCCACACCTTGGGGACTGTACGAATGGTGCAAACTTCCATTTGGGCTTGTTAACGCCCCAGCCACATTTGTACGGATGACACGACTACTTCTAGTAGACATTGCTAACATAATCTGCTATATCGACGACATATGTATTCACACAGAGACAATGACTGAGCACATTAAGACTTTAGACCAGACATTTGAACGGATCAGACAGCACGGACTGACAGTGAAGCCTGTAAAAGTAGACATAGCCTACCAGGAAATAACATTCTTGGGTTACAAAATATCCAATGGCTTTGTCACGACAGATGATAAAATTGTGTCCAAGATACTAAAACTCTCACTTCCGACTACTAAAAAACAAGTCAGAAGTTTGTTGGGCTTAATAAATTACTACCGGCAGTTTATTCCTGATTTTTCTGAACTGACCGAGGTATTCACTAATCTACTAACAAAAGATAAACCAGAGAAAATTGTACACGATCAATGCCTAAAAATTGCATTTCATAAAGTTCTATCATGTTTTTCTGATAAGAATGAACGTAATCTTATCCTTAAATTGTCCGATATCCGTTTACCTTTCAGATTACGCACAGATGCTAGCTCCGTGGCGATTGGAGCAGTCCTGTTGCAGGAGTATAACAACATTCTCCACCCCGTTTATTTTGTATCCAGGAAGCTGAAGGCCCGAGAGCGGGCATGGTCCATTCCTCAATTGGAAGCCCTAGCTTTAGTAGTAGGTATTACAAAATTGTCTAGATTTCTTCTAGGACCCCATTTCATCGTAGAATCGGACAGCAGCCCCTTACGATGGATGAATTCAGGAGTGCCGTCGAACCATATGGTAGCGCGTTGGTCTTTGAAACTCCAAGATTATAGCTTTGAGGTTCGACACATCCCAGGCAAAACCAATTCAATTGCCGATCTTTTGTCACGTTGCCCGACCGACCCAGTGAGCACCAATGTCTGAGTGCAGTATGTAGAAATACACTCAGACCGACACAGCCATTTAGCAGTGAATAGTGGTTTTTCATTCACAAAAAGCTGTGTAATGTCTACAATATTGTGATAGGGATTACTCCCGTTATATATAGTGTTCTTATTTTACTAGTTCATGTAGTGATTGTCGTGTATAAATGTGCAGTATGTGGTAGAAAGCGAACTATATTAATTGTAGATAATACGTACAAGAACAGTGTCACATTCGCACTTACCTGAAGCGAATTATCCAACTTCACAGTGACAACTTCGTGTGGAATCTTCCAGGAACATTTTAATTACGAGTGTGAAAGTAAAAACTGAACAGTGACGACTTTTCTACACCTTTGCAGTGAACCGAAATCTTTAATGTTCGACTGAAACATCTAACACATGAACATTCGATCCTAATCCAGAAGATTGTGTAGCAACATCTAACACGAACTTTGAGAACATTGTACCTTCCTTAAACTACATCAAACCGGAACAGGTGTGTTCTACAAGCTTTACCATCAGCTGATTTTAGTGTTCGTGTGTACTTCCGGATGAATTAGAAATTTAGAACAAAAATAGCAGACAACATATAAAAGAAGAAAAAGTTTTGACGATTCTAAAATGTTTAGGATTCTATAAAATTGAATACACGAATTGTGTGTTTATTTATTTCTCTAATGTAATCTTAGAATCATATCTTGATTAACGTATTCATATTACCGACTTTTTTCTCGTTAATATGAAGAAACGTCAAGCAATGACACTAAGAAATTAAATAGTTATTGTAAATTATTGTGTGTCACTAATGTTAAAATTACTTCCCTTTCATTTATTGTTATTACATTTTCACACAAAGGGCCATAAGTTGAAATGTATATGCTAATGTGTTGTGTGTAATATAACATGTGTTGTTAAAGTGTTGACACCACAGGCAGGCATCTACTGGGCATGGCAGAGTGTTGCCAACATTGTATGCCAACACAAGAACTCCTGTCCAAGTAGGGACAGGGTTGGAGTGTTTTATACGACTTATATAAAGCCGTATTTCAGTCTGGCTAGATGGTTTTTGTTCCAAGAACCATATTATTCTTTTTTTTTCAAATTGCTGCGAGGTAGATGCGTGAAGCTGGTACTACTGATCTGACTGGGTGATAATACAATTGAGGTAACCAGCCATCGAGAGGGTGAAGCCTGATATGTGTTAAACATGAAGCACCACATGTCTTTGTACCCAACTCCCAGTGCTTATATATTTCTATGTCATGTGTGTATTTTGATAACGTTGTGTATAACAATAGAAAGGTAGACTCTGACAAGGGTATACTATTAACCCAACAGGTACAGACATTATACATGAAAGACGACATCTTTCATGGATTTTACCGGGGGAGCGTGTCAGAGTCTAACAGGGGACAGCGATGCAGGGACATCGTTACGACCGCCAGGCGACTTAGCTCCCAGTAAGGGATGCAACAACTTCGTTGCGCCGCCAGGCGAATAGGAGTTACCGGCCTGCGAGATCGCTGGCTGACCAGCGGTCAGGCCGCCAACGCAAGACGCACGCCTGCCACGTGACGCCACGTCAGGCAGGAGGCAAGTTGTGAACCAGGTCCAGACAGCTCTGGGGACACGGTACAGGACGGACGTGTGATTGAGAGAAAGGCGTTGTATGGTTTCGGTATTGAAAGGCGAGTGTCTGGACATCTTGCGAGTCAGACTTGTGAACTGTATTGTGGATGTAAGTTGTAAAGTATCCATTATATATTGTTGTGATCATCATTCTGTATTTGATATGTTAATAAATCCATTGAATGGTGTATCGTTGAGTCTTACGTCAAATCACGTTGTATGTGTACTGTCTCACACTTGTTAGGAAAGCGAGCCAAGTTTAAGACTCTGACAAGTATGTAATTCGAAAGGAAAAGAAAAACTATTTTAAGAACTTAATAATAGATAAAAGTAACACTAAAGATATATGGAAAGCAATTAATTCCTTGACAAACAAACACAGGTCATCAAATCAGGTTACATGTGATCACTTCAGTTGATTCTTTCAGTCCGACATAAATCAACTGAAGACTGCAATACCAGATGCGCCTCATGATATACCTTTATTATCATCAATTTGTGAGGAAAATGCTACGGAGACAATCTCTCCAACATACCGCTAATGACGACCACTGAAGTATTTACACATCTCAGTAATCTAAAAAACAATAACTCACCAGGACTAGATGAAATCAGTAATCCGATCTTTCACTATGATGCATCGGCTATCTGCGAGTCACTAACTTTTATATATAATCAATGTCTCACCAAAGGTCACTTCCCATCAGCCTTTAAAATCGCTGAAGTGTATCCTCATTTAAAAGCTGGTTCATAGGACGATCGTGTCATGAGTAACTATAGGCAAATTTCCATATTAGCCTCACTATACAAACCGCTAGACAAGCACATCAACAAAACAACACTAGAGCACTTAGTTCGCCACAAACTTATAGTTGACAGTCAAAGATATTCTTGTCATAAGGCGCTATAAAACAAGATACAAATCTGGCATCAGAATATTAACAACAATACTCTATGTGGAGCGGTGTTTAAAGACTTTAGAAAAGCATTCGATATGATAGGTCATACTATTCTAATTTAAAAAAAAAACAAAAAAACTAGAAACAATGAAAGTAAGCTTTACTACAATGACATTAATAAAATAATTGTTATTAGACAGAAAACAAGTAGTATCACACAATAAATCTTTATCTCAAGCCATTACTATTAACATTAGAGTACCTCAGGGGTCTATACCTGGCCCTCTGTTATTTGCCATTTATATATTTATATATATATATGACCTTCCCTTATATCTGTCATCGTCCTGCTATGTATTTACAGACGACTGCACAGTATATCCAAACGCTTGATTAAAATGTACTACAATCATCCTTGCACCTGTAGGTATTGAAGATATAAGCAGTTAATCTTATACATTGTGTTGGGGAAACAAAATCGTCAAGAAAAATTAATTTATCATGTGATGATGAAGATGATGTTTTGGATATTGTAACATAAACATACACACTGACATACTTTTCTCCTGTAACGCAATATCCACTGTGTTGTTAGCTGTTCTGGTACAAACGTATCGATCGCAGCCATTCTCATAGTGGATAGAACCCACGGGAAGACATGTGTCCCCAACGAGGCAATCTAGGCGTCACATATACAGCTGAATTAACTCAGTTTATTAAGTTAGTCTTCATCATCATCATCATCATCATCATCATCATCATCATCAGCATCATCATCCTCGCGTGTAAAATACATTATAGAACGGTACAGAAACAGGCCACGTATTATTGTACTAAATTGCTTTAATAACATCATATGGGATATGCATAACTGAAATTAAGTAAAGAATAGTCCAAACAATAGCACAGTTAACAAGAGGAAGAAAGTGTCTCAGAACATACCTTTATCAAACGAGGTGAAGCAAACCGAATTGAAAAGCCGTATTAGGCCAAACCTGGTTAAAGGAAGGAATCGTGGGGGTATAGGACTCGAGAGGAATGGTGTAGAGGCGGCCGAGATGTCGTTTCACAGAATAATAATGAGACCAATAATGAGAAGTGTGAAAAGAGTAGTAAATATATTTAAAGACGTTATCTTACAAGGATACCTAGATACTCGCATCAAAAAACGACAGTCCACATTCTTTTGGAAGGTCACGTGAAGGGCGATAGAGTAAGCCATGTCAACATGGTAGAAATGCTTGCAGATCTACAAATTGATGGGAAAGAATTTAGACTTATTTTTAAAAAAAACATGTATTGGAAACAACAAGCTGCCATACTGATTGATAATGAAGTGGGACAATATCCGCCAATTAAGAGAGGTGTGAGGCAAGGATGTGTAATGTCTCCATATCATTTTTCATTATACAGTGAATATATTTTCAGAAATGTAGAAGAAATAAATGGAATCAGCATTGGAAATCGAAATATCAATAACATTAGATATGCAGATGATACAGTATTGATTGCAGACAATGACCAGGATCTGCAACAATTAGTAGATACGGTTTTTACATACAGTGAACAACTGGGGCTAGAATAAAACTCTAAAGAGGCACAGATTATGGTCGTCACTAGGAAGAACGAAATACCACAATGTAATATACAAGTAAATAGGAATATTCTTCAACAAGTGAATCGGTACAATTATCTCGGAACGATCATAAAATCTGATGGGAAATGCATTGAAGATATTAGAGCAAGAATAGCCGTGGCGAAAGTCGCCTTCAGCAAGATGACAAACACACTGACCAATAAAAAGATGTCAATTTAAACGAGAAAAAGTCTTGAGGTGCTACATAGAGCCTGTTCTTTTGTATGGATGTGAAACTTGGACAATGAGCAGTCAAGATGGCTGCCGGAATGTGGTTTTTGAGGAGAATGCAAAGAATGCCATGTTCAGACAGACAAATCAATGACCAAGTAAAACAGGAGACACATGAAAATCGTAAATTGATTAGAGAAATTAGACGTAGACAGTCAAATATTTTTGGACATGTTTTGAGAAGAAATGACTTAGAGATCTTGGTGACAACTGGCAAGATCAAAAGAAACAGACCAAGGGGGAGACCGAGAAATATATACTGCCATGTAACGTCGGAGGCAAGGGACAGTGATTTAGAATAAGACATGGAAATTGTGGCAAACAGAACAAGAAGAGTTAACCAAGAAGCGGCATAATACGCAAGTTGATAGATGACGTCACGGCGAACTACGTCACTAAAGTTAGTCAGTTTTGGAATGATCATGGAGACGGTCGGATAAATAACAACACTGAAATATGAATGCAAATATCCAGCAGAAAGACATAGCGAACATGCCATCTAGTACTCTAGGAAGATAAGGAAAACAGGCATAGTCTGCATTACGGAGAACGATGGGAAGATGAAGATTTAACACAGAGAAAGTGAGGAGAGCATACTGCATCAGATCTTGCCGGTCGGTTGTCAAATAGAGGTCATGGCGTCAACACACACTTAGCTCGGCGTAAGTAACAATGTTAGAATCATGGGCGTAATGTAGTTTGCTGAACGATGGACCGTATGACATTTACGTGTCATTGATGAAAGTAGAAGGATGGAATCGGACTCTACAGTTAATATTAAATATTTACTAATGATTATTAATTGTCTTTCATCGGCCCTCCCATTAACATGGGAACGGTGAGGTTGCTATATTGTACGGACGATTGCCACCATAAAGATATATTTGACGAGGAACGCCGGCGTTGAGGAACTCATTTTGTTAATATTTATTCTGGCTCATATTGAGCTGCAATGTTGTTTGACTAGACGACGAGCAGAATATTAGAGGGAAACAGCATAGCAGACACTGGATAGATTGCCACATGGCATGGTCGAGATAGGATCACTGAGATGATCCACGAATATGGTGATCGAGTGAAATGGCGATTCGTGACCGCCCACGCTTTCCAGAAGACATGAAAATCCGACTGCTGTGGAGGAGGACATACAAGCGTTAATTTTCGAGAATTCGTCAGACGGTGATCCTGTCATTTACACAGATGGGTCGGTAGTCCGACACGTTAGAAGCTCATGTGCCTTTACGGTGCGGGCCGGAGGGAAAATCGTGAAGGTGCTTTTGTTGAGACCACAAGTAGCCTGACCATGGCAGTCATGGCAGTAAGTAATGCAATAACATGGCTCGAGACACAGACATTCACTAGGGCATGTGTCCTTAGCGACTCATTGAGCATGCCCAAGAGGATAGGAACGGGGTGGATCCGAAGAGAGTGGTTGCTGTCTCTGGAGTGGTCTCGGCTGACAAAGATTAGTTTCATCTTCGTGCCAGGGCATGCGGGAGTACAAGGAAATGAGCGGGCTGACAAGCTGGCAGATATGGCTATTGTGGAGTGCGGAGCGCCATGGACTAGGCTGGTATTCTGAATGCTCTACGAGAAGTAAGACTTTTGCGTGAACCAAGTGATGACTGTGAATCTACAACCAGGGTCAGAATGCGAGAACAGCAAATTAAAAGAGGCGTGACAAAACAAGAACACTACACAGGAAGCCAATGAAGATTTATAAACCAACACAGAACAGGTGTCGTTAGCCGATACACGCTGCGGAATTTGCTGAGGAGGGATCCAAGCACTTCTGGACTGAATGGTTGGATGTGAAATGAGAATGCTCTTTGTCGACTAACTAACTAAATATGTATATATTTCATAGAATCAGTTTTAATATATAGGTGTTAGTCCGGGGCAATTATTAAGCAAGTAAAATAACCTATTGCAGATGATCAATATGATATTACAGAAGAAAATAGATATACAGCGAAAATGCAAAATGTACA
Organism: Cepaea hortensis; assembly: GCA_963921405.1. Lineage (NCBI taxonomy): Eukaryota > Metazoa > Mollusca > Gastropoda > Stylommatophora > Helicidae > Cepaea > Cepaea hortensis. The sequence goes on along the minus strand of OY992888.1, from coordinate 77,647,855 downwards.
TAATTTGAAAGAGGCTTAAATACAAGAAAGACTATATACAAATATAAACAAGACGAGGACAGCATTGTGGCTTCATTAAAAAAAAAAAAATTACTTGCATATCCTTTGCAGGACATCGCGGTCAACACCAGAACTTTTGCTGTTGTGATCTCTTGGGAAGTTTACGTTCAGTAGTTTGCTGTTGTAATCTGAACGAAAGGCACCCATTCTATGTTGTAAAAAGCCACCACGAGGCGGTTTGCTGCCAAATCGTCTGCAGCTGTGTTTCGAACACGGGTATGCGGGATTACGATCTGCTTCATTAACCCCATCGCCACTGAGCCGGTTTGGCTTCATTATAGGAACATAAAAACAGGAACACAATGTAAAAAAAAAGGAAAATATACTTCGAATAATAACAACGAGGGAAAATACATGATGGAATCGAAGATACAAGCAAAAAAACTGTTATATTATGTTGGGGACACATCATCGTCAAGGCAAGTTGGTTCATGATGTGATGATCAAGATGATAATTTGTATGTTGTAGAAAAAAAATACACTCTGACATACTTTCGCTCTGAAACACAAGATCCATTGTGTCTTCAGGTGTTTTGGTACAGACATAGCGTTGACAGCTGTTCGTATAGTGGACGGAACCCTCGGGAAGACATGTGTCCCCAACGTGGCAACCTAAGTGTGACATATACAGCTGAATTACCTTAGTTTATTAAGTAAACCTCCATCACCATTATCATCACCATTATCATCACCATCATCAACATCATCATCATTATCATCATCATCAAGTGTCAAATATATTATTGTAAGGCACAAAGACATGTCATGTGTTATTGTGTTAACTTATTTTAATAACAGCAGGTAAAACATACATTAAGGAAGTTTAACACAGAATAGACCAAGCAATAGCACAGTTCACACGATGAAGAACATTTCCATTTGTCAACCGGCGTGACGAAAAGCGATCTTTAGAGCTGTACTGAGCAAATCCTGATTATGGAAGGAATCGCGGATTTATAAGTCTCCAGAGCATCGATGTAGAGGCTGCTGAGATATCAATCCATCCATCATGTGCCATGCCGATAAGCGTGGGCGGTCATGTTTTGCCATCTCACTCGATCACCAGAGTCGTGGACCAGTTCCGTGTTCCTGTCTCGACCATACCACGTGGCCAAGCCAACTTCTCGGTCTTCCCACTGGTCTCGTCCCTTCGATCTTGCCAGTTGTCACCAAGTTCTCCAAGTCATTTCTTTTCATAACATGCCCAAAAATCTTTGACTGTCTAGGTCGAATAACTCTAATCACATAACGATCTTCATTTGTTTCTTGAAAGACTTGTTTATTGTTTGTTTTGTTTTTTTGTCTGTCCATGGTATTCTTTGCATTTTCCTCAGAAACCATATTTCCACAGCCATCAGATGTAGTTTAATAGAATAAAGTTGAGAACACCATCGATGTGTGAAAATAGTACTTAGCATAGATTAAAAGACGATATCTTACAAAGTGAACTGGTTACTCGCATCAGATAAAGGCAGTCCACATTCTTTTATCACGTTACAAGAGTAAATCGTGACAACCGGTAATTTTGTGGAAAGCAGGAGGAAAACCAGAGAGCAGATGTTGGACATTTTGACATCGTGGCATAGAGACATCACTTTTTCAGAGGTAATTGGCAGTACATGAGACAAATCGTTGCGGACCTGCATGATCACCAACGCCACACGCATAAACTATAAGAAGAAGGAGAGTGCAGGAAATGAGAAAGTAGTAAACAATGTGGAAATAGGGGACTTCAATGCAAAAGTAGGAAATCAAGGGGATAGATACACAGTAGGAAACTATGGTTTAGGAGAGAGAAATGAAAGAGGATACAGACTCGTAGAATGGGCAAAAGAACAGGAAATGATTGTAGGAAACACCTGGTTTAATCAACACCCTAGAAGATTATGGACATGGAGGAGTCCTGATAGCAGGATCAGAAACCAGATTGACTACATTCTGATTTGCAGAAGAGTTAAAAACACACTAACAGTAGCAAAAACAGTTCCCAGTGCTGATTGCTATAATGACCACAGACTACTTACAGGAACATTGAGGATAAAGCTGAAGAAAGTAAAGTATATAACAGGAAACACTAAATATGATTTGTGTACATTGAGTAATGACAAGAAAATACATAACAAATTCAATATAGAAGTACAGAACAGATTTGATATATTGTCTGATCTGGAGATATTATTCCAGGATGTGAATGATCAATGGGAAATTTTAAAGAATTCAATCAGTTTGGCTGCAGAAACAACTATTCCAAAATAAAAGAAGGTGGGTCGTAAGAAATGGATGACTGAAGAAATTTTACCTGTAATCGAAACAAGAAGACTCAACAAAAATAATCCTACCAAATATGAAGAAATTCACAGATAAGGCAGAATATTATGTAGGAAGGCAAAAGAATCATGGCATGAGGAAAAGTGCTTAGAAATTGAAAAACAACACAACAGTCAAAATACCAAATTAGTGCACAAAAGAATTCAGGAACTTACTAATAAAAGAACAAGTGCATCAACAGGGTGTCTAAAAACTAAAGATGGCAAAATCATAATAGAAAAAGATCAGATTCTACATGTATGGACCGATTATTTGAAAAACCTGTATAATGTAATATATATAAAATGTAATATAAATAAAAGAGAGGAACAGTATGATATTAGATTTAATAATGAAGGACCACCAATTTTAATGATGGATGTTTAAAATGTTCTTAAGCATATGAAAGCTGGCAAGGCCCCCAGTGCAGATAATATAACAACAGAAATGATTAAAGCTTCAGAAGAACTTGGACTAGAGCAAGTCACCAGACTGCTGAACACATTATATGATACTGGAGATATACCTTCTGAATTATGTAATTCTGTATTTATTGCAATCCCAAAGAAATCAGGAACCATGGAATGTGATCAACATAGAACAATTAGTATAATGAGTCACATCACAAAAAAATTTTGTTACGAATTATCATGCAAAGAGTGAGGAAGAAAATACAACCCGAAGTAGGGGAAGAACAATGTGGGTTTGTAGAAGTAAAGTGTACAGTAAATGATGTGTATATGCTGCGAACAGTTATTGAACGTGCTATAGAAGTAAACAAGGATATACATCTTTGCTTTACTGACTGCACAAAGGCTTTTGATAGAGTTAGACATGTCAACATGGTGGATATGCTTGCAGATCTACAATTTGGTGGGAACGAAATTTGACTTATAAAAAGTATATATTGGAAACAACAAGCTGTCATAAGGATTGATAATGAAGTGGGACAATATCAACCTATTAAGAGAGGTGTTAGGCAGAGATGTGTAATGTCTCCAGATCCTTTTTCCCTGTACAATGAAAATATTTTCAGAAATGCAGAAGATATAAATGGAATCAGCATTGGAGGAAGAAACATCAATAACATTAGATATGCAGATGATACAGTATTGATTGCAGAAAATGCACAAGATCTGCAACAATTAGTAGATGCGGTTGTTGTACACAGTGAGCAGGTGGGGTTGGAATTAAATTGTAAGAAGACACCGGTTATGGTCGTCACTTTGAAGAACGAAGTACCACAATGTAATATACAAGTAAATTGGAATATTCTTCAACAAGTGAATCAATACAATTATCTCGGAACAGTCATAACATCTGATTGGAGATGCCTTGAAGAGATAAGAACAAGAATTGCCATGGCGAAAGTTGCCTTTAGCAAGATGAAAAACATTCTGACCAATAAAAAGATGTCAAATGAAACGAGAAAAAGAGTGTTGAGGGGGTACATAGAGCCTTTTCTTTTGTATTAATGTGAAACTTGGACAATGTGCAGTCAAGCTGAACAACATTTCATGGCTACAGAAATGTGGTTTCTGAGGAAAATGCAAAAGTACCATGGACAGACAGAAAAACCAATGACCAAGTACTACAGGAGACAAATGGAAATCGTAGACTAATTAGAGAAATTAGACGAAGACAGTCAACATTTTTTGGACATGTTATGAGAAGAAATGGATTGGAGAACTTATTGACAATTGGCAAGAGGACCAAGAGGAAGACCGAGAGGAAAATACCTGGATGGATTGGCCACATGGCATGGATGAGACAGGAACACTGAAACACGGTTTGAGCAGAAGAAAAAGCAATTTTTATAAGATTATTCGATGAAGGTATAGATAAGTGTCCTCTCTCTCTCTCTATCTCTCTCTCTCTCTCTCTCTCTCTCTCTCTCTCTCTTTCTCTCTCTCTCTGTCTCTCTCTCTTTCTCTCTCTCTCGCTCGCTCTCTCTCTCTTTCCTCTCTCTCTCTCTCTCTCTCTCTCTCTCTCTCTCTCTCTCTCTCTCTCTCGGAGTAGTGGTCTTGCAGTCAGTAGGCTGGCATTACTTTGCGGTCAGTACTGCCTGGCGTAGTTTGAAGCGCGTCGGTAGGCGTCCAGTGGTTTTTCATGCATCATCGAATACCTACGGGGCGCGCTGAGCGATGCCTCTCTTGTCCTTCGTGTGCATGAAT